>JAUIMM010000391.1:1640000-2122500 GCA_031769625.1 Taudactylus pleione | reverse complement strand
AAGGGTCTAGAAAGGCCCACACCATACACCCTACATCCATTTACTATACTTACCTCTCTGCTGACACCGCTGATATCATTGGGAACCTGGGTCAGTCACCATGTTTCTGGAGATCTACAAAAATCACTGGAAAAATGGGCCCGCACTGGATTGACGCATGCAGAGTATGCTCTGGTGCAGTGATAGAGTGTACAGGGGACATGCATCAACTAGAGAGGATAGGACAGGAGACTTGCCCACTTTTCTGGGTTGCCGTCATTTTCATACTATTGAAAAATGGATGGGTACGGGATGTCGGCACTCAGGATCCCGGCGTTCAAAATACCAATGTCGGCATTCTGACAGGGTTAGGATACCAACACCTGTCGGTAGGTATCCTAACCCTCCCCCTCTCCCTACCCCTAGCCCTCCCTTCCCAATGCCTGAACCTGACCTCCCCCCTTCCCGCATCCTAAACCTAACCCTCCCCTCCTAGTGCCTAATCCTAACCCCTATCCCTCCCCCCAACCTCACTACCCATGTTCAGGGTTCTGGCGCCATGATTCTGAAAGGTGTTGGGATGCCGGCACCGGTATTCTAAGCGCCACCATCCCCTATGCCGGGATACTGAATGTATCCAATGGAAAACAAATATTTTTCTTTTATATTTTGCCATTAATGTTATTGTTACCTTTTACGTTCAGTCTGGTTCCTTCTCCATATGCAGCTATTTGTCGATATATCTCATCATCTTTGCACACCTTGACCATCAGAAGGCAGTAGTAAGGGGCACTGTCTGCTACCTGCACCCCCTGTATGCTGAGATCTGATAATCCTGTTATCATTGTTCTTCCTTTATACCTGGGATGAACCATTTCCTGGTAGGGGTGGTAGGCGTAAGGACCACTTGTGCTGTTCACTCTCCTGTAAACATTCACCCACAGGACATCTCTATCTCTGTAATCACTGTATGAGCAGCTCAGTGTCACAGAACCTCCTGTGTCAGCTGTGATATTATTTGGCTGCTTTACAGTAACATCTGAGGAGGATGAGTGATCTAGAAAGATAAAATGTGACATATGACAATGATAGAGCTTTACAGTTATAGCACATTCAATAACAGTAATTCTGAGTTAATTTTTAGGGGTTAGTGACAGGAGTATGATACTCCCTAATTATACAGTATGTCAACCTTCCAGTCTTTGCCGGGATCCCAAAGTGGGTTCAATGCTCCATGTGGTGTTATAACTTTAAACATGCTGTGTCAGGATCCTGGCGCCTACATTGTGAGGTCGACATACAACCCACTGTAGTGTCGACCTCATGACCAATTGGTGATGCTCGAACTTGCGCGGGTTTTTTGACTGGTGAGACATTTTGTGAATATGGTGTCAGAAAATGTTTGTGAATCTAAAACATAAAAAGGAGGATGTATCAATGTACAATTTGCATTAAAACCTCATAAAACTGAAGTTATCAACAATACCGTACTTATAGGGCCTGATTCAGATTTGGGAATAGAGTAAGTAAGAGCAAGTAACTGTGCACCTGGACAAAACATGTTGCAATGCAAGGGGTGCAAATACACCCCTTGCATGTAGGATAAATACGGGCTGCTGTTGCATGTAGGCCACAAATGCTGGACAGCTTTATTTTTACACTGCAATTTAGATTTCAGTTTGGACGCCATCCTCCCAAATCTAAATGTCTCTGCACAATATAAATGATGCCCCCTCCCCTGCAGTGCAGCATGGTTTTACCATTCGCTAGCAAGCGATCGCTCAGAACGAGCAATGTTTTTCAATGTGCGCATGCGTACGCTTCACAATGCGCGTGCGCGAACTAGTAAGAGTGATGGGAAAACTCTCGCTCGTCAAGCATAGATAGCCCAGCTAAATGAGTGACAGGTCAAACCGTTTGTGGGTGGTAACAAGGGTAGGCCACTTGAAACGGGGGAGTGGAGGTGCGAACGCAGGTGTGCCTGTGAAATCCTACGCCGTTTGAGAGGCGTGCATAATTAACAGCCAGCGTCATAGGATGCATCCCTTGGTTGAAATATACACTGAAGTCCTCGCTGTGCTTGCGGCAGGGTATAGTCAACCTTAAGTGCTGCGATCGCTTCCGATGGTGCACAATGTACCTATGGTTTCATGCACTTCCTGGAGATGACATACGCAAATGGGCGTCTTTAGACAGGCTGGTGGGTGTCTACAATCACAAAGTGATCGCTCGCCAAGACATAGTGGGCGTGCTTATGACCTGCCATGTGAGCGGCTGCCTTGACGTCACTTAGCCGAATTACCATATGCTGGGAGCGAGCGATCGCATCTAATGAACAGGTCTGAATTAGGCCTTCTATTCCCACCTCTCAATCAGGCAGATAGATACCTATATGTAGTAAAAATTGTCCACAGCAGATACTAGAAATATCAGCTGCAGACATGCACCATACGATTATATATATATACATATATATATATATATATATATATATATATATATATATTAGGGATGTGCAGGCTCGGTTATACTCGGTTCCGTTCGTTTTTTTTTACCGAATCTTATTGGGTATCAGCTGTCAGGAGTTTTGGATAGCCAATAAGATTCGGCATAAAAAACCGAACGGAACCGAGTAGAACCGAGCCTGCACATCCCTAATATATATATATCTGGTAATAAATAAATAAATCTGTAGGGCAATAGCCATAGAAAAAGGGGTTTAAGATTGGGGAGAGGAAGGAAAAAACGGGCTTTGGAGCAACATAGCAAAACACATGGGTGCAAGAAAGGAAATACAAGAATAAGAAATAAAAGAAAGATTAGAGAAAATGGTAGAAAACTATGCAGACAAGGATTGATACAGAATAGTGACAGTATAAAATATGCAGACAAGGATGGTGTGTACCCAGCTCTAAAGTGGAGTGCAGCTACTGTACTTATTACAGCTGTGGAGCTATAGGCATTTATAGACCCTATACTAAGTGTATATAATAATATAAAAACAGGTGTAAGTGTGTAAGAATACCTTATAGCTATTTTTTATTTAGAAGCTCCTATACTAATATTACAAGCCATGAAGCATTTTATAATTCAAATGAGTAGTTATCCCTGAAATGATTTTGTACTTAGTGTTTTATTCATGTAGTCAGGAAAGTTGTTACATGTGTATCATTAAGAGTTATTCAGTGAATCTCTGCTAAATGGGAAACTGTTACTAACTGGAGGTGATAACAGTTTTGGGGATGTACTCAGGAAGCTGACGGTCTAAATACCGACCGCCCGACTGTCTAATTCCGGCAAGGTACTAATGACAGGCGTCGAAATCCCGACGTCTGTCATTAGACCTACACCGGGAGCCCGACTTCCGGCATACTGAGCGAAGGTAAGCCGGCACCGGGCGTGGACAGCCGCGGAGGGGAGGGTTAGTTTTTAGGGCTCCCGGGGGGACATAGGGTTAGGCACCCCACAGGAGGGTTAGGTTTAAGCTAGGGGAAGGGAGGGTTAGGGTTAGGCACCCCCCCCAGGAGACTTAGGTTTAGGCTGCAGGGAAGGGGGGTAGGTTTAGGCACTTAAAGGGGAGTTAGGGTTAGGTACTAGGGGGGGAGGCTAGGGTTAGGCGCCCCTAAGGGAGGGTTAGGGTTAGGGTAGGGAATTAGGTTAGCGATACTAGCCTAATTAGGTTAGTGATCGGGATCTTCACCACTGCTGGGCTTCCGCTGTCGGGATTTGAATCATGCGGCCGGCAGTAATACCTACTACACCCCTGTTTTGTTATTCCTGTCTAAGTGAAGCCAACGATACAGTTCAATAAAACTTTTTTTCCCATTTTGTAAATGTATCTAATAATGAGTGTAACTGTCGTTTGATACCTGTATAAGGGGTTTTCCCAAGCCTGCCCTATTGTTGACAATAATAAAGCTTGGGTGGAGGCACCGTCATTGTTAAAGGAGAAGTAAATCTTGTAGTGCAACCAATTTGCCAAACCTCATCTACAGGTGTGCAACCATTACACTGGTGTCGCTTCCTAAATCTTTTTGGTAATTTCAGTTTGATTTTTTTTTTCCCAGGAAAATTTGATTTTTAATTAAAATATTGGATTTTAAGTTCAGATTTTAGGAAAGAGGGATATGCGGTGGATCAACTTAGTATTCTGAATATTAAAAAGACATAGGACCTCATTCAGAGTCGGTCGAAGCGGCCGCACGGTCGTACGCCACCGATGTTCGCTATACTGCGCATGTGTAAAGTTCGCAATGCGCGTGCGCAAACTAGCCGCTACGATCAGAAATTTCTCTCTCCTTGAACACAGCCAGGTCGGTAGTTTGAGTGACAGGATGAGGCGTTTGTGGGTGGTAATAGGGGAAGGTGCTTGTGAACGGGGGAGTGGAGATCCGAACGCAGGCGTGCCTCATTATGCGAACGGCGTTTTATGGGAGTGCATACGGTTTATGGGAGTGCATAATTAACAAAGTAGTGTCATGGCATATGTGACATGGGAGGTTTGTACACTGACATGATCGTAGTGCTTAAGAGAGGGTATGGTCAGCCTTAAGCTCTACGACCAGTTCCGATGATTCTCGATTAATCCTTATATGCCCGGAGATGACGTGCAATGCGTACGAGAAGAGGGCGTATTTTTTTGTCTTCCGCCCGCTTCCTCCCCTTGGTCGGCCAGCTACCGATCCGATCTTAGGGACGCAACTTGCGAGCGAATCATTTGCATATCCGGCCCCTTTTCCCGTATGACCGTGCAGCCGCTTTGACCGACTCTGAATGAGGTCCATAGAGTGAAGGTAAGTAATATAGTTTCTTGTCAATATTCCTCCCTTTATTACTCAATTTTACAGGGAATGCATATATGTTGGTGGAAAATAATGGAAATTGTACATGCAAGTTGGTGGTAATCACTTATGCAATATACATAAATACATACAGTACAGTCACATACATTTCTAATAAATCACAAAAAAGACCCCCTAAAGGTTTAACATTTTCCTGTTAGGATATAGAGAACAATGACATAATTAAATCCATCTTGGTCCCATACTGTAAGGATTTGTCTTAGGCATAACATGTATTCTAAATCTAGATAATAATAAATATATATGATAATTACAACTTTCAGTTTCATACACGTAACTTATTTCGTACAAATGTGTCCTCACTGTACTATTCTAAAATCACACCAAATTATTCTGTTTGACATGCCTTGAGATTATGCAGTAGCATCACTAGGTGGGTGTGGGGGGTGCAGGAGACACCATCCAAGGGGGTGATACCAAAATAGCAGAGCTGTGAGTGGCAAGTAGCAGTGATAGAAGATGCTCACGTAATAATTTAGTACTTGATTATGTGACCATTTGAATTATTTTTACATATTTGTATGCTTTAAGTAGTTTTATAAATCACCATAGTGGATATTCCTGATATGAGTGTACTGTACACCTGTTTGCAGCATGTATCTTGCTATGTAACGGAGCACATGCAAGTGAAGGCAATGCAGAATCATGCACATTTTGTTCACACCCACACTTGTGACAAAGGAGTTAGTACTAGGCTATAACCAGGCATTCTTAAATGGAAGTCTGCACTGATGATCAGGGCCGCCAACAGCCGCACCGGGCCCAGGTGACACGCCCCCTTTAAAAAAAAAAATTGCTGCGCTTGGGAAGGGGGGCGCTGTGTGCCCCTCAGCCCAGCGCACAGCCAATGGGAAGCAGGATCAGCATGATTGCTCCCCCCATAGGCATAGGAGGCTGCTTCGCTTGTTGCTTTAGCAGCCACGAGCAGTCTCCCAGTGCAGCCCAGCACACAGCAGCATGTGCTGGGCTGATGTGACATAAGAGTTAGGGAGCCCGGGCCTAGGTAATTAGTACCCGCTCCCCCACCCTCTCGACGCCCCTGCTGATGATGGGGACTAGTAGTAAGCTAAGCACAAAGATAGAAGGTGGGTGCAGGGCAAGATGCCAACAACTGTGCACATGGGCAAATATATGTATTCATTTCCAACAACCTAAACTATATTTGGACAAAGTTGAATCCACAAATTTGAGTTCACAATCTCCTTACTACAAGATCCTGCAGACTACATAACCAGGACTTCCATAACTGGACCTGTTTTATCCAGTTATGGAAAACCTTATGCCCCATTTGCTACTATTTGTGCTGGCTCTGTTCTTTACATATAATCTTAATGCATACTGTATCTGTGTTAATGTCAGTTTACCTTCAATTTCTGCTTTCATCAAATCTCCACTTTTTTATACTCAATAATACAATTTTCTTGTGCAGACACCTTTTCCTACACTGTACTTTTACTTGCATTTCTTGAAATCTGCACTCTATCTTACATTCTTTCTTCATTCCTATTTTCAAATTTTCCTCCCCCTATTTACCTCACCCTCACAATGACCATGTTTTCTTCAACTCCCCCCTTCATTCAGTGTCTACCTAATATTTTGTTCTGCCCCCTGCTTTCACCTTTATCCTTTTCCCCTGGTCTCCTCCACTTCCTTCTCCCATTATCCCCCCTGCTCTCCAAACAAAATATGTGTAGGCCTAAAGCCTTACCAGAGAGCGCTGTTAGATTGGTTGAGATCCAAAAATTATTTATTCGCATAAAATTAAAATACATATATTAAAGAATATATTAAATAATTAATTGACCACACATAAAAAGCCGGCAATTCAATGGTTAATATTATATACCATGACAATAAAATTAATTAATAAAAAATATGGGGCCTGATTCAGAGCCGCTCGGAAGCGGCAGTACGCTCGTTCCGAGCGATGTTCGCACTTCTGCGCATGCGTACGGTTTATGATACGCGTGCGCGAACCAGTCAGTGCGGCCGAAAATCTTTGTTCGCTAAAAAGCGAATGCCTGCTACTTTGAGTGACAAGATGAGGCGTATGTGGGTGGTAACAGGGGAAGGTGCTTGAAAACGGGGAGTGGAATTAAGAACGCAGGGGTGCTTAAAGGTCAAAACGGGCATTTTATGGGTGTGCATAATTACAACAGCAGCCTCATTGACCACGTCACCTGGTTGTTTTATAGTCAAAACTGCTCGCAATATAGTGGTAGGAAAAACCAACCACAAGAATAGCGAGCAGTTCATACGCTGTTTGATGTACTCGATTAATCTAATAAATAGCGGACATGACGTATGATGCGAGCGGCCAGGTGGCGTATTTTTCAAATAAACGTCCGCAAGTTTTATTCGCTCGTTCAGACAAGGAGGCGTCAACAGACCGCAAGGAGCGAACGGATCATTTGAATAGCCACCCCCTTTTTCTGAACGAGCGAGCGCTAATTGCGTCCGGCTCTGAATCAGGGCCATGGTTTTAAGCAATATCCATATATCAATAATTGATTAGTGTGCACTATAGAAGAGCTTTACTCCTGATAAAAAAACAGTAGCCTGTGTCTTATTTAGACATTATTATTTAATATATTCTTTATGTCAATATAAATTATTTAATATATTCTTTATGTCAATATATGTATTTTAATTTTATGTGCATAAATAATTTTTGTATCTCAACCAATCTAACAGCGCTCTCTGGTAAGGCTTTAGGCCTACACATATTTTGTTTGGATTGCACTAATAAGGGGTACAACACCCTTAGTTGAGAGCTGCAGTTATTTTGGGACAAAGTTGTCACCTGTTGGATTAGCGCCCATAAGATTATTCTTTCTTGCTTCCCCTCTCCTCTGTTTGCCCCCCTATTCTCCTATTACTCCATTTTCATTCTGCTATGCCCCACCGGGGTCCTACTACCCCACTGCTAATCTCTCCTCCCACCCTCCTCTCCCTGTCACTTCACCACACCTCCATCCACATCTCATTAATCTCCCTCCCTGCCCACCTCCTACAGGTTCCCTTCCTAGCACTGGAACCTGCATGATTACTACACTCTATTCATCCCGGTCCCCCAAACTAATCTCACCTCTACGCTACAGCAACCCTGATAATCTCATTCACATCTCTTCCACAAATTCTGGAGCTCATTCAGACATGCTTGCAACATGCGATCGCTCGCTGGCAAAAAGGGTCCAGATATTTAAATTAAGCGCTCCCACTGTGTCACGTAAGGACACCCAATATGTTTTAGTGAGCTACAGCAAAGTGCGCTCGCAAATGTCTGAAGACACCCCCTTGCCACTCACAACACACGTCATCTTCGGGAAATTAAGGATTAATCGGGACCATCGTGAGCCATCGGAGCTGCTCGCAGCCCTTGGGGTTGCCTTAGCCTGCCGCAAGCACAGAGATCAGCGCTGGCTGAAATACATGCAGGTGACATGTACAATGATGCTACTTTGCTAATTATGCACGCCCTTTAAACAGTGTTTTGGCAGGCAGACATGCCTGCGTTCGCACATCCACTCCCCCATTCACAAGCACCTTCCCTGTTACCACCCACAAACGGTCTGTCACTCAAAGCACCGACCTGATAGTGGCTTACGAGCTACCAAAATTCAGATCACACTGCAAATTATACGCATGTGCAGATGGGTGAAAATCGCTTAAAATCGAGCGATCGAGCCTTAGCGAGCGGGCCTGAATCAGGTCCTCTGTCCCTCTATCCTGTGCCCTATGGAATGCAAGGTCAGTCTGTAATAAACTGGTCCCCATGAATCTCCTAGCCATTATTGAAACCTGGATTTCACCCTCTGACATCACATCTCCTGCAGCTCTCTCCTCTGGGGACCTCACCTTCACCCACACTCACCAACCTGGGGGGTCTACCAACTAATACCCTCTGCATCATCCCTTACATTCTCTACATTTGAAGTTCATGCTATATGCCTCTTCCAACCAGTACAACTCCGTGTAGCTGTCATTTACTGTCCCCCTGGTCTTACCTCAAAGTTCCTTGACAACTTTGCTTTTTGGCTCCCTCACTTTCTCTCCTCAGACCTTCCCTCCATTATCCTAGGTAACTTCACTATTCCAATTGATATCCCCACAGAATCGTCTGCCTCCAAACTTCTTACCCTCGTATCTTCATTTGGCCTCTCCCAATGGACCTTTCGCAACTTGATTAGAACTGGAATCCGGATATCCATAGAAAGGTTTACTGGTATTTAAATGAAGCTAGCCTTAGGGGGTGTTATTCATGAATGAGAAATGGAATGAAGGAGACTCAGACTGTATTAAACTGAAGAAGACGTGGAGTATGTCAGACACTGGTACTGAAGACTGGAGGGGACACGTGAACCCTGTGAACAGCAGGACTTCCAGCTGGGTAGGCAAATAGGATGGTGTACACAGTAACTGGAATTAGAGGTGGTTAGGCTGGAACTGAAACTGAGCTGAATAGCAGGCAGACTACAATTGATTTGCATATATCACTGAGGCAAAGGGAGTACAGGAACTAGCACACAGCTTGCGCTGTGTATAATGTTGCACTGGCAACTAAAGAGCCTCCAAACAGCCCTTAAGTACCATGGATAGGTGCAGGATTGGTTGCTGTGAATCCCAGGAAGATTCTGTGACTGGATTGGCTCAACCAGGTCACATGTCCAAATCCAAGATGGCGGCACCCAGTAAGCAGCACTGCTAGTAAAATCACCAGCCAGCTTTCTTGTCTACCTCCCTGACAGATCACCAGTACCAGGGTTACCTCCAGAAGCCAGCATCCTTGCTGAAAAGACCCCGCCAGAGTGCCCAGACAGGAAAGGTCTGCAATCTCCAGTGACACACAGCCTTGGTCATGACAGGACCTCCTCACTCTCCCATGTAAGTGAGCATTCGCTTGATCTGGTCATCACTCACCATTGTGATATTTCTGATTACTCCAATTCCCTATTCCCCCTCTCTGACAATCACCTTCTCTCTTTTAACCTATCCTTCTCTCTTTCCCCTCCTCTACCTCTTAAAGCCACCATCACTAAGCATAACATTGAGGCTATTGACACAGTTTCCTTTTCTTCCCTGCTTGACTTACTTCTCTCCCCTATCTTCTCTCTCTCTCCTGCCCTGAAAAAGCTGCTTCCCTATACAATGCCTCCCTTACTTCTACTTTTGTTGCTCTGATGATCACTATTCACCCTCACAAATCAACACCTCAACCCTGTCTTTCTACAGGGCTACCTTCTAAACAGTCATATTTAAAGAACCTCATCTGCTTTCAGTACTCAAATCCCCAGCATCTTTTCACCACCTTCAACTCCCTCCTCTGCTCACCCCTTCCTCATCTCTCCTCCTCGCTCTATGCCCTTGACTTTGCTACCTACTTTACATCTAAATTTGATTCCAAATGTCAGGACATCATATCTCACCAGTCCCCCAGCTCTCCACCTCCTCCTTTTCACGGATAGCTTCATCCATTTTACAGACCCTGACATCCTTGCCCCTGTATTTGGAGAGGAATCTTGGCCGTTATCCGGTCCTCTCCCCCCATTCCACCTCCCCCCTTGACCCTATCCGCTCCCGCCTCTTCTGCTACCTTTCTCCTTCTGCTTGTTCCCATCTTGCTCACCTCTTTAACCTCTCCGACTCATCATTCACTGTCACTTCTACAGTCAAGCATGCCCTTGTCTCTCTCATTCTTAAAAAACCCACCCTTGATCCTAACATTCTCTCCAACTACCGAGCCGTCTCTCTCCACCTTTTTGCCTAGAAACTCCTTGATCATATTGTTTACAACCAATACAAATACTGAGCAGAGATCTGCTGGAACTCCTGGTGCTATTAGTAAATTAAATACTGTATATGTACTTAAAACCTGCTCAAGTAATTATGGTCTAGTTGAGACCAAAGAGATATAGGACCTCATTCAGAGCCGGGCGCACAGAGCATGCGGTCGGTCTGAATGAGGGGAGGACCTCTTGATTTTTCAAAACGTCCTCCTTTGCAGTGGTAAGGCTGTGGGTTAACACCCACAGCCTTATGACCACCTAAGGTGATGGTTGCGATGATCAAGACCATCGCGACCATCGGGGCTTACGACGAGACCCTAGGGTCTCCCTTGTCATATGCCCCGGAGAGCTTCTGGCTCTTTATGAACAGGAAGCTCTCCACTGACATCACTAGTGATGTCAGTGGGGCCGCCCCCAAATGGTAGGTGTTCCCACGGGAACGCCCCCGTTTGGGCTGCCACCCCCCCCCGGCCCACCTTCCAAACGGGGCGAGCTGTCAATCAACATTGACAGCTCGCCCCCTTTGGATCGAGACCTGCTACGACCGGCGCTGTCGTGCGCATGCTCTGTGGGAGGCCATCGACCCGGTCCGAGCGCATCCGCGCTAACGACCGGGTCTGAATGACCCCCATAATCTCAATTGGGAGTGTAAAGGCTGTAATGATTACTGTGCTTGTTATTAAGTAGTATTTATAACCGGTATATTAATAGGTAATATGTAAAAAATATATTATATAAAAAAACAGTATGTCTGCTCTCTAATGAATGAACATGAGGCTTGTTCAAATCTTACCAAAAATGGTTATATTTATTAAAAGCATGAGCACATATTAAAGACATAACACAAAACAATACACTTCACTTATAGAGTAACAAATTTATCAATCCATAAATATAATAATATTAGCTACAATAGCTTCAAGAGTGGTATAAAAATTAAATAAATGTTTCCTTTTGCAACATTTGGAATCCAATCCACATAAAAAGATACTTAATTGTTATAAAGTGCTTGCAACTTGATTGTTAATAAATAGCCATTTCATATACAATCCATCAACACTGGGATAAATGTAAGCTGGTTATTGAAATGCAGCATTGATGTACAGTTTGTAGGAAATGGCATGTGTAAGCATGCTGATTGATTAGTAAGCTGCCATTAATAATAGCCTGTGAACGCTGGCGTCCTCAGTCTGTAAAGGCAGATATCCTGCTTCACCTCAGTGTGCAATTGCTGTTGGTCCACTGGTTAGCATGGTCAAACCTTTAGGGTCACTATTGTGGTGGTAGAAATTACATGAAACACTGTGAGTGAGTACTTTGTTTAGGATGTTGTGGGGGTTGAACAATTTGGAAACACCAACAGAGGAAGGAACAGATTTTGTAAACTGTGAATAGGGGAGTCAGCCTGAATTTTCAAATTGGATACTTTGAACCCTAAAGGTACTTGTTTATGTATCCCTTGAATAATTTCAGACAATAAATTTTATATTTGGTCTAGGTACATGGAAGGAGTTGGATGTAGGATGGGTTGACCTTGTGCATTGACATACTGGTTTAATGTGAGGGACGTTGGTCGCCACACTTGCCGGTTTGTTTAATTGCACTGTAGGTGATGGAATCACTTGAGTATAAAATTTTATAATTAGGAGTTCCAACTAGAACATTAATACTAGATCAGGTATATATCAGGTACTGTATGTGAAGGGGAGACTATTACCCTAAGTTACCATCACTCCTGGTACCTCATATAATTATATGGGTCTACAGCCTATTTTTTAATTTAAAAGTCCCAATGAAACACTTGCTTATGTATCCTTAAATATAAAATTAAATAAATGATGATAATAGTGGAAGTAAAATTCATATGGACCAATGATAGTTCCAATATTTATTCTGAATCTTAGTACAGTATCTAAAAAAAATGGATGTCTAAATGATTCCGTGATTTCCTTTACTTTAATATTTGCAAATTAGATTTAGTAGGATGGAATTAGAAAGAACAGTTCCATTTTTCTAACAGGAGGCTTGTTTAAATAATATTATGTATTAATGGATCTTATTTTATTTTATTATTTTTTTCTGGATATTAACCCTTTGTATCCCACTTCTGACACCACTAATGTTCTTAGTGGAACGAGAACACGATTCTTGGATACAAAGAGTTAATCAAGCCACACAAGTGATATATGTTAAAAATACATTTATTACAAAGTAAATGGAAGACTACTTAATTTGCTTTTCAGATCTACTCAAAACATAGATGGCTTCATTCCCAGGAGACTCTCCTCCAGCACCTTGGAGCTAGGATCTCGTACATCGAGCATAGACAAAAGGCTAACTGTATACTGACAGGTTACATCTTATATAGGGAAGAAACTCATGCATAAGCAGTTTAACAAGTTTAAAAGTCACATTTGGAAAGCAAAAGAAAGAGAAAAGAATAGACAGTAGGGGGCACTGTTGCCTCAATTATGAATGTTGGACATCTAACTATTTATGAGGGGTGTAGTGTATGTACTCTGGTAGACACTGTTGACCCAGGATTAGTAATGTCGGGCCACATATCTGGACACAATAAGACACTATTTACTTAACTTAAATAGTGAACTTTGGGCCTGATTCAGAGCCGGTCGCTATTTGCGGTCATTCGTTCAACAAAAGGGGTGGCTATTCAAATGAACCGTTCGCTCTTTGCGGTCTGTTGCCGCCTCTATGTCTGAACGAGCGAACTAAACTTGCAGTTGTAATTTTGAAAAAGACGCCCCCTGGCCGCTCGCACCATACGTTATGTCCGCTATTTATTAGATTAATCGAGTACATCGAACAGTGTATGAACTGCTCGCTATTCTTGGGGCTGGAGTTTGCTACCACAAATTTCTGAGCAGTTGTGACTATAAAATAACCCAGTGACATGGTCAATGACGCTGCTGTATTAATTATGCACACCCTTAAAACGCCCATTTTGACCTTTAAGCATGCCTGCGTTCTGATTTCCACTCCCCGTTTTCAAGCACCTTCCCCTGTTACCACCCACATATGCCTACTCCTGTCACTCAAAATAGCAGGCATTCGCTATTTAGCGAACAAACGATTTTCGGCCGCACAGACTGGTTCGCGCATGCGTATTAAAATCCGTACGCATGCGCAGATGTGCGAACATCAGTCAGAACGAACAAGCGGCCGCTTATGAGCGGCTCTGAATCAGGCCCTTTGTCCTGTCCTAGGGTTCTTTCTGTCGAGAACACCTTTTGCAATGTATATACATATACATTTCAACATAACTTTCCTTTCTAATGTCTTGACCATTATCTGATGCCTTATACATTTATAAAATCACACAACAATATGGCTTCCAAGAACCATTCTCTGTACTCCTACCACATTCCACCCTTGATTTTATAATAGGCAATACACATTATCAGGTAAACAAATGTACAGTATAAACACAATCAGTTGACACTTGAACATATTGAGTCCTCGATGGTAATTGTCCTGTGTGAGAATCACACACATTCAAATGGATTTAAAGTCAGTATCTCCCCACCCTTGCACTGTGGGTGAATCCATACAATTTAACTGTCTTTCCCCTGTTGTCATCGGCACTGTAATGTATGTCTCTGATATATAGACAATACTTTTCTGGTATCAAAATCCCGGAATAAACATGAGGGACGTCATCTTTCTTGATAATACATCTTGAAAAAGAAAGGAAAACAGGGTGAGTCTCAATATCTAATACAATATAATACATCAGTCCTATAGATATAATTTTTCAACTTAACCGTCTCAGTGTAATTGTTTAACAGCAAAATCTACACCTTAACCCTTTGTATAATCTAACTAAACAAACAGAATGAAAGATTTCCTTTAATCAGCTGCTATACTGTAATAACATATATATATATACTTCCTACTATAATATCTAATCTATATGTAACATAGAAATTTACAGTTCACTTACACAAAACATTCACACTCGCTATTTGTGGATAGTAAGAAATGCAAATGACCGTCCAGTGTACTCTGTGTTGTGTTTGTTTAAAGCTTCTCAATTGTTTGTTGTCAAATATGAACGTTTTCTGCATGGTCTCTGTCCATGGTTAGAAATAAGGCTTTGCTGGAATGATCATCAGCTCCTTCATATAGTCACAAGTCTTTGCACAATCAGTGCTGAGTTTGCAATGAATTTCACCATTCAGGCTATGGGCATGTGTATTAGCATGTGCAGAGGGCAAGCAGGGCCGGATTAAGGGGGGTGACAGGGGCAGTTGTCCCTGGGCCCTCACACATGGAGGGGCCCCACTAGCAGCAGTGCAGCCAGTGGCTTGCACCGGGGTCCGCTGTCTGCACCTGCTGCTAGTGTTCCTTCCACTAATGTAGTGTAGATAGCATTGAGCGCGGCCACACTACACAGTTACAAACATAGCTGCCGCCAGCAGCTGTGTGTTTGTTACAACAGCAGATGAGAGTCAGAGAGACTCTCATTGGCTGCTGCATCAACAGAGGGAGCCGGCTGGAGCTCACTCATGACCTCCACCTTCCGGATCCCCCTGCAGTGGGTGATGCTGGGAGAGACATCATGATGCTGACATCTCTCCCATAGTGCAGGAGAAGAGCCGGGACTCGGAGCGGACAACGGTGGTTGCATCAGGAGCAGAGATTCAGGTAAGTTGTGGTTTTGTGTGTGTGTGTGTGTGTGTAAGAGGCCCTGCATAGGTGGGGCCACTACAGGCATCACTGTATAGGGGATCCACATCATGGGGGCACTGGGGTGGCGCTACTAGGGTCAATGCATAGGGGGGGACTACTACTGGGGGGAAATGCATAGGGAGGACAACTACTGGGGGTACTGTATAGGGGGGACTACTACTGGGGCAATGCATAGGGGGGACTACTCCTGGGGGCAATGTATAGGGAGGACAACTAATGGGGGCATTGTATTGGGGGCACTATATAAGGGGCACTACTGGGGGCATTCTATAGGCGGACCACTACTGGGGGCATTATATAAGGGGCACTGCATAGGAGGACCACTACTGGGGGCACTCATAAGGGGCATTACTACAGGGGGCACTGCATAGGGGGGACTACTAAAGTGGGCACTGCATAGGGGGGACCATTACTGGGGGTACTGCATATGGGGCACTGCTACTGGGAACATTGCATAAGGGGCACTACTGCAGTGGGCATTGCAAGAGGGACCTTACTAATGGGGACATTAAGGTGAATAAAAAGGAAAAAAATGTTCCTATGGTGACAAGAAACAGTGGTATATAGGGACCCCCACAAGTTTGTTGCCCAGGGGTCCCCACAGACCTTAATCCAGCCACAGAGTACAGTAGGTGTCCATTGCAGTGTGGCAGAATTGACTCCCCCATGTCCAGTGGGCACAAGGACAATAAAAGCTATCTGCCACACCTGTCCTGCTTGTTCTCCTCTGCTTATAGAGCCCATGTCTTTGGTTTGCTTTTGCTTGTAGTTACATAGCTGATCTGTTTTGCATTTCTCCACGATGTTTCTTGCCAGCAACTGTTTCATGGGAAATTTTTTTCTCTGGGCCCAGGTATACAGGCCTTCTGCTCCTCTGTGGCCACACTGCACGTGAGCCCATACTCCCAGATGTTTGGTCTTCAGGGGTAAACGCCACTGTTCTGCCTTGAACCAGTACATCTGTAACTTCATTGCAATCTAGTGCAGTGTGAGCATTGACATGGCCCACAGACACAGGCCTATGAACACACAGGGCAGTGCCACCCTAGATTACTTTGTCGTGGACTTGCCAGTTGTTCTGCTTCCATGTCGGCATCCAAGTGGTGAAGCCTTGCAACATGGTCCAGTTGTCTGTGCAGGGAACTATAGGACTTTGTGTAATTGGCTGGAACGCTGCTGCTGTCCAGCAGTGTCCTTGTATTGTCAGTGTGGCTGATCCATCTGTGCACCACACAAGTTGCAGCTGGTGTTCCTTTAATTTGGCTCTGCCACCTGTACTGGTCTCCCACCTATTTGCAGTAGGGGGTAACTCGTTTTCTTCACATGTGTACCTGACAGTCTGCAAAGATGGCTGCTTTGCTGCAGCAACAGTCCATAAAAGTTCTGTATGAGTGCAGGCAGCACTATAATCCAGTCCTGGTAACGTTGGCAACAATGGCTTAAACTTGACAAGCCCAGCAATTGGCTGTGAAATAACGGGTACAATGTAAGGGCCTTGTCGCTTCATGCAAATTCTTTCCTATAGCTACCATCGCCCATGTATTAAAGTCTGATCTTGCATGCCTCTGTTATGTACAATCCATTTCTCTGCTTTACACTCCTCAGCAATCGACATGTCAGCTCTGGTAATTGCTGTTGGTGACTGTGCATCTGTAAGCTGATTTAAAACATTTGACTGATAAGTTCTTGTCCTGCCATTCACAATCAGCCTTTCTGCAATACAAAACATAGTATTTATATCCCAAATCTTTCTCTGTTGCTCTCTGTTATCAAATAACATTTCCCTTTCCCCACTCAGTTTGTATGTTGCGGATGGAAGACTGTTGTGCATTGCCATATGTGATGGCTCACTGGTTATCAGTATCAGTGTGTTTCCCACCACTACTGTCTCATCAATAACTGATACACCATAAACATCATTTGCAGAGCATGCATTTTCATCAGTATGAAACTTCACAGTAACTCGTTGATAATCATTATCATCATGGGGTAGTTTTCTGTCTCAGGGGAATGTTCTTTCACTGCAGTCCTGCCCATTTTCCACCTCCCTGGCTCTGGGTAATTCCCATTCATCACTGGGCATCAGAACCACTCCCCCTTCATCACTTAGCCCAACCTTTTCAACTGGGCACTCAGATACTTCCTGGTTCTTGTTCAGTTCAAAACACTAAGCAAACTGAGTAGTATGTGGCAATTCATGTGTACCATCATTCAACTCACAAACCAATGGCATTTTGTTAGAAACCTCATTTCCTAACACTTATTGCACAAATTTGTTGCCATTCAATTCATAACCATACTCGTGTTCTAACAATGTCTAACAATCACCTCACTGCCCTTCCCTTGGGAATTCATGGGCCAATGTGTATTGAAGTTTCTATCTATCTGTGAGATAGGCTTTCTTATCACTGCATTGTTCTGCACAGATTTTACACTTCCTTCTCTCTTGACAACATATATGGGTCTACGTAAAATTTCACTATTTTTACTCTCAGGCAGTGAAAAGCAAACATTATGCTTTTTCTGGAAATCAGCCAGCTGAATTTCCAATTTATCTTTTAGCATATTTGCATATTTCTTAAGAATCTTAAAATGCATTTTCCTTGTTTGTTTCAGTTAATACAAAGACAGCTATGGTTGGAGTATAGAGAATGGTGATAGGAAGCCATATTGTTGTGTGATTTTATAAATGTATAAGGCATCAGGTAATGGTCAAGACATTAGAAATGATAGTTATGTTGAAATGTATATGTATATACATTGCACAAGGTGTTCTCGACAGAAATAACCCAACGACAGAACAAAGTTCACTGTTTAAGTTAAGTAAATAGTGTCTTATTGTGTGCAGATATGTGGCCCGACATTACTAATCCTGGGTCAACAGTGTCTACCAGAGTACATACACTACACCCCTCATAAATAGTTAGATGTCCAACATTCATAATTGAGCAACAGTGCCCCCTACTGGCTATTCTTTCCCCTTTCTTTTGCTTTGCTTTGCTTTTGTGACCTTTAAACTTGTTAAACTGCTTATGCATGAGTTTCTTCCTTATATAAGATGTAACTTGTCAGTATACAGTTAGCCTTTTGTCTATGCTCGATGTACGAGATCCGAACTCCAAGGTATTGGAGGAGAGGCTCCTGGGAATGAAACTATCTATGTTTTAAGTAGATCTGAAAAGCGAGTTAAGTATTCTTCCTTTTACTTTGTAATTAATGTCTTTATAACATATATTACTTGTGTGGCTTGATTAACCCTTTGTATCCAAGAATCATATTCTCGTTCCACCGAGAACATTAGTGGTGTCAGAAGTGGGATACATAGGTTTAATAGCCATAAATCTTCTTAGAATGTGTATCCGATGTTTTAGCGTTGCTGTACAAATGTAGCATTGTGCAAACGCAGGGTTGTGCAAACCCATGTAAAAAATCCTCTGTCTCATTTTAAATGAGGGCAGTGTGACCTAATCAGTCACAGAGTGTATACTGTATGCCACAGTATATCTGCATGTTGTCTGTTTACTGTCTTTATGTTAACTGAAACAAACAAGGAAAATTGATTTTAAGATTTTTAAGAAATATGCAAATATGCCAAAAGATAATTTGGAAGTTCGGCTGGCTGATTTCCAAAGAAAGCATAATGTTAGGTTTTCACTGTCTGTTGATAAGAGTAAAAATAGTGAAATCTTACGTAGACCCATATATGTTGTGAAGAAAGAAAGAAGTGTAAAATCTGTTCAGAAGAATGCAGTAAAAAGAAAGCCTGTCTCACAGATAGATAGATAGAGTCAGCCTGAGTCCACATTGTCTTTTGAATTCCCAAGGTAGGGGCAGTGAGGCAGAACACTTTAAAAGCACAGCTGCCTTTGAGAAAAAAAGTTTTCAGATATAAATCTTTAATGTATCTCTAGATTCTTGTGACATTGCAGAAGATCTTGATAATCACACATTGTTAGAACACGAGTATGGTTCTGAATTGAATGCCAACAAATTTGTGCAATATGTGTTAGGAAATGAGGTTTCTAACAAAATGCCATTGGTTTGTGAGTTGAATGATGGTACACCTGATGGTACACATGAATTGCCACATACTACCCAGTTTGCTGAGTGTTTTGAACTGAACAAGAACCAGGAAGTATCTGAGTGCCCAGTTGAAAAGGTTGGGCTAAGTGATGATGGGGGAGTGGTTATGATGCCCAGTGATGAATGGGAATTACCCAGAGCCAGGGAGATGGAAAATGGGCAGGATTGCAGTGAAAGAACATTCCCCTGAGACAGAAAACTACCCCATGATAATGATTATGAAAGAGTTACTGTGAAGTTTCACAATGATGAAAATGTATGCTTTGCAAATGCTGTTTACGCTTTATCAGCTATTGATGAGACAGTAGTGATGGGAAACACACTGATACTGATAACCAGTGAGCCATCACAAAGCACAACAAATTTTCGCCCACAACATGCCAACTGATTAGGGAAATGCTGTTTCAAAACAGAGAACAACAGAGAAAATTTGGGATGTAAAAACTATGGCCCTCATTCAGAGCCGCACGCAAGCGGGCGCACGTACGTTAGGCGTACGTACAAAAATATTTAAATTCAATGGCTCGCTCGTATTTTCGTTCGCATCTAAAATTCCTCCCTAAACTCTGACGACCCCTCCTCTAACTAACGAGCGTACGAAATAGCGAGCGTACATCCCTGAAATGGCTTGAAAGGAACGCACGCACAAGTATAAACAGGAAGTGGCCTTGTCAGATGTCGATTACCTGCTCCTTTATTCTGCCTACCTCCATCAATCGTATCATGCCAATCAATGTATCAATTAGCTTAATTGTTTGTTTTTTTTCAACACAATGCAAGAAACTTTACTCTTGTCTGTGTTTGTGTTTACCCGCAGAATACGTACGGATGAAACATTCGCTTTTATTGTTTAAAAAACATGTGAACCACAATTAAACAATTGTACTATTGCTGTGTATCCCCGCATATTTCCCTGGGTTCATTTCTTTATTTAAATTTGCTTACGCATGTCACTGCATCAAGCCTATCCTAACTCTCCAGAGATTTCTGGCCCTGTCGAACACATGACTCATACACTAACCAATAAAATTGCTCCTGTTAATTTCCAAAATACATTAGCCAATCAGAAAATTTTTACACACTTTATCAAAAATGATTTTTAAGAAAAACACCATTGCCATCATGAGAGCCTCCGCATTCACCAGGCGTGAGCTGCTGGTGCTTACGGAGGTCATGGATCGCCGGATCACCAGCCAGCCAGAACCCATGACCAACCGGCAGAAGCGCTCCGCGTATGCGGAGGTACGGTCCCGCCTGCGGTCCTTCGGATCACGCCGCAACATCGGGCAGCTGGAGCGCAGGTGGTCCGACCTGCAACGGCGAACGCCCCGCTTGCTGGCATGCTTTCGCATGCAGATCCTGGCAAGTAAGTGTTATGTATTGTGGTTTTAATGTTTGTGTTTGTGGGGCAAACTGCGTGTGCATGTTTTCCTGTCTGTTCTATTTATTATTTGTACTCATATCTGCGTGTGCATGTTTTCCTGTCTGTTCTATTTATTATTTGTACTCATATCTGCGTGTGCATGTTTTCCTGTCTGTTCTATTTATTATTTGTACTCATATCTGCGTGTGCATGTTTTCCTGTCTGTTCTATTTATTATTTGTACTCATATCTGCGTGTGCATGTTTTCCTGTCTGTTCTATTTATTATTTGTACTCATATCTGCGTGTGCATGTTTTCCTGTCTGTTCTATTTATTATTTGTACTCATATCTGCGTGTGCATGTTTTCCTGTCTGTTCTATTTATTATTTGTACTCATATCTGCGTGTGCATGTTTTCCTGTCTGTTCTATTTATTATTTGTACTCATATCTGCGTCTGCATGTTTTCCCTCTTTTTATGAATTTTTAATTCTACTGCTATTTTTTTTGGTTTTATGTCTTTTTTCTTTTTTTTTTTTTGTTTGTTTGCCCGGATTTGTCCATAAACTAAACGCAATTTATTTGACATATTTTAGGGGGACAGCCAAGACTCCGCCGTCAACGTCGGCGTTCCCGCCCACTCTCCCCAACCCCCAGCCAACACTCCACCCCAAATCTTTCGCCTATTCCCCACTCCTCCCCATCCTTCCCAGACCCTCTCCCGGAAATGTCGGGCCTCCTTCCCCTCCGTCCCACTTCCCCCTCTCCTCCACCCACCCCTCTTCCAATTACCCCCTCCCCGGAGTCCAGCATAACTCCGCCCCATTCTTTGGGAAATGACGGATCCTCCGAGGAGGATCATGGAGGTTTTGCCGGAGCTCCCGATTTGTTTCCCGGTATGTTTTTTTTTTTTTTTTTTTATAAAGCACAAACTGTTTGTATGTAATCATGTGTCGTGCCTTTCTTCGTGTTTTTGTGGCTTGACTTTTGTTGATTGTGAAGGTTTGCCTTTACCTCTTCCTGGTGATTTAAGCATACACATATCATACCTGTGGGAATTTGTACCTAGGCCTTGTATTTTTGCCAGCCCACCCTTTTTATTTATGTTTTTGGGTTTAGGAGTGATTTGTTTTTTTTTTAATGTTTTTCTGTGGAGTCCCTATTGTTGTATTAACCCACACACTTTTCTCACCCACAGAGGAACAGAGGCGTCGGCAAGAGGTGGCGGATGTTGTGGGGCAGATGCGCCACCATGTAATCGGCCTTCTGGTGGCCCTCGACCGGCTGTCTGGCCTCCTTCGGCATTAGTTTTTTTTTTTTTGTTGTATTTGCCAAATAAATTTTTAAAGACAAATATACGTTGTGGCTCATTTTTAAAAACCAAAACCAAGATAGTTTAGCCTGACATAAGTTCCTGCAAGGATTTCCCTTTTTTAAAAGTTAGATTGTGTTTTGTCTTTGTATGTCAAACAGACACCAGAAACACATAACAGTAACAATGTAATTTCCCTTTTTGGGTGTAGTGTCAATTTCAGATTTCTACATTTTCCAGGTTCCTACTTGGTGCGCAAGCTGCTTAGGCCAATCTTACAAATCCCAAGGTTGGGCCAGGCTTCCTTTTGGTGTGGATTGGAAAGCTGAAAACATATTTCAGTTTTGCTCAACTGGCGTCAGTACTGGTTTACCCCTTAGTCAAATGTAACTTGTGTTAACCTGGTTACACTTGCTGTTAACGTCCCAAAAAAGGAAGACCATTTCACTCTTCAAACATTTATTCACCACATAACAGAGAAAACAAAGTGGTCACTCCCAAAAAAAATACACAGTGATAAATTCAAATACAACACATACCAAGAAAAAAATAAATAAAAACACAAAATCAAGAACTGGTTGACGAAGGACCATGCCAACATGATTCCACAAACATGGCGTTGCGATATGGGTTCCAGAATATATGCCCAAAAGGACCAGATCCAGGTTTGGTAAGGGTAGCAGGAAGTAGTGAGCGTTGGAGTGCCAAAGATTATGTGAACAAACAGAAGATGGTGAGAAAATTAAAAATAAATTAGATGTTTGCCAAAAAAAACAAACACATTAGGTATAAACACTGGAGTTTTGAACAAACTTACCTAAAAAATCTGGCCACCACATCATCGCGTATGGCCCCCCCACATACTGACCTTCGACCAACCTCGGGGGGGCCATCCTCAGGTAAGGCATCCTCTGGCTGCATTGGGACACCACTCCTTATGGCAATGTTGTGAAATATCCCACACAGGACCACAATTTTAGACACCATATCCGGCACATACATGAGCTCGCCACCAGAGCGGTGGAGGCATCTGAATCGGCCTTTTAAAAGGCCGATACAGCGCTCCACCACTTGCCTGGTGGCTGTAAGTGCGGAATTATACGCACTTTGTGGCCCTGGTGTGGGAGCCAAATAAGGAGTGAGCAGCCAGGACATGCAAGGGTATCCACTGTCTCCTGTGAACAAAAATAGACCACATCAGGAACACTGTGTATCAAGCTTAACATTGTTATGTACTAAAGGTCTCCACTTACCCAGAAGCCACGCATCACCAGCTTGTAGGTTGGTTAATTTCTGCCATATCCCTGATTGCCGGATGACGAAGGAGTCATGTGCACTTCCTGGTAATTTAGCATTCAGGGACAGGATCTGGAGGGAGGCATCACATACCACCATTACATTCAGGGAGTGATAGTGTTTCCTGTTTCTAAATATTGCCTCCAGCCGTGCTGGAGGCTGAAGTGGTATGTGAGTACCATCCACAACCCCTATGATGTGTGGGAAGCCAGCTATTTGGTAAAAATTGGCCTTGGCCACACTAAGGGCACCCATATCCAAAGGCATTTTAATAAAATGATGGAGGTGCTTGAAAAGTGCCTCCATCACTGCCCTCAGGATCCGGGAAAAGGAGGATTGGGAGATGCCCGCCACTATTCCCACCGTTGTTTGAAACGATCCTGAGGCACAGAAATGTAACACCGCCATAAATTGCGTCAGTGGTGGTATTGCTGTTGGACTGTCAATTTGCCGCTCAAGATCACTTTCTATTAATGAGAGAGTGTCTATGATGATTTTGGGAGGTAGACGGTAGCGTCTTAAAACCTCATCACCGGGCATTCCAAAAAGGGTGACACGTGTTCGAAATATCTGGGGCCTTGCATGCCTACGATGCCTACGCCTGGGACGAGTTTGAGGTTGGTCGTCTTCCGGGAGCAGGGCCAGAACAATTCGCCCCAGATCTACCTGAAATTCAAAGTTTACAATGTAAGGCTTTTGACCCACCCCAAAAGTAAGAAAAAACAACTTAGCTTTCTGATACCATCCATAGCTGCTTACATGCTGGGGTATTGTCATGATACGTATAAACTGTAAAAAAGGCAACAATGAGACTTCAAAAATTTAGAGGGTGTTTTTTTTGTTTAAAAATTGTTGCAAGCCAACACAGAAAATAGCGGAAAAACACATTTGGCCATCGATGAAAACTACATTGCACACCGTACGTCAAATAGGGTTCAAATGGACCCAAAAAATGGAAAAGGGAAAAGCAAAACTGGATTATATGATGAATAAGCCGTCAAAAATGCGGTAAATTATTCGCAAATGCAAGTCACTACACCAACAGTCAAAAATGCGGTAAATTATTCGCAAATGCAAGTCACTACACCAACAGTCAAAAATGCGGTAAATTATTCGCAAATGCAAGTCACTACACCAACAGTCAAAAATGCGGTAAATTATTCGCAAATGCAAGTCACTACACCAACAGTCAAAAATGCGGTAATTCATTCGCAAATGCAAGGCGCTACACCAACAGTCAAAAATGCCGTAATTCATTCGCAAATGCAAGACAAAAAATGGACTTACCCAACTCGAATATATAAGATGTCCTCAAAAAACTTCTTTGGGTCCGAAAACAAAAAAAAACTAAAAAAGATGAAATGAGTGTTAAACAAATTAACTAACCACAAAACAGAAGAATACACCAATTGGCCACAAATTTGAATGCACAAAACTTACCAAATCAGGAAAGGATGTTGAAAAAATGAAAAAAATGCGAACGGAAAAACCAAAGAAATGTAGCAAAAACAAACAAAAAAACAACTCTCCAAAATCCTCCAAACGCAACCAACCAACCAAATCCAAACCACTTAACCGACAACACTCCAACAACCCCACCTCGAATCCACACACACCAAGCCATAAATAGTGTTTATTTTCCCGCACAAATTAAGGATGAATCATAGGGACGCACAATCAATGATGCGGCCGCAAACTAACGACGCATGTATAAATACGTCACGAAATCACATAGAATTTCTGGATGATTTCATGCTGGAAGCAGAGACATGGCTTCAAACCAGGGAAACAATGGTCAAAATTGCGGCGGTAAGGCCTTCATGCATTTTGTGTCAATGAGTATTTTAAAACATAATATTGTGCAAGTTGTGAAGTGGCTAAATCTGCATATTTACCCAAATAGGTGAGGAGGATGACATGGAAGAGACTGCTGGCCCCAGTCAACCCGCCAAAGCTGCAAAAAAAAAAAGGCAGCCACATTTCACAAGCAAGGAGATGGAGGTTTTGATCCAGAAGTGCGTTGACATCCTGCCCCAGGCAGCCAGGAATATGAGCCAAAGCCAGAAGTGGAGAATGTGGGAGGAGGTCGCCGTTGCTGTCAATAGGGTGGGTGATTATGTCCGTCTAGCCCGGGATGTCAAACGGCGGTAAGTAAACACTTTCCCATCCTATAAACAAACCCCATTGTAAAAAAAAGGATAATGGTTCCAAATTCATTCCACAGATGGGCAGACTTCAAATATCGTCTAAAACAAAAACTTGCCGACAGGGCTAGGCATGCAAGGGGGACAGGTGGGGGTCCCACCCCTGTGTCATTGGAGTTGACAGACTTAGAAGAGATGGCACAGGGGTGTGTGCAGGCTGTGGAGGTGTTTGGCGTGTCCAACATGGATACGGACATGCCAGACTTTGCGGCTCCTCATGTTGGCCAAGGTAAGTCTTGTGATGTCACCAACTCAGAAATGCTATTGTGCCAATATGTAGATTCTAATGTGAGTCTTTTCTCCAATTTCCTAACAGAGACAGAGGCGGATGAGTCTGCTCCAGAGGGGAGCCTTGGCCGCAGAATTTCTGCTGACTCTGCAGGGGAGGAACCAGTACATCCGGCTGAGGACCCTGCAGAAGCCAGTCCAGGGCGTGCCCCCTCGCAGGCAGTGGGCCTCCTCACAGAACTCAATTTTAAATCAGATTGCCATACGGAGATTCTGCAGAGGATGGACGCCAGTCTGATACGGGTGGCTGAGGCCCTGGAGCAAAATGCTGCGGCCAACGTGACCATTGCTCAGGCCCTGGCGGAAAATACCAGGGCCAACATCCGCATCGCCGATGCCCTGGAGCAGCTCGTTCGCCAGCACATGGTGGAGCCGACCTCCCTTCCTGCCGGAACATCCAGATCCTCTACCTCTGGCACAACATCAGGCAATCCTCCAAATGTGCCTAGCCCTGTGCCTAGTCCAGAGGCCACAACATCTGCCTCTGGACAGGCCAGCCCGATGGCATCCCGGACCCGGTCTGGCGCCCACCCTCACCCAGCCAAACGGGCGAGAAAACGGTGACAGCAATGGCGACTTTTCCCACTTTCCTTCTGTGCTTGGCTCATATTCCTTTCTGGTCAAAACTTCCCTCTCCTTTCTTGTGAAATGTTTTTAAATTTTGTATTTACGCTTATGTTAGTAGTTATGTTTTTTTTTTTTTTTGATCAAATATCTTGGCCACAAAAAAAGGCAATACAATATTATGCCAATTTGTTTGTGTGTAAACAATAAATCAAAAACAAAACACTGACATTGTATTGTGACATTATTGTACAAATGGGTTACATTTAATCCTGGCCTTAAACGCAAAAACTGACCCTCTTTTTTAAAAAAAAAGGCCTCTTTAAGGAACGTTTAAAAAACACATAGCGATGCAAATTCCACAGTAAACCAAAAAAGAGGGGAGCTAATTAAAAGATGATGACATTATTGTTACAATAGGCCATAACCACCAAATTGTGGCCAAAATAAAAGCCCAAAAATGTACGCTAATTGATTATGTAATCATGACATTAGCAGCTCTGATTTCCACCTGCGTACGCTTTTGTGCTATCCCAATAAACTGCTTTCCAAACACATACCAAGCCGGATTTCAATCCAACACTAATTACTTTACTGACCAGCCACGATTAATCGCTGCACCATCGTGGAGTCCCGGGACGGAGGAGAAGGCCATCGCCAATGTGGTCGAGTAATCCTGACCCTAAGCTGTGCGAGCATTTTGAAGGGAAAGCGGATGTTTCAGTGACGTATGAGACGGTCCGAACACATTTGACGTTCGCATCTGCTAATGTATGTACGCCCCAAAAACGCCTCGCCACGCCTGCGTTTTTTCATCTCCACCCCCGTCAACACCCAAAAACGCCCTGTTCTGTCAATCACATTTGACATGTCACTTCCTGTACGCTATTTTAGGAACGAGAGAAAAAAAGCTCGCAATCTGCCGTACGCACATGCGCGGTGTAACACCGACGCATGCGCGGTTAGTCAACATCGGAACGCAACGAGCGTACTGTTGTTAACGTGCGGCTCTGAATGAGGGCCAATGTTTTGTATTGCAGAAAGGCTGGTTGTGAATGGTAAGAAAGATCAGACCCCAGTGTATTCACTGATAAGACCTTATCAATCAAATGTTTTAAATCAGCTTATAGATGCACAGTCACCAACAGCAATTACCAGAGCTGACATGTCGATTGCTGAGGAGTTTAAAGCAGGGAAATGGATTGTGCATTACAGAGGCATGCAAGATCAGACTTTAATACATGGATGATGTTACTTGCAGGAAAGAATTTGCATGAAGCGACAAGGCCCTCACGTTGTTCCAGTTATTTCATAGCCAACTGCTGGGCTTGTCAACTTTAAGCCATTGTTGCCAACATTACCAGGACTGGATTATAGTGCTGCTTGCACCAATACAGAACTTTTATGGACTGTTGCTGCAGCAATGCAGCCATCTTTGCAGACTGTCAGGCAGACATGTGAAGAAAAGGAGCTTCCCCTACTGAAAATTGGTGGGAGACTAGTTCAGGTGGAGTCATATGCCGAATTAAAAGAACACAAGCTGCAACTTGTGTGGTTCACTGATGGATCAGCCACACTGAGAATGAAAGAACATTTCTGCACAGACAGCTGGGCTATGTTGCAAGGCCTCACCACTTGGATGCCGACATGGAAGGAGAACAACTGGGAAGTCCACAGCAAAGTAATCTGGGGTTTCACTGCCCTGTGCATTCATAGGCCTGTGTCTGTGGACCATGTCAATGCCAATACTGGACTATTTGGCAATGAAATTACAGATGTACTGGTTCAAGGCAGAACAGTGGCATTTACCCCTGAAGACAAAACATCTGGGAGTATGGGCTCACGTGCAGTGTGGCCGCAGAGGAGCAGAAGGCCTGTATACCTTTGCCCAGAGAAATAAATTCCCATGACACAGTTGCTGGCAAGAAACATCGTGGAGAAATGCAAAACAGACCAGCTATGTAATTACAAGCAAAAGCAAACCAAAGACATGGGCTCTGTATACAGAGGAGAATGAGCAGGACAGGTGTGGCAGATAGCTTTTATTGGCCCTGTGCCCACTGGATGTGGGGGGAGTCAATTCTGCCACACTGCAATGGACACCTAGTGTACTCTTTGGTGATTGTCGCTCACCCTCTGTACATGCTAATACACATGCCCATAGCCTGAAAGGAGAAATTAATTGCAGACTCAGCACTGATTGTGCAAAGACTTGTGAAGATATGAAGGAGCTGATGATCATTCCAGCAAAGCCTTATTTCCAACCATGGACAGAGATAATGCAGAAAACTGTCATGTTTCACAACAACCAATTGAGAAGCTTTAAACAAACACAGCACAGAGTACACTGGACGGTCATTTGCATTTCTTACTATCCACAAATAGCAAATGTGAATGTTTTGTGTAAGGGAACTGTAAACTTCTTTGTTACATATAGATTAGCTATTATAGTAGGATGTGTGTATATATATATATATATATATATATATATATATATATTTATTACAGTATAGCAGCTGATTAAAGAAAATGTTTAATTATGTTTGTTTATTAAGATTTAGTAAGGGTTAATGTGTAGATTTTGCAGTTGAGCAATTTCACTGAGGGCCTGATTCAGACCCACTCGCGAGCGGCTGTCCACTCGCAAGTGGGTCGATGGTCTGCACTGAGCATGCACACGACGGAGGGAGCTCCGTCGTGCGCATGTGCCAGACGCGACGAGCGAAGGAAAGTCCTTTGCTCGTTGTGTCTGATCAAAGGGGGCGTGCTGTCGATGTTGATTGACAGCACGCCCCCTTTGGTGGGCATGCCGGGGGCATGCCTCCCTGACGGGGGCGTTCCCAAGGGAATGTCTACCGTCAGAAGCCGGCCCACTGACATCACTAGTGATGTCAGTGTGAGTGATTTTGGCCAAAATCACTCCGGGCCTTGCGGTTGAAAACCTCAACCGCAGGCTCCGGCTCGCAGTTTCGATGGTCACGATGGTCACGACCATGGCGGCCATCAAACTGCACGCTCATATAGGCTGTGGGTGGTGACCCACAGCTATACGAGCGTCCAGGAGGACGCTCCATTTTTATGGAGGGCGGCCCTCATTCAGAGCGTGTGCTCTGCTCAGAGCGTATGGCTCTGAATGAGGGCCTGAGACAGTTTAGTTGAACAATTATTTCCATAGGACTGATGTATTATATTGTATTAGATGTTGAGACTCACCCTGTTTTCCGTTCTTTTTCAAGATGTATTATCCAGAAAGATGATGTCCCTCATGTTTGTTCTGGGATTGTGATACCAGAATCTTTCTTATGATATGTATTACTAAATATCAGAGACATACATTACAGTGCCGATGACAACAGGGGAAAGACTGTTAAATTGTATGGATTCACCCACAGTGCAAGGGTGGGGAGATACTGACTTTAAATCCATTGGAATGTGGTGTGATTCTCACACAGGACAATTACCATCGAGGACTCAATATGTTCAAGTGTCAACTGATTGTGTTTATACTGTACATGTTTGTTTACCTGATAATGTGAATGGCCTATTATAAAATCAAGGGTGGAATGTGGTAGGAGTACAGAGAATGGTTCTTGGAAGCCATATTGTTGTGTGATTTTATAAATGTATAAGGCATCAGATAATGGTCAAGACATTAGAAGGGAAATTTATGTTGAAATGTATATGTATATACATTGCACAAGGTGTTCTTGACAGAAAGAACCCTAGGACAGGACAAAGTTCACTGTTTAAGTTAAGTAAATAGTGTCTTATTGTGTCCAGATATGTGGCCCGACATTACTAATCCTGGGTCAGCAGTGTCTACCAGAGTACATACACTACACCCCTCATAAATAGTTAGATGTCCAACATTCATAATTGAGGCAACAGTGCCCCCTACTGTCTATTCTTTTCTCTTTCGTGACTTTTAAACTTGTTAAACTGCTTATGCATGAGTTTCTTCCCTATATAAGATGTAACCTGTCAGTATACAGTTAGCCTTTTGTCTATGCTCGATGTACAAGATCCCAGCTCCAAGGTGTTGGAGGAGTGTCTCCTGGGAATGAAGCCATCTATGTTTTGAGTAGATCTGAAAAGCAAATTAAGTAGGCTTCCTTTCATAAATGTCTTTTTAACATATATTACTTGTGTGGCTTGATTAACTCTTTGTATCCAAGAATCGTGTTCTCAATCCACTGAGAACATTAGTGGTGTCAGAAGTGGGATACAAAGGGTTAATATCCAGAAAAAAATAATTAAAATAAAATAAGATCCATTAATACATAATATTATTTAAACAAGCCTCCTGTTAGAAAAATGGAACTGTTCTTTCTAATGCCATCCTACTAAATCTAATTTGCAAATATTAAAGTAAACGAAATCATGGAATCATTTAGACATCCATTTTTTTTAGATACTGTACTAAGATTAAGAATAAATATAGGAACTATCATTGTTCCATATGAATTTTACTCCCACTATTATCATCATTTATTTAATTTTATATTTAAGGGATACATAAGCAAGTGTTTCATTGGGACTTTTAAATTCAAAAATAGGCTGTAGACCCATATAATTATAAGAAGCACCAGGAGTGATGGTAACTTAGGGTAATAGTCTCCCCTTCACATACAGTACCTGATATATACCTGATCTAGTATTAATGTTCTAGTTGGAACTCCTAATTATAAAACTTTATACTCAAGTGGTTCCATCACCTACAGTGCAATTAAACAAACCGGCAAGTGTGGCGACCAACGTCCCTCACATTAAACCAGTATGTCAATGCACAAGGACAACCCATCCTACATCCAACTCCTTCCATGTACCTAGACCAAATATAAAATGTATTGTCTGAAATTATTCAAGGGATACATAAACAAGTGCCTTTAGGGTTCAAAGTATCCAATTTGAAAATTCAGGATGACTCCCGTATACACAGTTTACGAAATCTGGGCCAGATTCAGAGCCGGACGCTCTGATCAGAGCGCTCGCTCTGAATCAGGGCCCTCCTCCCTAAAAATGGAGCGGCCTCTTGGACGCTCGCATAGCTGTTGGTTACAACCCACAACTTATGCGAGCGTCCATGATGGTCGCGATGGTCAAGACCATCGCGACCATCAGGCTTGCGATGAGACCCTGCGGTAGGGTCTCGCTGCCGCATGCCCTGGAGTAATTTTGGCTCTATCAGAGCCAAAATCACTCTCAATGACATCACTATTGATGTCAGTGGGGCCGGCCCCAGATGGTAGGCGTTCCCATGGGAACACCTCTGTCTGGCAGCAACGCCCATGGCCCACCAAAGGGGCGTGCTGTCAGTCACCATCGACAGCACGCCCCCTTTGGTGCGAGACCCCGAGCGACATATTCCTCGTCGCTCACCGGGTCTCGCGCATGCACACGACGGAGCTCCCTCCATCGTGCGCATGCACATTCGGGCACCATCAACCCACTTGCGAGCATCCTTCGACCCTCTGTTCCTTCCTCTTTTGGTGTTTCCAAATTGTTCAACCCCCACAACATCCTAAACAAAGTACTCACTCACAGTGTTTCATGTAATTTCTACCACCACAATAGTGACCCTAAAGGTTTGACCATGCTAACCAGTGGACCAACAGCAATTGCACACTGGGGTGAAGCAGGATATCTGCCTTTACAGACTGAGGACGCCAGCATTCACAGGCTATTATTAATGGCAGCTTGCTAATCAATCAGCATGCTTACACATGCCATTTCCTACAAACTGTACATCAATGCTGCATTTCAATAACCAGCTTACATTTATCCCAGTGTTGATGGATTGTATATGAAATGGCTATTTATTAACAATCAAGTTGCAAGCACTTTATAACAAATAAGTATCTTTTTATGTGGATTTGATTCCAAATGTTGCAAAAGGAAACAGTTATTTAATTTTTATACTACTCTTGAAGCTATTGTAGCTCATATTATTATATTTATGGATTGAGAAATTTGTTACTTCAAACGCTGATCAAATACGGTCCCTTACAATCAAGCCCCTTGCCAGATTATCTCTGGCGGACACTGCTTCTGAGAGAGACACTGCATATGCAGAAGTAGTGGGTGAGTTCCACAGCCACTCCACCGTCAGAATCAAACTGACACCAATATTGATAGCCGACCTGTCAGTGCACCTTCAATACTTTAAGCCAGAGGCGGCTCTCACACGCAGCATCCAGGTACGGCAACGCTGATCAAATACGGTCCCTTACAATCAAGCCCCCTTCCAGATTATCTCCGGCGGACACTGCTTCTGAGAAAGATACTGCATATTCAGAAGTAGTGGGCGAGTTCCACAGCCGCTTCACCGTCAGAACCACACTGACATCAATATTGATAGCCGACCTGTCAGTGCACCTTCAATACTTTTTCCCGGCCGGTATTTATAATTGGATATACCCCTCACTACCATTCAGCCAGCATTATCCATTATCTTGCTGTATACAAGAGTGTGACATTCATACTTTTCCTACTAACTGTGAAGACGCTTTTGAGGATTCATCCTATATCCTTTTCTCACTTTCTCATCTCATGGACTATTTTTCATTTTTGTTATAAGATTTTATAAGACTCTGTATAACATCTTTTTCTAAGACTCAGATCTATTTTTTAACTATTTTTATTTTCATTTGTTCTTTTTAATCATTGTACTTACCTATTTTTTATGCTTCTGGGTTATTAAATGTGTATTTATTCATATTTGATGTCTATATAATTTATGTGCTGCAGTTACAAATCATTTAGCTCTCCCACACTTTGTAAATTCATATGTGAAGTGTATTGTTTTGTGTTGTATCATTAATATGTGCTCATGCTTTTAATAAATATAATCATTTTTGGTGATATTAAACAAGCCTCGTGTTCATTAATAGAGAGCAGACATACTGATCATTTATTTAATATATATTTTACATATTACTTATCCTTATACAAGTTATAAATACTACTTAATACCAAGCACAGTAGTCATTACAGCATTTGCACTCATTGTTTACAACCACCTAACCGCCTTTCATTCCTACCACTCCCTCCTTGACCCATTTCAGTCTGGCTTCCATTCTCTCCACTCCACTGAGACTGCCTTCAAAAATCAGCAATGAACTCTTAGCTGCCAAATCCAAGGGCCACTACTCTCTCACTCTCCTTGACCTCTCTGCTACTTTTTACACTGTGGACCACCCTCTCCTACTGAAAATCCTTCACTCCCTTGGTCTACATGACACTGCCCTCTCATGGCTGTCCTCCTACCTCTCTGACAGATACTTCTCTGTCTCCTCTCAGGACTCCTCTTCCTCCCCCACAGCCTCTAAAGTAAGTGTTCCCCAAGGTTCTGTTCTTGTCCTCTCCTATTCTCTCTAGGTGCTCTCATCAACTCTATACATCCTCTCTGCTGACTCATATTTCCAACTGTCTCTCTGTTATCTCTTCCTGGATGTCCCAGCAATTTCTTAAACTTAATATGTCTAAGACTGAGCTGATCATCTTCCCACCCTCCCAAATAACCTCACTTTCCACTATTTCTGGATCAATTGATGGCACAACTATCTCATCTAGTCCCAAAGTGTGCTGTCTTGGAGTTATCCTGGACTCATCCCTCTCCTTTAAACCACATATCCTGAACCTCTCACAGTCCTGTCATTTCCATCTCAAATTTTTTTCCAAGATAATACCCTATCTCACCCAGGATGCTACTAAAACCGTCAAACACTCACTGGTCATCTCCAGATTGGACTACTGTAACCTCCTTGTATCTGGTCTCCTAAAATCCCATCTCTCTCTACTCCAGTCTGTCCTCAATGCTGCTGCTCAGCTCATCTTCCTCCCCAAATGCTCTACATCTGCCTCCCCTCTTCTTTAAGCCCTCCATGCATTAGCACATGGAAGGGGGGTTTCTATGTACCCAGAAACCCCTGCTGACCAACCAATTTTTTTTTCTTCAGAGATGGAGACAGTCTTGTTTCCATTTCTGCACCATCCCTGGGCCACCCAGGATTGGCACTGCCTGGCCGCTGCCTGTTCAAATGTTAGCACTTCCGCATCAGGTGGCTTTCATACCACCTGAAGAGGATGTGCTGGCAGCAAAAACCAGGGAAAGGGAATTGGAGAGAGCACAGGATGAGGAGATATCATAGGTGTATTCAAAGATATATGGTATAGAAAAGTCCACAATCATCAATGTCAAAACCCTTTTATCAATAGGGGTGTAAGAAAATAGCAATGTAGAGGTGCTCCCCTGAGAGTATAAATCAGTAGGAAAAAAGGGGGGAGCAAAAAGAACTCTCTGGTTGGGGTCACTCTTAATTGTTATCGGTTGGTAATAACATTTAATAGATATGCATTAAAATATCTTCCATATTACAGTACAGATCCTAAAAGACAAAATTAAGGTATTACATAAACAATAAAAGACAAAACAAAATGAAACATAATAATTATCACTGATATAGAAAGCAAAGTGAAATATTAATCAGCGGGGTGACATCAGGAAATGAGATTACTGGTATAATCCTGCAGTAAGGTCTCTGAGTATACCCCCCTTGATGTCAGTCCAAATGACTAAATTAAATATTAATTATGGTGTAATCATTTACAAATAGAATAGGGTCCGTGACCTGTCACAGCATCAACAAACAGTTTATATAATAAATTTCAAAATTAGAAGAATGCATATCACGCAGGTATCTGTAGAGAACTCTCAATATTCATATTTTCAAAGTAGAGGGACTAAAAATAATAAATCTGTCAGACATGTACAGATAAAGATCAAAATATCTGCCTGTAAATCCACCAATTGCCGTGTATGTACAATACTTTCAGGTACCACTGAAAATAGATGTAATTAGAAATGTAGAAAGGATATAAGCAAGATTACTCCCTTTATGCGGTGTCAAGACAGCAGCTGCTGCTTGTCATTATGTATCACAGTGAATGGCATGTGAGCATGCTGTCAGGCTCACCCAAGGGTGTGAATAAGTATATTGAGCATCTGCTGTTAAGCCTGATGTGAAAAAGGAACCTTGTGCACAAGTAGTGCAGGAACCTATTCAGATCAGACCATAATGAGAGTGCCCATGAGAAAAAGATCATTACGTAGATAATAAGCATAAATCAAGGTAAAAACCACAGTATGGTATCGTCCCTAATGCTGCTGCTTCTCACATGCCACATGGGTAGTGGTGAGTAGTGAGAAGCACAGAATCATATACTATGGTATGAAAAAAGTAAAGTAATGGCTGCACTGTGACCTATACAAGATAAGTTGTGCTCTGTTTGCCCTTAAGGGTAGTGCAGGGCTGATCACTTACATATGTAAACCGGTTAACATGTGTGCCTAGAGACAAGGATAGGGTGGTACACGATTGCTCAAGTGAGAGTCGGCATATGGTGAGCAGAATCTGCCATATCGGGAGTCCTCAGCGTATTGTGCTGTGTAATCCCGCCTGTACACAGCGGGAGTGCACCGATCCGAGACGCGCATTTCACGAGCTGCTTCCTCAGTCAGATGCCGGTAAGAGCGCACAGCTGATCTTTAGCCTGTGTGTCAGCCAATCAGAGGGACAAATCCTGCTGTGCAATTGTTAGATGCCCAGTGATAGGTCATGCTAAACTCTCTCCTGATTGGCCCAGTTCCGGAAAACCAGGGAGAGAGACAATAACAGTTATACGTGGCTTACTAATTGGGAATTGTAGTTGTATAACTTAATTAAATGAGAATAAAAATAATAATAATAATTGAAATGGAGATTCAGATACTTAGTATATCTCTGGACCAACAATATAAACAAGGAATATATGAATATGTATCTATACTTGTTTTTTAATTTGAATAGTGTAGTGAATGTGAATGTGAATGAGTAGTAAGAAAAGGGGGGGGGTGGGGGGGTTTATATTGAATATGAATCGCTTGAGTGATGATAAAAATAAGGAAATATATATGGATAAAAATGAAAATAAATTCATTGTGTAGATTTATGTTAGTGAACTGCTACTAGGGATAATTTAATTAAAAGTGAATAACCTAATAAAATTGAGTGAAGGTAATAGAGATGCTAATGAATAAATAAATAATAAAGAAAAAGAAAAAGAAGGGGGGGGAGGGGAAAAAAATGATGATATGAATAAAATAAACCAAGGAATAATGGTGTGGATTAGTGTATACGTAGTACTGTGATTCCGTGCAGATATAATTGATAGTAAAAAATAATAATAAATAATAAAATAATATGAGAAATGTATATTATATATATTATTTTGTAAAGAAAATGTATATAAATAATAATCAAAAAATTCCAAAAAAATGTTTTAAAAATGTTTAAATGGCCCAGACAAAAATTAAATATATGATGGTGAAATGAGAAAGTCGTTTTATGTGTATAGCCTTTTTTAAAAAATATCAAAGTATTTTTAAAAAGAAAGATTAGTGAGGAAAAAACAGAAATAGAGCTGCAAGCTATAAAGGAAATAATGCTATAATCGTTTAATCTTATTATAAAAAGGAAGAATAATTAATCATTTCATTGAGTCCATAAGGGTTGACCGTGTTGAGCCTGAATGCCAATTGGCATTCTCGCTGAAGTAATACTCTCATAAGGTTGCCGCCTCTAACACCTAATCTGACATGCTCAATTCCGAATGCTTTAAGACCTTAGGTTGTCCCATTGTGGTGTCTCAGAAAGTGTCAGGCGACAGAAGTTAATTTCTTCATCTTCATTAGATCATTATGGGCATTTTTGATGTCTCCTACATGTTCCAGAATTCTCTGTTTCAATATACGAGTGGTCATACCTATATACCTAAGGTTGCAGCTACACACCAGACAATATACAACCCCCATGGCATCGCAGTTGATAAATTGTTTTAATTCAATGTTATAGCCATATCTGTCCATAACATAGTCCTTCTTTGTAATGTATGGACAAGCCTTGCATTTGCCACAGGGGAAGGTCCTCTTAACTTTGGTTTTCTCCTAGCATTGCCCACATAGTGACTAGTCTATCCTTTAGGTTATATGATCTCCACCAACTAAAGGTAGGTTTGTCCTGTAGGGATTTCCGTAAGTCATTATCCATCAGAAGGATGTGCCAGTGTCGTGTGACAATTTCTTGGAGATCCTTCCATTCGTTACAGAAATTGGTAATAAAGCGTACCTGATCTGAATCTCGTTCGAGTTTACTGCTATTAGAGAAGATCAGGGTTTGTCTGTCAGTTTTTAAATCCAGATGATTGGCTGTCTTAACCATTTTATTACAATAACCCGTTAAGTAGGCATGTGGTAAGATCTTCAGATTTTGCCAGGAAAGTCTCTACTGTTGTGCAATTCCTTCTAAGTCTGAGGAACTCGCCCATAGGTAAGTTCTTAATAGTTGGCAGAAAATGTGCACTGCTACTATGTAAAAGGCTATTTGTAGCTGTCTCCTTTCTGAAAAGTTCCATTAGGAAATGTTTCTCCTTGTGTAGAAACAGATGTAGATCTAAGAAGGTAACCTCCTCTTTACTGATTGTGTGTGTTAATTTTAAATGAATAAAGTTGTTGTTCAGTTCTTGGATGAAAACAAGTAGGTCATTGTGATTGCCCTGCCAAATCATGAAGATATCGTCGATGTATCTCAGCCATATTGTTATATGGCTGGTATGGTGGTCACTACTCTCATTAAAGACTATCTCCCTTTCCCACCATCCGAGGAACAGGTTAGCATATGTGGGCGCACATGCCGTGCCCATCGCTGTTCCTCGGATCAGTAGGAAGAATTTGTCATCAAAGGTAAAGAAGTTTTTTGTAGAATAAACTCCAATAAATTCAAAAGAAATTCTTTAAAGTCATCCATACCCTCTATTTGCAAAAAATACCTGATCGCTGAGATGCCTATCTCATGTATGATACTTGTATAAAGGGACTCGACGTCAAGTGTTACAAGCAGATGGTCTTCCTCCAGTTGTATGTCATGTATCTTTCTTAGTACTTTCCTTGTATCTTGAACAAAGGATGGTAAGGTTTCTACATGGTGTCGAAGATGCTGATCCAGAAAGACACTGGCCTGTTCTGACAATCCTCCTATTCCGGACACAATAGGTCATCCGGGGGGGGGTTGGATTTTAGGTAGCATATAAAAAGTTGGTGTTTTGGGTTTATCCACAAGTAGGAACATTTGTTCGGTTTTAGTAATGGTCCCTTTATTGAAAGATGGATGTGCTGGCAGCTGAATTGGCAGTGGACGGGCAGTGCACCATGATCACAGCTCTCCCAGAGGGAGCTAGACAGAGGGAGGCACTACCATAGCTGGGCTTCACCTTCCGGCTCCTGCAGTGGCTGACATCTCTTCCATAGTACAGAGCGGGCCAGCCCAGGAGAATGGAGCAGCACGATGGTGGTGGGCACAGGTGTGGGGATTCAGGTAAGTGGGTTTATTTTTTGTGTGTGTGTTTATCATTATATACAATATGTAAGGGACACAGCTGGGGGGTCACTACTGGGGGCACTGCTGGGTGGAGGCATTGCAAGGGGTGACCACTGCTGGAGGCACTGGCACTGCTGGGGGGGCACTACTGGGGCACTATATAAGGGGCACTACTGGGTGCACTGCATAGGGGGGACTACTACTGGAGGCACAATATAAGGGGCACTACTGGGGGCACTGGCATTGCTGGGGGGGCACTGCTGGGGCACTTCAGGGCACTACATATGGGGGACCACAACGGGGCACTGGCACTGCAGGGGGGCACTGCATAGGGGCAACCACCACTTAGGGCATTGCATAGGGGGCACTACATAGGGAGGACTACTACTGGGGACACTATCTAAGGGGCACTGCATAGGGAGGACTACTACTTGGGGTACTATATAAGGGGCACTACATAGGGAGTATACTACATAAGGCCTCCATCGCACAGACCTACTTGGGGGGGTGCTCTGTTTTTCAACTTGCCCTGGGCTCAAAATACCCTAGTTACACCCCACACACACTTTCAGATTTAATTTGAGGGTAATTACATCCAAATCAGGTGAACGGTGTAGGAATTACAATGGTTTCCCACTTTTTAAGGGGCCAAAAGTAATGGGACAAACTAAATAATCCTAAATATAACTTTCACTTTTTAATACTTTGTTGCAAATACTTTGCAGGCAATTACAGCCTGAAGTCTGGAACACATAGACATCACCAGATGCTGGGTTTCATCCCTGGTGATGCTCTGCCTGGCTACTGCAAATGTCTTCAGTTCCTGCTTGTTCTTGGGGCATTTTCCCTTCAGTTTTGTCTTCATCAAGTGAAATGCATGCTCAATCAGATTCAGGTCAGGGGATTGACTTGGCCATTGCATAACATTCCACTTTTTAGCCTTAAAAAACTCTTTGGTTGCTTTTGCAGTATGCTTCAGGTCATTGTCCATCTGCACTGTGAAGCACCGTCCAATGAGTTCTGAAGCATTTGACTGAATATGAGCATATAATATTGCCCGAAACACTTCAGAATTCATTCTGCTGCTTTTGTCAGCAGTCACATCATCAATAAATACAAGGGAACCAGGTCCATTGGCAGCCATACATGACCACGCAATGACACTACCACCACCATGCTTCACTGATGAGGTGGTATGTTTTGGATCATGAGCAGTTCCTTTCCTTCTCCATACTCTTCTCTTCCCATCACTCTAGTACAAGTTGATCTTTGTCTCATCTGTCCATAGGATGTTGTTCCAGAACTGTAATGGGTTTTTTTAGATGTTGTTTGGCAAACTCTAATCTGGTCTTCCTGTTTTTGTTGCTCACCAATGGTTTACATCTTGTGGTGAACCCTCTATATTCACTCTTGTGAAGTCTTCTCTTGATTATTGACTTTGACACATATACACCTACCTCCTGGAGAGTGTTCTTAATTTGGTCAACTGTTGTGAAGGGGTTTTTCTTCACCAGGGAAATAATTCTTCTGTCATCCACCACAGTTGTTTTTCGTGGTCTTCCGGGTCTTTTGGTGTTGCTGAGCTCTCCGGTGCATTCTTTCTTTTTAAGAATGTTCCAAACAGTTGATTTGGCCTCACCTAATGTTTTTGCTATCTCTCTGATGGGTTTGTTTTGATTTTTCAGCCAAATGATGGCTTGCTTCACTGATAGTGACAGCTCTTTTGATCTCATATTGAGAGTCGACAGCAACTGATTCCAAATGCAAAAGTCACACCTAGAATCAACTCCAGACCTTTTACCTGCTTAGTTGATAATGAAATAATGAGGGAATAGCCCACACCTGTCCATGAAATAGCTTTTGATTTGATAGTCCCATTACTTTTGGCCCCTTAAAAAGTGGGAGGCACATATAGAAACTGTTGTAATTCTTACACCGTTCACCTGATTTGGATGTAATTACCCTCAAATTAAATCTGAAAGTCTGCAGTTAAAGCACATCTTGTTTGTTTCATTTCAAAGCCATTGTGGTGATGAATAGAGGCCAAAATATTAAAATTCTGTCAATGTCCCAATATTTATGCACCTGACTGTATATATGTGTGTTTGTGTAGACATATACTGTATAATGGAAACCCCTCCATGAGATTCCTGTGTTTGCTCCTGCCACTGGCTCCCCTTCCCTTTCAGAACCCAATTCAAGATTCTCATGCCTGCTTACAAAACCCTCACCCAATCTTCTCCCATTTACATCTCGGATTTCATCTCTCTTCACTCTCCTGTCCACCCTCTTCATTCAACTAGTACATGCTACCTTTCATGCCAACTGATTACTTCCTCCCACTCCTGCCTCCAAGATTTTGTGGGTGCTGCTCCCCACCATTGGAACTCTCTGCCCCTCCCCATCAGACTCTCCACCTCTCTACAATCATTGAAATGGGCTCTCAAGACCCACTACTTCATTAAAGCCTTCCAGCTCTCATCCTAACTTGCTGCAACATGTTCCTTCCTGCCTGCCTACCCATCTGTGTCACACCTGTTTGTCTGCACCTCCCTTTTAGAATGTAAGCTCTTATGAGCAGGGCCCTTTACCCTCTTGTGCTTCTTCTTACTTTAATTTCATCTATTTCTTACTCCCCACTAGGGCACTTAACAGTTGGTTGCTTATGCTCTGCTGCTTATGTGATTGTTATGGTAACTAATGTCCTGCATTGTATTGTATTGTACTGTACTGTAAGTCACTGGTCTCCTATTGGTTTATGTACTTTGTAAGGAGCTGCAGAACACTTGTGGCAACAAATAAATAAATTATATAATAATAATGCATGCAATGTATGTACACATGTGGTAGATTTCTGTCTAACTCTGTATCATGCATGTTCTACTATCATATCAAATGTTTTCCTACTTTCTCCAAAGCAGCTTTGTTTTCTCCCAGTCTGGTCAGTGCACAGAAATGTGTAGTATTGAACTTTTTCTATATTTGATTTTGTCATTTCAATGGATGTATTTAATTTCAAATTAAGCTTTAATAATTTATGCAATACTCATTATTATTGATACCACAGAGTACACATGGGATGTTGTTTAAATCCCTGCAGTCAGGATGCCAGTTTTCAGAATGCTTCCTGACCGCCACATGCCCATGGTAGTGGAGTTAGGGGTAGGCATAGGGTTAGGGTTAGGAACTAGGGGGAAGAGTTAGGTTTAGGCCTTTGGGGGGAAGGTTAGGTTTAGGCTGTGGGGGGGAGAGTTAGTTTTATGGGTAGGGTTAAGGTGTTGGTATCCCAAACCTGTTGAAATGCCAGCATGAGGATTTATGAGAGTTGGGATCCCGAGCACCGGTATGTCATACCCAACCCGTACACACATCTATGCTACAGTATATTCTTACCTGCAATGGCCAGCTGGGTGCTTCTTTTGCTTTTAAATGTCCTATTACTGGCAGTCACCTGGCAGCAGTATTGGATGTGATGAGAGCTGTCAGCTCTGTGTATGCGCAGTGAGACATCTGTGGGGAAACTGACCAGTGAGAAGTCATTTCTGTCTAGTTGAGCTGAGGTGTAGAGTTCATTATCATTATATGAGCAACTCTCCCTCTCTCCTGTATACCAGGTGACTTTCTGTACTGTCCCTGTGAGCTCCAGAGGGTAATGACAGGGAATGGTGACCTCTTCTCCTGGGACAGCTATCAGCTCATCCAGCTGAGATACAGACATGTCACCTACAGAGAGAATACAATGAGTACAGATTAGCAGAGATGGGAGAGTAGATACAGACAATTCAAAATTCAACCAAATTTCAGAGATTCACCATTGACAAATCATTTTCTGATTTGCTCAGAATCAGAGAAATAATTATCACCCCCTGTGAACCAGGCCAATCACAGTACATGGAAATTAATCAGCAGCAAATGTCAGGTGTCTTATGCCTTATAAAGGGAGCTCACAGCACCTGGAACACAGGGTTGTATGAGTTTTTTCTAAAATTTCTACGCATGCGGAGCTGCAAAAAATGGTGGTCATCGACATGGCAAATGTATCACATCAATTATTCCATAAATTTTAATTGTTAAATTGTTATTATCACTAATGAATTTTCACAGTTTTTACATTGAAATAGTATTATAAAGGGTTGTTAGATCATGGGAGGGTTATTTTATGACATTGTATTCATTCTGTAAGATGCTCTGTTATATAGTGCACTATCAGTGTGCCTCTGACATGTATTTACTTAGATCAGAGGGTAAGGAAAACATTAATCAGTGATGGACAATCTCATGGATGTTGGGGGTCTCACATCCCACCCCTGACAGTGTCATGAAGCTGCTCAGTATATTTAAGCTGCATTCACTGTATGTGTGTATTCCAGCAGGGGATGTTATTTGCAGGAATGCATTGGATGTACAACTAAGGGGCATATTCAATTAGCCGCAGGATTTCACCCGCAGCTAATTGACAGGCTAAAGTGCCACGACACGGGGTTTAGCTATTCAAATAAACAGCTAATTCCCCACGTCATTACACCGGGACTGTCGCGCGAGAACACACTGATTCCGCGAGAACTGCGGAATCAGTGTGTTTTACCCATTCACGCGAGGCCAAATAGGGTGGCCTCACGCTGATTTTACCTCACACCTACATGAGGTGCGAGGTAAAGTAAAACAGCAGGGACTCAGGGACACCCGCGCATGGAATCCCCGCTAGTTGAATCCCGCTAGCGCAACAATTAGCCGCAGGTTAAACCCCGCGGCTAATTGAATATGCCCCTAAGTGTCTAGATAATCCAATCAGCACATGCTTATTTTCTGTACTTGGCAAAAACCATAGCAATCTTAAAATACAATTTTACAATTTCTCTAAATATTTACAAACTCAGCACCACAAGTAACTGTACGCTAAAGCATCACCATGTGGAGTAATATACAACAGGTCAACATGGAGAGCTGTATGCTAAGTGGTCACTTTGGGAACTGTATGATAAGGGGACACCACAGAGAGCTGTATGCTAAGTGGTCACTATGGGAACTGTATGAAAAGGGGACACCACAGAGAGCTGTATGCTAAGGGGTCACCATGGGGATCTGTATAACTTTAATTGATTGTAACCTAAAACACATAAAAAAACTGGTTGGTAAAAATATAATATCCCTTTATTTGTAATATTGGCAATAGATTGTGCTACAGTCGTGTCTTTAAAGGGATGTGTAGTGTGAAAAGTGTCCTATCCACACTCCCCCAGGACTGTGTTTCCCACGGCTCTCTCATTGTCACAAGTCATGGTCACGACTTGTCAATCTCTAGTATTTTACCTCCATCTGATGCTGTTTTGCCCACCCTGTCAGTTGCTAGGCAATCTGGACACTGCAGGACGTCACGTGTTGTCCACTACATGGTGTGATTGGTTTCCTCTCGCCAACTATAGCATTTATTTTGGTTTTCCTGGCTCTGCTACACGGTCAGCATTCTGTACCACCTCGCTTTACTGTATCCTGGTTCTCCAGCTGCATTACCTTGCCTTTTCATCAGCTTCCCTGCTCCACCAGCAGCTCCCGTACTGCCACTAGGGTCCGAGCCACCCCATTGACTCCGAGCTGCATCATTGGCACCCAAGCTGCACTGTTGGATCTCAAAGCCGCATCAGCAGTTCATCAACTTCTGTTACCAGCTCCAAGCTGCACCATCGGCACCCAATCCGTACCATCGGCTCTCAAAGCCACATCAGCAGTTCATCAACTTTTGCTACCTGCTCCAAGTTGCACTATCAGCACCTAAACCACACCATCAGCTCTCAAAGCCTCATCAGCTGTTCATCAACTTCTGCTTAAAGCTCCAAGCCGCACTATCAGCAACAAAGCCACACCATCAGCTCTCAAAGCCACATCAGCAGTTCATCAAAGCTGCTCCATCGGCAACTAAGCCAAACCTTCTTATTAGGCATGTGCGCCAGATAATTTTTGCTGGATTTGGATTTGGCACTGATTCATCATCCAGCTTTAGACATGGATTTGTCAAACCTGCCCTGACTGGTTTTGGAGTTGGATTTGGATATTTTTTAAAAAATTGCCAAAGAAAGCTAAAATCACATAATTTGGGCTTATTTTTGTTCCAAGAGTGCTGTTAAACTCATTAATATTAATTTCCAGTTATTTATAGTCAATTTAGACCACCTCACAGCTCACAATATTGTTTCCACCATTATTGGCCAAAGGCTAAAGTGAGCTGGCTGATTGCTTGTATACACAGAGGGCTATTGCTCAAAGAGTCACAGTGCGACGTTGGCAACATGACGTACGGTCTCGCAGTGGGTCTTGTACTGAAGAATCACAGCAACCAAGGGTAAGTTCTTGATAAAAGTCTGAGTGACTGAAATGTTGAACGAACTTACCCTTGGTTGATGTGATTCTTCAGCACAACACCCGTGAGTGCCGCTGCCTTTGCTACACCTGAATATTGAGTATCTTTTATACTTCAGAGGGCACCAGAGCATTTTTGCATTAATAGCGTGGAGTGCTGGCTCAGTTTGTGTATATATATTGTGACACAGTCAGATTAGGGGTCCCTCTCCTGGGTAGAAGTCTCCTTCCTTACACACACACACACAGCAGCAGGGAAGCAGCACACCAGTCTGGATGCGAGTACAAGCTGGTCGGCGCCAGTCTTTATTGTACAATGTCAGAAATAACATAAAGAAAACATAAACATAAATCCTAGCCCTGTCGGGGCACTAACTTCACAGGTGGTTCCCTCACTACCAGAACCTGGCAGGGCCTAATGCCCTCACCAACAAACAAAGCACAGCACAACACTCACAGTTAGGTTTTCAAGTGTCTATGAGCAAACTCCCTGCCTGCTCTCCCAGGTGAGACACTCAGCCCTAAACACACAAGGCTTATATTGGCCACTCTCAGGTGGGAACCCTAACAAGCCTGTTACCAGGCTGCGGGAACCAAAACCAGGAGTGGCCGTGGGTGGAGCCCTCCCTCTCCTCTCACCCACAACCCCCAGGTCCCAAACCGGCTTTTCAAAAAGCCGAGACTCAAGCCTGCTACACTGCAGACTTTCTCCTAGGGGTTTAGAACACATAAGACAGGAATCTGGGACAAATGCACCTGCCACAGACCACTTTACCAGTGATCCTATCACAATATATATATATATATATATTTTAAACTTTAAACCTACTTCTAAAAGTATAAAAAAATTAGTGGAGGAAAAAAAAACCCAAAAAACAAAAACAAATTACAGTATAATAATAATAATAATAATAATAATAATAAAAAACTGTCAATTTGATTCCTAGGAAATATACAATGTTATAGCTCTTTTTACGTGGTGGTGAGATTCCAACTGCTGTAGTGCAATGCCTGAGGAGACTATACCTACCTTACTCTAATACATGCCTTCTCACCTCCATTAGTAGTATAGCTGGTAAATTCTGCAACTACTTCAGATCTCTCTCCGGTGCTTGTGTCTTAAATAGACATGCTGCTGTGCAGTGTGCACTCCATCTTCGCACAATGGATGAGGTGGCATACAAAATGTGTTCGCACTGCTCGGGTGATCTGTTTAGCAATTATCACTGTGCTTTTTAGACCTTCCAGATGCTTGGTGCTTGTGAGACAGGCTCCAACTAATTTCATCCCTGTATGGACTTGTTTTTTTTAAAAGATCACCCGAGCAGTGCAAACACTCTTTGTATGCCACCATCGCACCAAAGACGGAGCGCACACTGCACAGCAGCTTATCTATTTAAAACAAAACCACCGGTTTTGTTGCATAATTACCAGCAATACTACTAATGGAGGTGAGAAGGCATTTATCAGGGTAAGGTAGGGATAGTCTCCTGAAGCATTGCAATACAGCAGAAGGAATCTCACCACCTTGCAAAAGGAGCTATAACATTTCCTAGGAATCAAATTGCCATTTTTTTACTTGTTTCATTTTGTTTTTTGCCTCCACTCATTTTTTTATATCTTTAGAAGTAGGTTTTAAGTTTCATTTTTTTTTTTCATATTGTATTTTTGATGACTGCCATTTCACTCATTACCCAATTTCTCACACACATCTTTTTACATGAATGAAATATATATCATATATACACTTCAATATTTTTTCAACCATTTTGTGACATACTGTACTATTATACACTCACATTAAACACACAGCATTTCACTATTACCTATATTGTTCTCTTCATATTATTTATAAGAAGTAAGAAAGCAGCTCAAAATATTAAAGGTGCGCTATTATTATTTCTATTTGCATTCTATGAAGAGTTGGATGTAACAAATTATTATATACAGTATTTTATACATTTCCAAGTGTGGTTTTGCTGCAACTTGGAAAAACTATAAATAATTAACTAAATAATTAATTGCAAGAAGCTTTTGCAAATCCAGAGCCACATAGAAAGCTGAGGTGTCTTAATTCTAAACATACAATTTTAGGTTATTAATAATTATTATAGCTCTTATTTGTTTAAATCAATAGAAAATACCAAAAAGGAAAAATATTCCTACCTGTAAAATGTAGATATGTCCCAAACAAATTTCTAAAAATATGATCATTGCCATTAATAATACGAGCTACTGTGCAGCAGATTCTGGGACCATCTGACGGCTTCAGCCCAGTGAGTGTGATAGATTCTGTCTGGTTGTTAGTAGGATCCAGCATCCTGGAGACTCTCCCCTCATATTGGCCTTTACCATTTCCAGCAGTGTCTATGATTTCCTCCTTGATATTGGAGCAGTATGGTCCTTCTGGCTTCCCCCAGTGAATTCTGTACTGTGTATTCCCCTCTGGTTCCTTCTCATAGGTGAATGTGCAGGGGATGGTGAGAGACCCTTTCTCCATCACTGTCAGAGCTTTTGGCTGATGGACACAAAAATGACCTGAAGAGCATCGGATCTTTGTAATGAGTCACATAGAGATGATTAACCATCCAGGACTTAATAAAATATTATCCAAGCTTCTAAAATTTGTGAGTAATCAGCAGAACTATGTGTCAGTGTGTGATAGACATGGTGGTCCTGAATCAGGGGTGCACTTAATGTCAATGTGTGGTGACCCCAAAGCTCTCTATGTCCCCAGTGAATTTATAGGTTTGTATTGTTAGTGTTATGGTGGGCTACAATTAAGTATTCAAGTCAGGTTCCAGTCAATAGATAATGTCTAATTAGACAACAAATGTTAGACAGACAATAGGTTGACAGTGACAAAAGGGTGACACAGAAAAGGTTGACATGGATGAAGGTCACCAGGTACAAAAGGTTGATACAAAAATGGTTGACAAAAAGATGGTCGACACATTTTTTGTTAGAGTTATGGTTAGGCATTTACTCGAGAGTTAGGGTTGGGCACTAGAAGTAACGGTTAGGGTTAGGCACCAGGAGGGAGGGATAGGGTTAGGCACGAAGGGGAGGATTAGGGTGAAGATTAGGGTTAGAAAAACAAATTGTTGTGTCAACCATTGTACCTGTCGACCTTCATCCATGTTGACCTTTACTGTTGCGACCTTTTGTCCCTGTCGACCTATTGCCTGTCTAACACCTGTTGTCTATCTAGACATTGTCTGTGTAATTTCTGTCTATCTATTATACCAAACCCATTTACTAAAAGTCCTCTTCTCCAATTCCCTCACTCCTTTGCAGAGAGGCAAGTTCTATTACTAGACCTTATATTCTAAATATAACTTTAATACAGCTTAATCACAGGTAAAAGATACAATTATTTGTAAATGGTTTCAGTTTTATTTTACAGGAACTAATCAGCATACTGTACATCTCTGCTGGCACCTTTTTCTACAACCAAACACGTAAATTCATTCAGCATACAATTTACCAACAATACAATTATAATGTCCAATGTTAACAAATTAATCCTAAATTACAATACACTCTTAGCACTAAATTAACCATTGTGTTCTCTTCACAACACTTTACAATAAATAACTTGCATAATACAACAATTTAGTATACTTATAGGGAACAAGGGGTTAGGGAATTGGAGATCGCACCAAGACTATGGTCCATGCGAGATCACCCTGATTGTCATAATTATATGTCCCAGACTTTTATTATATTCAGGGGTGCAACCTAGGGATATATAATTACTCAAGCAGAAAAAAGAAAAAAAGAATCCCCATGTAAGTGCACAAATTCTCGCAAGAATGAATCATAAGAATAAAATTTAACTTTTATTAATTGCTTCTAATAACCAACATAGTGGTAAAAATAAAAACACGACAAAATATACATAACAAATTTGAGAATAAAAAGTTAAAATACTGATAAGTGCTCAGTCTATATGTCTACAATAAATCACAAATTTGTGTGCTGTAATGTATGTGTGATACGATCATTACATCCAGGTATCACATGAATATATAGGTAATATGAGTTGGGTACAACAATATATCTACCATATACCCCCTAGCATCCTTGAACCTAAGAATAAATGTGTATTGATATAACCGTGTTTATATATTAAAAGAGAGCTTGATTGCTCTTATCCAGAATATTATCTCAGGAACCATGCTGTCCTCATGGCTTGTATCATCAAACAAAATGACACATATATGGTGGGTAAATATAATATTAGTAACACTTACACACCTAAAGTGGTACACTCTGAACCCCCCTGTATGTGTCGGATAACCGCTCTAATACAAGCCGACTACAGCCCTCTATAATCAAGTACGGTCTCCCGTTAATTAGCTAGCGGCCGGCAGCTGTCAGCTATACACCGCACTGACTCTGCAGCGTCGTGCAGCTCATAGCTCCTAGTAACAGCGGCTAGAGATGATTTTGCCAGACACGGTATATTTATCACAACATTAACATTCAGCTAAATAGACAGACATTTAAGACTGGCACAACAAACGCCTGACGCGCATTTCGCAGTGCTTTTTCACAAGGCAAACCTGAGCAGCCATCAAAACACACCTTAAATACTGACGTCCACCAATCTCTCTCTCTGTCAGTATGATTGACATATTCCATCTCCAATAGAATCAGACAGCGGATCACTATTATGGATCTCAGTACTATGTATCCTTCATATGATAGAATGTTACAAATTTAGAATAGACTGTTATTAGATTATAAATAAATAATCTTAACCTTATATTATTCCCCACAATCTATACTCTCCTCACCTAAATAAATAACTTTGATCTATATCAGTGTTATATGTTAAATAACAAATTGCTCCCTTATCATTACTATAGAAATATCTATTAGTATAAACCAATATATTTACCATGTATAATTATCATTAAAAATTACATATTATTATATATAAAATTAAATAAGTGAAAATAAAAATAAAAGTGTATATTTAAACAATATTAATGTTCCTGTGTATAACAAAATATACCCTATCAATTTATAATAATAAAACTACACCACAGATGTAAATCCCACCACAATAAATATATATTTTTTTGCCCTCTAATATAAGTGACTAATCACAATTCCTGTGATAAACATCTATAAATAATATATAGTATGAATGTGAAATTATATCTCACACATATGTGCTAATATATTTATTGTGGTGGGATTTACATCTGTGGTGTATTTTTATTATTATAAATTGATAGGGTATATTTTGTTATACACAGGAACATTAATATTGTTTAAATATACACTTATTTTTATTTTCACTTATTTAATTTTATATATAATAATATGTAATTTTTAATGATAATTATACATGGTAAATATATTGGTTTATACTAATAGATATTTCTATAGTAATGATAAGGGAACAATTTGTTATTTAACATATAACACTGATATAGATCACAGTTATTTATTTAAGTGAGGAGAGTATAGATTGTGGGGAATAATATAAGGTTAAGATTATTTATTTATAAACTAATAACAGTCTATTCTAAATTTGTAACATTCTATCATATGAAGGATACATAGTACTGAGATCCATAATAGTGATCCGCTGTCTGATTCTATTGGAGATGGAATATGTCAATCATACTGACAGAGAGAGAGATTGGTGGACGTCAGTATTTAAGGTGTGTTTTGATGGCTGCTCAGGTTTGCCTTGTGAAAAAGCACTGCGAAACGTGCGCCAGGCGTTTGTTGTGCCAGTCTTAAATGTCTGTCTATTTAGCTGAATATTAATGTTGTGAAAAATATACCGTGTCTGGCAAAATCATCTCTAGCCGCTGTTACTAGGAGCTATGAGCCGCACAACGCTGCAGAGTCATTGCGGTGTATTGCTGACAGCTGCCGGCCGCTAGCTAATTAACGGGAGACCGTACTTGATTATAGAGGGCTGTAGTTATCCGACACATACAGGGGGGTTCAGAGTGTACCACTTTAGGTGTGTAAGTGTTACTAATATTATATTTACCCACCATATATGTGTCATTTTGTTTGATGATACAAGCCATGAGGACAGCGTGGTTCCTGAGATAATATTCTGGATAAGAGCAATCAAGCTCTCTTTTGATATATAAAAACATGGTTATATCAATACACATTTATTCTTAGGTTCAAGGACGCTAGGGGGTATATGGTAGATATATTGTTGTACCCAACTCATATTACCTATATATTCATGTGATACCTGGATGTAATGATAGCATCACACATACATTACAGCACACAAATTTGTGATTTATTGTAGACATATAGACTGAGCACTTATCAGTATTTTAACTTTTTATTCTCAAATTTGTTATGTATATTTTGTCGTGTTTTTATTTTTACCACTATGTTGGTTATTAGAAGCAATTAATAAAAGTTAAATTTTATTCTTATGATTCATTCTTGCGAGAATTTGTGCACTTACATGGGGATTCTTTTTTTCTTTTTTCTGCTTGAATAATACAACAATTTACCTTGACCAATAGATTAATGTTATACAGCAGTATAGAGAACCTTAGTCTAATTAAAATGTGTCTTAGTTCAAACAAGATTATAAGCTCAGTGGTGCACAAAATAACTTCACTCTATCCTGTAATAATTATGGAACAATGTCCAGTTAACCACTAAATGAATGGCTGATATAAGCTTAAATGAGGAGTCACTTATTGATCATCACAGCAACATAAGACTGTTCCAAGGAAGTTTCTGGATTAAATAGAGGTTACTGTCGCTAATTACAGTATCAATTGTTAGAGAAAATCTACAATTTAGCTCCCAGTTATTGAGTCTGAGCAGTGACCCAATGTACAGCGGGGCTCATTGCTAAATATCTTACTCTTAACATTGAGTTGACTTTGCTGCCAAATAAAACTCATTTTGCAGAGCTGTTACTATTAACTCTGGTTCCCTTTTAGTGAATTTCCACAAAAGGAACAATCTGAGCAGAGTTTGTCTATTACTCATCTATATAAGAAGCAGAAAGTGTGTCTGTCAGTCTGTCTGTTTGTTCTTTATGCATGGCTAGAGTTTTGGACCTAGCACCACCAAATTGGCATCATGTTGTAATTTTGGTTTTTGCCTAGGGCCACACACTGTCACACAATCCCCAAAATTGGGGACACTCTTACATTACACAGCTGCGGGTGGGTCCAGTGGAAAATGTCAGACTCTAAAAAACCTGTGTGAAAGCTACAAAAGTATAATTTCAACCTTTAATATGCAAGTTCAAATTAGATTCACAGTTAGTTCTTTATAAAGTAACCATATATATTAGTCAGCCCTCTGTGTTTGCCTGCAATGGTCGTCACTAGAACATTAGGGGCCACATAGCAAGATCTTAAAAGGACCCCAGATGTAAAAAACACATACATTTACCCCCGCACATACCCCATTGCTATGCAGTAGTAGTGCCCCTTATACATTATGTCACAGAGTAATGCCCCTTACACTACATAGTAATGAATCAGAAGTTGTGGGGAACGGGACCAACAAAATAGGCAGGGACCCCTGGGTGAATCAAAGCCATACTTACAAACTTTCAGTTGCTTTCTTCCAAGAGAAGCCCAGAGAGGAGATGCAGCCTAACCATTTTGAGGATGGGTAAAGGCTCTTTTTGTCATTAGACACATCAATCGTGGTATTATATAATGCTCTGAATGGTGACTCCTTAGGGAAGGAGTAGAGCTAAAATGACTAACTTAAACCTGTGAGTGATATTGCCCATTGCTTTCAAATTTGGTTGACTGGGTAGTCTTAGCATGTGTGGCTGCATATAGTAATCTAAATGGAGACCTTTGGCCAAATGTAACAGGGTGATAGTTTAGAAAATGTGACAATTTGGCAGTAAAAATCGCACACTTTTTAAACTCAACCAATGTAATAGAGACTGAGAACAAAGCAACAGAGCAAACTCGGATGTTTTTAGACTAGAAAATCTCTCCAGATGTTTTCCCATTTTGATGATATAAATCAAACCATTGTGAGAGGTTTCTGCTAACCTCTCACATTTTCTAAACTCTCACCCTATTACAATGTGAATGAAGATCAAGTGATTCACAGCTGATACATCCAGAGAGATATATTGATAAGGATGGCTTCCTACCAGAATCCAGTGAATATGGTGCATGTAGAAACTTAAATGGATATTCTGTCAGCTGTGAATCACTTGATCTAGATTTGGATTTTACTATTTGAACTACAGTATGTTTTATTAAAATTGCTTTTGTCATTTCATTTGGAGTTCTTCTTCATTATATTGTGACCATTTGGTTTTGAATCATCATACAAATTTTGAAATCCATTTGTCTCTATAGGATTACCTAATTATATTAATTACATGTATGACATGCATTAAGACACTGGTTTGAAATTGTCTGCACTAGATTTGTGTTTTATATCTTTACATGTCCACCACCACTGGATTATATACCCCTTTTTTTTGCAAATAAACATCCTTTGCGAAGAAGTGTGGTCCACACAGATCAGGACACTTTGTTAATGAGATAAGTGGTCTTCTATATCCTTTAATAAAAAGCGCAGAGGGGTTTTCTAAATCACTTTTCTTACTTATGTTTATCTTGGTTAGGATAACACCAGGAAGATACATACCCTTTTACGGTGGCTTTTTAAGCACAATAATTGGTTGATACCAACTTTATGTTTTGTTTACTTGTATTTTAAAAATATCCAACGGTATAAGCTATTTTTGCTGCTATCCAAACATGTTCTCAATTAAGGATAATAGACAAGATTTATGTACAGTAATAAAATCTTTGATGAAAATTATGAGAACATTACTCTAGAGGATGATGACCTAGGAAGTTTGATGAAGAAAAGGGAGACATTTTTGATAAAGTAGGGAAAAATATGGTGGGAAGTGGCCACATTAGAAAAGTATATGATCCATAATCTAATACCTAGGGGACTTAAAATAAATAAGACCTCCTCCTTTACAGATTCAACAGAGGCATTCAAAAAGGAGTGGGATAAAATAGTTGAGAACTGTTCATTAGATTAATGGAACTTATCCAGGAAAGACGTAATAATTTGAAACTAGTGGAATAAGAGATGGATATATTAAAAAATTTAACTACCCCATTTTCAACACTTTCAGAGTATAAAGAATTTGAAAAAAGCATTGAATTTAGATTGAAAAAAATGAGAATGAATTAATGAGGAAGAAACAAAAAAAATGTAATATGGATAAAAATTAATCACATACAATACAACATGTATCTACAATTAAGCCAGGGTATAATATTAGGAGGAACCTTGTATCACTTACTAATCAAACTCCCCGAGAAAAGTCTAGGAGACCCAATAATCAGAATAGGGAGAGAGTAGAAAGAGGTTGGGGAATACACGAACACTCTAAGGATACAAGAAAAGACAGAGAGTATAGGTCCCCCAGTTATCGGAAATATCGTAGCCCGATTAGAAGAAACCAAAATTCAAATAGAGGATGGATGAGGGGAACATCACCCCGATATAATTGAGAAAGTTGGAGAACAATTAACCATTCTAATAAGAAAAGTAAGGAAAGATGGGGTAGGCCCATCAAAAATGGCAATAGATATATCTAGAAGTAGCTCACCAGGGAGGAATGGCTAACCCCTTTGAAAACCTTATGGAAAAACAAAGGCCCTCATTCAGAGCCAGACACTCTGAGCAGAGCGCTCGCTCTGAATGAGGGCCGTCCTCCATAAAAATGGAGCGTCCTCCTGGATGCTTGTATAGCTGTGGGTCACCACCCACAGCACATACGAGCGTGCAGGGTGATGGTCGCGATGGTCTTGACCATCGCGACCATCGCCAGTGTGACCAGAAGCCTGTGGTCGGGGTTTTCGACCACAAGCCCTGGAGTGATTTTGGCTCTATCAGAGCCAAAATCACTGCCACTGACATCACTAGTGATGTCAGTGGGGCCGGCTTCTGATGGTAGGCGTTCCCTTGGGAACGCCTCCGTCTGGCAGGCACGCCCCCGGCACGCCCAACAAAGGAGGCGTGCTGTCAATCAACATCGACAGCACGCCCCCTTTGATCAGACACAACGAGTGAAGGAAAGTCCTTCGCTCATCGCGTCTGGCGCATGCGCACGACGGAGCTCCCTCCGTCGTGCGCATGCGAAGTGCACACCATCGACCCACTTGCGAGCGGACAGCCGCTTGCGAGTGGGTCTGAATGAGGCCCAAAGACAACTGGGAGCGCTGAATGACACTAGTAGTGTCTAAATTTAATGTATGCAGTTATAGTCATGAAATCACAAAAATACATATAATAAAATTCACATATTAAATAGACCTTAAATCAAATCTATAGCTGACAAAAGGAAATAAAAAATAAATAAAAATAAATTTATTAAAAAAATATGAAAGGAACCACTGTAGCCACAAATAAACAAACAAAAAAATCAGCATGCATAAAAAAGGGGGATATTTCCCAATGAATAAATGTTAGTATAGATATGTGAGTTTTTTATTTTTATCTTTTTGTCTCTTTATCCAGGATTGTATGGAAATGAATCAAAAAGTCTGTTGGATTTGACTTAAATAATAAGAAATAAAATCAGTGTGCACAGCCACTGAATGATGGGCTTATTCCATGAAATTAAAATCAATTTGTAGTGGGAGTGAACATTAATATAAGTCTCGTCTGGGGATATAGGACCTCATTCAGAGGCGGTTGTTGCGGCTGCTCGGTCGTACGCTTCCGATGTTAACTAAACCATGCATGTGCACGGTTAGTTGTGCGTATGTGCGTACCAGCTCTAACGATCCAAAATGCAGTCAAGCGTACGGCTTACGAGGAGGAAGTGGCTTCCGGGAGTTGTGGGTGTTGACGGGGGAGGTGGTCTAAAAACGCAGGCGTTCCTCACTGTTTTCAGGGCATTTTAGGGGCGTACACAAATTATCTGCTATGACTGACATAGAAGGCCGGAAGTAGTAAAATGACACTCTACGAGCAGGATGATCGTCTAGCTTAAGGTACGGAAGGAGCTCCCACAAGCCATACAGTACAATCGATAGAAGCAAATGTAACTGATGTTAGGAGTGATGTTTCTATTTGGAACCACACAATGCAAGCAGCTAATAATCGTTAGTTGTTACTATTAACACTGCTAATTGGCTTGAAAATGATTCAGGTGCGTTTGCATTTTCGAAATGTTTATACAAGTTTTTAAAATTGTGTATGCCTTAGGGTTTATAGTTGTGTTAAAAGAACAAATTTCATTTTTTTTCCTGCAGCAGGGTTTTCAAATATCATGCTTTTTAAACCATGTATACTTTACAATTTGGAAAAAATTAGCACTATTTTGCACGTTATTTTATTTTTTTTTTATTTCATTTTGCATTCAACACATGCATTTTTTAAACTTTGTATGGCACCATATTTTTGTTGGGCCAAAAAATTTGACAATATTGCGTAAATAATTGAATAAAATTTACAAATAATAATTTTGAAAAAAAGGAGATAGAGACATTGGTGACTAGAAATATGGGGACTGGACATGAACAGGTGAGGGATGAGATAACCAGGGCTACTTTCACTGTTTGGGATGGCTTGGAGGAAGAGGTAAGTTATGAACAGCCGGCTGTCGTGTAAGATGCTGACTGGCCTGCCCAGAGGTAGATGGAATTGCCTCTGGGCTAGGAATAGGGCTCACCAGTACTTGGGGGGGTGGCTGTTGGTGTGCCAGAGGTGGGGGTCCTGGGAGGAAGGGAGTCTCGCTCCATCAAGGCAAGTTGGTTTGCCTGTTCCTGGCCATTGGCCAAACCAGGGCCGCAGCACAGGTCTCCAAGGCCTCCGCCACCCTCAGTAAACTGCCATCAATCCTCACCAGAGTGGTCTCCAGCCTAAGGAGAAAAGATCTGTTCTCCTGAGTTTGGCCGACCAACTCTGTGAGGAGAGACAATGCTGGGGTGGATGGTGCCCCTGGAGTAGTCTCCACAGGGTCACCAGATGTATAACTTGGATCCTCCCCTGCAGAGTCTCCATCTGTGCTGGACCCAGACCTCAACTCAGGAGCAGGCACTACCTCCTCTGAGTCTGTAAAAAAAAAAAACTTGTTTATTTGTTTTTGATTGTTTGGAGGCACACATGTTTTAGCTTTCAACGTTTTTTGTACAGCCAATATTTACCTTCTCGCACATGTGGAGTGTTAAAGTCGGCCATGTCAGTGTCCATAGTAGACACACCGACTATCTACTCTTCCGCCACACATCCCTCAGCAAATGCCTCCAAATGCGTCAAGCTAAGCTCCTCAAGGATGGGACCACCACCTGTCCCCACAGCATGGTCCACCCTACTCCATAACTTCCTTTTCAAATTATACTTGAAGTCCATCCATCTGACAATGTTTAAAGATAATTTCTCATGGTTATTCCCTGTTTTATATTTTTGAAATAAAAATCACAACACTCACGATATAAAATCATTACCTTTTTTTCACAACTTTAACAGACCTATCTATTGTCCCAACAGCATTGACAGCCCTGGTTATCTCTTCCCAAATCCTGACTTTTGCTCCAGCCCCCATATTTCTTGGTGCATTTACTACATTTTCCATAGTCATTGTCACCAATATCTCCATCTCGGTCCTTGAAAATGGTGGCTTACGCACCCTTCGACGGCTTGGGCCAGCCTCCTCCTCCTCTGTAGTGTTTTCTGGTTTCACCGCACCTACAAAATATTCTTCTTCTTCTAATTTTAGGATGCATGTTTCTTTCTTATGCACTGTTAAAGTGACAATTGCTAACCTTGCTTAACAAACTTACTTGTGTGTGGTGTGTTCTGGTTAGCATGATCATCGGTAGCCATTGTTCCAGAGTTTGTTAAAGCATTATGAGTGTTGTGTTTTTGTGTGCAATATTTATACATGCGACTGCATCCATGGATTGGATGCCCGTGCATCCCTCTTTCCATATGCAGAAAGCATACCTGGAGAGCATTAATCACTGTGGGGGTTGGGGGAGATGTGAGTGCATCAATGGATTGGATGCCCGTGCATCCCTCTTTCCATACACTTAAAGCATACCTGGAGTGCATTAATTAATCACTGCGTGGGTTGGGGGAGATGTGAGTGCATCCATTAATTGGATGCCCGTGCATCCCTCTTTCCATACGCAGAAAGCATACCTGGAGAGCATTAATTAATCACTGTGGGGGTTGGGGGAGATGTGAGCGAATCCATGGATTGGATGCCCGTGCATCCCTCTTTCCATATGCAGAAAGCATACCTGGAGAGCATTAATTAATCACCGTGGGGGTTGGGGGAGATGTGAGCGAATCCATGGATTGGATGCCCATGCATCCCTCTTTCCATATGCATAAAGCACACCTGGAGTGCATTAATTAATCAGTGTGTTTTTTTAGGCCGTATTTAAGGCCGAGCCAAATGGTCCCTTACTTGTGCATTGTTGGTGGTTCTTTGTTGCTGGTTGTTGTTTGGTGGATTTTGGTTGGTTTGCTGCTTGGGTTGTTTGGCACGGAGAGGAGTATTGTAGAACACATTGTTGGATTCAGACTCCAGTAAGTGTATCTGACTCCTGCAAGCATCATTCCATTGTGTGCATGACCTTTTTTTTTTTTCTTTAATTTGTTTTTAATTTATTTATTTTTTGGGGGGGTTTTCTTTAGTTTTCCTGCACAATTTTTAGTGGTTCCAGGTAAGTGTATGTAACTCCTGTTATTTTTATTTGTGTTTGTTAGTTAAAATTTGCTGACTTTTACTTTGGTAAAGGCGTTTTGGATTACACTTTTTTGAGGACCATTTTTAAAAAAAAAATCCAATTCTTTATGTTTTGTGAAATTCTCTAAATTATTATTTCATTTTGTAAATCTGATTGCTTTCACATAAAATAAATTAATATAGTTGTGTTTTACTTCTACTTCATTTCCACTTATTTGTAACTACATGTTGTTGTTTTTTTCAAACACAAACAACACATGTAGGTGTTTCTGAAGATGGCACTGCCAAACCCTGTAAGAATATGCTACATTGTGACTAAGCTTAGTAATTTTTTGATTTTTATCAAAGTTACAATATCAGCACCACTAATTTTTCAAAAATAAACATTGCAGAGTGACGTCGGCCGGCTCATCATAGCCATGTTGCCACACCGGAACCTACCTCTGCCTCCTCCTCAGCGTAGGCATAGGAGGCGTGCAAGGCCCAAGATATTTTGAACACATGTCACCCTTTTTGGAATGCCTGATGATGTAGTGTTAACCACTTACCGCCTCCCTCCAACAATTAACCTAGACACTCTTTCAATAATAAAGAATGATCTAGAAAGTCAGATTAACATTCCTACAGCAATACCACCACTAACACAGTTGTTGGCAGTGTTACATTTCTGCACCTCAGGGTCCTTCCAGACCACTGTGGGTCTGGTGGGTGGCCTCTCCCAGCCATCATTCTCAAGGATTCTGAGGCGTGTGCTAGATGCATTTTTTAATCATCTAGCAAAATTTATTAGTATGCCTTTGGATACGGAAGCCCTTGTTGTGGTTAAGCAAAAGTTTTGGAACATTGCAGGCTTTCCACATGTCATAGGGGTAGTGGATGGCACTCACATAGCACTTCAGCCACCTGTACACAATGAGCACATATTTAGGTACAGAAAACATTTCCATTCAATGAATGTGATGGTGCTATGTGATGCCTCCCTCCAGATCTTATCCCGGAATGCAAAGTTTCCTAGCTGCTCACATGATGCATACATCATACAGCATTCAGGGAATTGGCCCAAATTAGCAATACTGCAATCTGGTGATGTGTGGCTTCTTGGTAAGTCAAACTACAGTATAATACTAGTGTAAAATTGAAAAATCTTTTTGTATGTATGTAACAAACAATCTTATGGTGTCTCATTTCCAACAGGCGACAGAGGATATCCTTGCACGCCCTGGCTGCTGACTCCTTATTTGACACCCACACCAGGGTCACAAACTCAATTTAATGCCACATTTACTGCCACCAGGCAGGTGGTGGAGCGCTGTATCGGCCTTTTAAAGGGCCGGTTCAGATGTCTCCACCACTCTGGTGGCACACTCATGTACTCGCCGGAGATGGTTTCTCAGATTGTGGTCCTATGTGGGATATTTCACAACATCGCAATAAGGAGTCGAGTACCCATGCAGCCAGAGGATGCCTTGCTTGGGGATGGCCCCCATGAGGTAGGTGGTGTGAAGCTGTCTGGGGGGCCAGACGCGATGATGTTGTTTCGAGATTTTTTAGTTATGTTTTTTTCATTTAACGTAAATTTAGAGGTATATTTGACTTGCCCTTTATGTTTGTTTGATAGGCCTTGTTTGTTTGTTTTTTTTATTGTAAAACTAATTATGTTTTCTTACTTTTTCAATATTCTCCCTACCACACTTTACATACCTGAAAACAAAATGGAACCCTTTGAAAATAACCTGTAATGTTTTTGCCAAACCAACACCACTTTTGTGGGATTGGACCACCATGTGATTTTACATTTTGAGCAGTTTGTGAATTTCTTGATTTCCACCTTTGTGTTTACCTTCTCATTGTTTACTTTTGAATGTAATCTATGTGTTTTTTTGCTGTTTGCCAAAACAATACATATTATTTGAATACATCACACATTTGCATGTGTTTTCTGGTTTTAAAATGTTTTTTAGCCCTAAAAGCATGTTGGCACCACTTTTCAATGTCGAATAATCTTTTTCAATTTGCCCTACCATATTTTACACATAAAAAACAATTTGGAGGTGCTAATGTAGAAAACACCAAAAAAACAATGGACACACATTAAATCAAGGCTAATAAACATATGTACCAGATTTGGACAATGCTAACACTATGGGAAGGACATCAACTTTGTAAACGAGCCATTTGAAATGCAGAATTACAACTTTGCTTATTGTTAAAAAAGAAGACAAAGGTAGTTAATTGGCACATTTTTAATTACAAAAAACGTTGACAAATCTAGACTGAAATTTTAAACACCAAAGTGGTCCAAGAATCCAATGACGTGTTGAAAAGACCACTAAATTTGTAGGTGCCCACTTGATCTAGTCAGCTCCTCCCGTATGCTGGCAAGGAGTCTCTGGGTATCTGTAGAGATAATAATGGTAATTTCTGGAACCAACATTTTAAATACTAATACAACATTTCAAAAACAAACATTATTAGATGTCGTAAACAGTGGGGGAGCCACTAAGAAATAAAAAAGGAAGTGCAGGGGTTGAACCACATTGTGTTAATGTAGTATTGCTTGAAAATGTCAAAAATAACATACAGATGTATTACACAAAAAAACAAAACATTTAAATGAGATTGGATTACACACAAAAAACTTTAAACAAAAAGAAACACTACTTAAAGGGCCACATTACACAGGGGAGACCAAACTATGTGGCCAAAAAATTACAACCTAGGGGTAAATTACCGCAGCTGGGAGTTGTATTAAGAAGTGAGGATGGCCATAGCAAACAAACACATTGCAGGTATTAACTTCTATAATGTGCTAGATAATTGATAAGTCAAATGTGTTTGGTTTCTAGGGGCAACATCACTTCTTAAATAGAACTCACATCTTAGTACATTTAACCCATAGTGTACACAACATTAACAAGGTTATTCAGTTAACTATCACCTCCCCAAGTCCTGTGGCATGGAGAAATGTAAATATTTTTCTTTAAACACAAGTGAACAATGATATGCAAATCCAAATGTTCAGAAAAAAAAAAAATGAGAAAAGCAAAAGGGATAATACTTCTGTGTGTTTCTAATTTATAGTTACATACTGCATTTGACATCCAATTACAGTGTACACTGTAAAGTTGCAAAAACTATTTAAGAACACAAAAAAGGTAATTTTTGGAAAACATGAGGATGTGTCACAAGCCGTGGCAGCGGCTTGTTTCCCACCGGCTCGGGACCTACACTGACTCAGAATCCGGGTCCACTGATTACCAAGCACCGGGGATGCTGCAGAGAGTGACTCATACTCCATATGCTGCTGATTGGCTTTTCCTCCTATTTGTAGCTTCCAGATTCATTCCCCCTCGCCGGTTATAGAGTTTCTTCCTACAGCTCAGTCTGGTTGTTCCAGCTATCCTCCGTGATTGTCTACACTTCAGCCCGTGCTTCAATTTACCACTCTCCATCTCCCTCCATGCTGCCTTCCTGGCTTCAGCAGGTAGCTCAATTATTCAAGACTGTTGTTCCACTCTGCTCAGAATGCTGTTAGCTTGCTGTCTGTTTTCACCATCCACATGTTGTGCTCAGTGTATGCGGCCCAAGCCTTTGGGTCCGTGCTTCCTCTGTATAATCAGCAGCTACAGCTTTCTCAACCCTACTGTGTGTAATCATACTGAACATTTACACCAGAACTATTCACCATCCACATGCTGTGCTCAGTGTATGCAGGCCCAAGCCTTTGGGTCCGTGCTTTCTCTGTATAATCAGCAGCAACAGTTTTCTCAGCCCTACTGTGTGTAATCAAACTGTACATTTACACCTGAACTATTTTCAGCCTGTGTTATCCTGCCCTCCTGGCAGGCAACTCCTCTAGCCAAGTTATCCTGCCCTCCTGGCAGGCAACTCATCTAGCCAAGAAATCCTGCCCTCCCAGCAGGCAATTAATCTAGCCAAGAAATCCTGCCCTCCCAGCAGGCAATTAATCTAGCCAAGAAATTCTGCCCTCCTTGCAGGCAACTCATCTAGCCAAGAAATCCTGCCCTCCTGGCAGGCAACTCATCTAGCCAAGAAATCCTGCCCTCCTGGCAGGCAACTCATCTAACCAAGTTATCCTGCCCTCCTCGCAGGCTACTCTAGAAACCAAGTTTTCCTGCCTTATCTGGTGAGACACTTTTCCATAACATTATAACCGCCCAACTTTGTATTTAAGTCTGTGCGTTCTGTGTCCTTCAGGCTCAAAACCCTGCACAAATCCTTGCCGCACAGATACAAGTGCTTACCCAAAAAGTTCGGGAGTTCTCTATAAGATTTGAGGATGTTCGGGCATCCACTCCTGAAGCCGTTCCCAAGGAACCTTAAATGAATCTCCCTGATAGGTTTTCTGGAGACCGTACTCAGTTCCTGAACTTCCGTGAGAGTTGTAAACTCTATTTTCATCTCCGACCTTTATCTTCTGGATCTGAGACTCAGCGGGTAGGATTAGTGATCTCGCTCTTACAAGGAGATCCACAGACTTGGGCATTTGGTCTCGCTTATATCAGTAGATGCCTTTTTTAATGCTCTTGGATTAATATATGCACTTCGGCAGGGAAAGAATCCCGCAGAGGATTATTCCTCATAGTTTCGGAGATGGGCAGTGGATTCAGGATGGAACGACCCGGCATTGCATAGCCAATTACGCTTGGGTCTTTCGGATGCCATCAAGGACATTTTGGTCCAACATCCATCACCTGAGTCCCTTGATGACTTAATCTCTTCAGCCATCCATATTGACCGTCACCTCCGAGAACACAAATGAGAACGCAGTCTTTCTGTACAGTCGCCTCAGTCACCTTCCTGGCTGCTGGCGGAGGACTCTGAGGAACCCATGCAACTGGAAGCTTTCCGGCTATCGCCCAGGGAGAGACAAAGATGTTGATTTCAAGGCCTCTGCCTATATTGTGGAGCTAGAGGTCATCCTCTGAAATCTTGCCCACATAGGCCAGTAAAAGATCGGGTCTGAATGTAAAAGAGGAGTTACATTTAGGCCTGGCATCTGTTTCCTCTAAAAATTTGTTGCTAGTTCCTGCGGTAGTACATCTGTCGCAATCAGTCCATTCTGTATCGGCATTTGTGGACAGCGGTGCTGCTGGGAACTTCATGGACTTATCATTTTTTCATTCCTTAGGTTTAGCTGCAGTTCCTTTACCTCAAGAGGTTCCTATTTGTGGGTTAGATGGTGGTCTGGTGGCTAATGGTCTTATCAAATTCAAGACACCACCTCTTCATCTCTCAGTTGGAATTTTGCATTCGGAGATGATTTATTTTTTGCTACTCCAGTGTCCTTTTGCTCCCGTCATTTTGGGGTTTCCATGGATAATGACCCATAATCCCGTCATTGATTGGATTACGGGGGATATTGTCAAATGGAGTCCAGCGTGTCAAAATTGCTTTTTTATCTACACCCATCCGGATGGCTATCTCTGCTGTCTCAGAGTCTCTTCCAGGACTTCCTGCTCAATACCATCTTTTTACAGATGTTTTTTCTAAATAAAAGGCCAATTCTCTACCACCTCATCGTCCGTATGATTGCGCCATACAGCTGTTACCAGGAGCCAAGTTACCCAAGGGTCATCTCTATTCTCTTTTTATACCTGAGAATAAGGCTATGGAGGAGTATATTGCGGATGCCTTGGCTAAAGGATTCATCCATCCTTCTAAATCTCCAGTTGGGTTTGGTTTCTTCTTCGTCCAGAAGAAGGATGGGTCATTACGTCCTTGCATTGACTTTAGGGCATTGAACGAAATCACCATCAAAAACTCGTACCCTTTGCCCTTGATCTCGGTACTTTTTGATCAGCTCTGGCAAGCTTCCATTTTTTCCAAGATTGATCTCCGTGGAGCTTATAATTTGATCTGGATCAAGACCGGAGATGAATGGAAAATGGCGTTCAATATGCATGTGGGGCACTATGAAAATTTAGTTATGCCATTTGGATTGGCTAATGCTCCAGCAGTCTTTCAAGACTTTATCAACGATGTACTCCGGGAGTTTCTTGGCATTTTTGTGGTTGTTTATCTTGATGACATCCTCATTTACTCTCACTCCATGCACCAGCATGTCCATCATGTCAGTCAGGTCCTATCTAAATTGAGAGAGAATTCATTATTTGCCAAGTTGGAGAAGTGTGAGTTTCATGTGGAGCAAGTATCTTTTCTTGGATATATTATTTCTCCTCATGGCTTCTCCATGGATCCTGGAAAGGTTAAAGCAGTATTGGACTGGGTTCAGCCTACTACATTGAAAGGCATTCAACGTTTCCTTGGTTTTTCCAATTACTATCGGAGATTTATTGGTTTGTTTTCCTCCATTGTTGCCCCCATAGCAGAGTTAACCAAGAAAGGTGCGGATGCATCTAACTGGCCTAGTCAGGCAGTTCGGGCCTTTGAACATCTCAAACTTGCTTTCACAAGCATCCCTGTTCTCAAACATCCAGATCCAGATCTGCCTTTTGTGGTTGAGGTGGACGCCTCTGAGATTGGGGCAGGAACTATTCTCTCTCAGAATAATCCGTTGGATGGCAAACTCCATCCATGTGCATTTTTTTCACGTAAATTTTCTTCAGCCGACTGTAATTATGATGTTGGGAACAGGGAGCTGCTTGCCATTAAGTTAGCTTTTGAGGATTGGAGACATTGGCTCCTTCAAGCCAAACTCTGGATCTCTGGGCCTGATTCAGAGCTGAACACTCTGACCAGAGCACTCGCTCTGAATCAGGGCCCTCCTCCATGAAAATGGAGCGGCCTCCTGGCCGCTCACATAACTGTGGGTGACCACCCACAGCTTATGCGAGCGGCCAAAAAGATGGTCGCGATGGTCTTGACCAGCACGACCATCGGACTTGCGACGGAGACCCTGCGGTAGGGTCTCCCTGCCACAAGCCCTGGAGTGATTTTGGCTCTATCAGAGCCAAAATCACTCCCATTTACATCACTAGTGATGTCAGTGGGGCCGGCTTCAGATGGTAGGCGCTCCCATGGGAACGCCTCCGTCTGGCAGGCATGCCCCCGGCACGCCCACCAAAGGGGGCATGCTGTCAATCAACATCGACAGCACGCCCCCTTTGGTGCGAGACCCGGAGCGATGGAGAGCCCGTCGCTCACCGGGTCTCGTGCATGCTCACAAGCAGGTCTGAATGACCACCTCTGTCCTCACCGACCACAAAAATTTGGCATACATTGAATCGGCCAAGAGGCTTTACTCCAGGCAAGCATGATGAGCACTATTTTTTACCAGATTTAATTTTCTCATTTCTTTTCAACCCGGATCTACTAACATCAAGGCTGATGTTTCACTCCTGTCCAACAGGATACTGTGATCAAAGAATCCATCATTCCCAGATTTTGTATCCAGGTGTCTTTATCTCGAAATTTGGCTGAGGATCTGTCTGTGTTTCAAGAGGATTCGCCTCCTGGTAGACCGTCCAATCGCCTGTTTGTTCCTGTAAATTTGAGAAAAGCTGTCCTACAGGACTTCCATGTGAGACGGGCTTTCGGACATCCAGGCATCAATAAGACCATTGAATTAATGTCTCGTGCGGAGCCTTGTTACGAGCACAAACCTCACATGCCAAAACAAACTCCCGAACGTCCAAAGCCAAAGAACGTCCACAACAGGAAACGGACCACAGAGTGCAAAATTGTCAATTTTGCACTCTGTGATCCATTTCTTGTTGTGGATGTTCTTTGGCTTTGGACGTTCGGGAGTTTGTTTTGGCATGTGAGATTTGTGCTCATAACAAGACTCCTCATACCCCACCATCAGGATTACTGCTTCCTCTTTCCACACCAAAAAGACCCTGGACACACATTGCGATAGATTTCATTGTGGACCTTCCTCGCTCTGCTGGCTGTTCAGTTATTTGGACTATCATGGACCGCTTTAGCAAAATGATGCACTTTATTCCTCTGCCCAAATTGCCATCTGCCAAAGAACTTTCTGTCCTCTTCTTGGAACATACTTTTCATTTGCATGGTCTTCCCTGTGACATTGTTTCCGACTGTGGGACACAATTTGTTGCACGGTTTTGGAGATGTTTCTGCACTGCACTGGGAATCAGTCTCAGCTTGTCTTCAGGATATCACCCACAGACTAATGGGCAGACAGAACGTGCTAATCAAACCCTGGAGCAATATTTATGGTCTCAAAATTCCAGAATGATTGGGTGTCTCATCTTCCCATGGCTGAATTTGCTTTTAACAATTCCTGTCACTCTGCATCTTCAGTTTCACCCTTCTATTGTGTGAAGGGCCAACATCCTCGGGCCAATTCATTTGATTTATCATTCTCCAGATCCTCTGATCCAGGGACTGTTTCCAGATTCCGTGGTATTTGGGCCAAGGTGCATCATAATCTCCTCAAGGCATCTCTCCATTCTAAGAAATTGGCAGATAGACATCGAAGGCCTTGCACGTTCAAAAGGGGGTACTTAGTGTGGCTGTCCACTAGAAATATCAAACTCCGGCAACACTCTCACAAATTGGGTCCTCGGTTTATTGGTCCTTTCCGGATCATTTCTAAAGTTAACACAGTTGCTTACGAACTCCAACTACCAAATTCATTAAAGATAAACAACACTTTTCATGCCTCTTTATTAAAGCCAGTCCATAAGTCAGATAGATTTGGGAACTGGAGTTCTTTCAGGCCTGCTCTGGTGGTGGTCCACGGTCAACAGGAGTTTGTGGTTGAGAAAGTGCTGGATTCTAGAGTATCTAGAGGTCGGTTGAAGTTTCTGGTCCATTGGAAGGGCTATGGTATGGAAGAACAGTCCTGGATTCCAGAAGATGCCTTACATGCTCCCAGGTTGAAGAGGATGTTTTTTCAGGAATTTCCCTTTAAACCAGGCTCTGGGGGTTCTTCAACCCTCATCAAGGGGGGGGTACTGTTACAAGCCATGGCAGTGGCTTGTTTTCCACCGGCTCGGGACCTACACTGACTCAGAATCCGGTTCTGCTGATTACCAAGCACCGGGGATGCTGCAGAGAGTGACTCATACTCCATATGCTGCTGATTGGCTGCTCCTCCTATTTGTAGCTTCCAGATTCATTCCCCCTTGCCGGTTATAGAGTTTCTTCCTACAGCTCGGTCTGGTTGTTCCAGCTATCCTCCGTGATTGTCTACACTTTAGCCGCTGCTTCTATTTACCTCTCTCCATATCCCTCCACGCTGCCTTCCAGGCTTCAGCAGGTAGCTCAATTATTCAAGACTGTTGTTCCACTCTGCTCTGAATGCTGTTAGCTTGCTGTCTGTTTTCACCATCCACATGCTGTGCTCAGTGTATGCAGGCCCAAGCCTTTGGGTCCGTGCTTCCTCTGTATAATCAGCAGCTACAGCTTTCTCAGCCCTACTGTGTGTAACCATACTGAACATTTACACCTGAACTATTTACCGTCCACATGCTGTGCTCAGTGTATGCAGGCCCAAGCCTTTGGGTCCGTGCTTCCTCTGTATAATCAACAGCTACAGTTTCTCAGCCCTACTGTGTGTAATCAAACTGTACATTTACACCTGAACTATTTGCAGCCTGTGTTATCCTGCCCTCCTGGCAGGCAACTCATCTAGCCAAGAAATCCTGCCCTCCTGGCAGGCAACTCATCTAGCCAAGTTATCCTGCCCTCCTGGCAGGCAACTCATCTAGCCAAGTAATCCTGCCCTCCCAGCAGGCAACTAATCTAGCCAAGAAATCCTGCCCTCCCGGCAGGCAACTCATCTAGCCAAGAAATCCTGCCCTCCTGGCAGCTAACTCACCTAGCCAAGAAATCCTGCCCTCTTGGCAGGCAACTCATCTAGCCAAAAAATCCTGCCCTCCTGGCAGGCTACTCTACAAACCAAGTTTTCCTGCCTTATCTGGGGAGACGCTTTTCCATAACAGGATGCAGGTAGATTGACAAAAAACCTATCGCTTACAAATGGACACAATATAAAGTATTACCAGTGATGTGACATTATGGGTGACTGTGTATAAATTTTGGGACTTTACAGTAAACTTTGATTTTTAAAAATGACAAGGTTAAAAAATTCTGGAAAACAAAAAAAAAACAGGGAAAAAAATATTCACAGCACAAAACACAAAATGAAAAAAATATTGGTGCACAGTGTTAACATTTCAAAAACAAAGAAACCATGATATAGGCAGAAATGCCAAAAATATGAAAGGCCACAGCCTCCAAACAAACCAAAAATATATTGTGTGACATGATTACTGTGCCAAAATTCAGAAACCCATACTTTTAAAATGGCACCGAACACTAAATATAAGCGGGGGAATGTCAACAAGCACACCATGGATAACAACACACATAAATACTATTTCCACTAAGTAACATTGCAAATATTTAAAAATTTATTTAAAAAAAATACCTTGATTGGCTGCCGGGGATGCAAACTCTGGAGATGGTGGAAGGGTGGGAGGGGAAAATGGTGCAAGAATTCGGAGGGAGGGGTAATTTCAGATGCGGATTCTTGTTCGGGAGGGGTGAGTTTGGATGAGTGGCCAGGGGATTGAGGGTTACTGGGGGAGTATTGGAGGAGGGAGGGTTATTGGGGGAGTATTGGGGTGGGTAGGAAGGTTGGGTTGAGCGGGTGGGGTAGGTGAGGGGTAGGGTTGCAGGTTGGGTCCTGCATTGCAGCCATTTCTGGTGGCCCTTCTCCATCTCCGCTGTTGGCCTAAGAAGTGAAAAATGGGGTTAACATGTTTGTTTTGTTTGCCCTTTCTGCCAAACCCCCACTGAATTAGCATACAGAAAGATTTGTAAAAAAGGAAAATGAATATTGTTTAATGTAAAAAATGCCACTCACTCAAAGTACACTTTACACATTCTGGACAATAGGGACACTATACATTACTGCTTAGTAATATCTTTTAAAACCGATCGCAAACATAAAGGGATTTTTAAATAAAAAAAAAATCAAAAACAGATATAACCAAATGCATACTTACGATGGCATATTTGCACACGCAGATTGCCCAATAAAACGGGCGAGCGCCGGCGAAGGTCCGACCACCACCTCTCTAATTGGGCTATATTGCGCCTATAGCCCACACATCGAAGGGCCCTCTGGACCTCCGCATATGCCTGTCTCTTTAGCCTATTGGAGATGGGGGTCTCGGCATTGGTCAGGCGGCGGTCAAGAATTGTGCCCACAATGGCCAACTCCTGACATGTAAAGGCCGTGGCTCTCATGATGGCAATGGCAGGTTTTACAGTAAACATGAAATATACATGGTTGACATGAAAAATTATTGGATAAAATATATACTAAGGGCCTGATTCTGACCCGCTCATGAGCGCTGTATGCTCGCAAGCAGGTCGATGGTGCCCAAGTGCGCATGCGCACAACGGAGGGAGCTCCGTCATGCGTGAGACCCAGCGAGCGACGGGGTCTCGCTTCAAAGGGGGCGTGCTGTTGATGGTGAGTGACAGCACGCCCCCTTTGGTGGGCGTGCCGGGGGCGTGGCTGCCAGACAGAGGTGCTCCCATTGGAACGCCTACCGTCTGGGTCCGGCCCCATTGACATCACAAGTGATGTCAGTGGGAGTGATTTTGGCTCTGATAGAGCCAAAATCACTCCAGGGCTTGCGGCAGCGAGACCCTAACGCAGGGTCTCGTCGCAAGCCCGATGGTCGTGATGGTCTTGACCATCGCGACCATCATCATGGACACTCGCATAATCTGTGGGTGGTAACCCACAGCTATGCGAGCGTCCAAGAGGCCGCTCCAAGTTTAGGTAGGCCGGGCCTGATTCAGAGCGAGCGCTCTGGTCAGAGCATCTGGCTCTGAATCAGGCCCTAAGTTTATTACAACTAATTTCTATTGGTAAATGCATTCATCATGTGACCCCAAAAATAAGGACATATTTGGTTAAAACACGCACTGTGCAATTGCAAAGTTAAGAGTGCAAAATATACAAACGTAAAAAGCAATTGCAAAGTTAACCAGGAAAAACACAACAGACTAACATTTAAAAGCAATAAACATGAGTTTTATTAAATTTTTTTTTTAAAAACGAAGACTGACAAACAACAGCATTAATACTTAACATTTGAACAATAAAGTTTATTGACAAATTACAAGAGGGTTAGAAAAAAGAGCAACAACAATTGAGCTAATTAATTAGAGAATTCACAACAAGCTAGTAACAAGCTGATCGATAGACCATGTAAACATGACATGTGACCATCAATACAACACATATGGCCGCTACCATCACAACTTAATTAGCATACAGCGACTGACAGTGCCTGACTACGATTGACTCGATCGTTAGCTGATATCAATCATTAGCTAGAGGAGGTGCTTTTTTCATGTATGGGCGTCACTTTGGTTGCGATTGCCCGGCCGTATGATTGATTTTTAAAGAGATTCTCGATCGTTAGACGTACGACCGAGCGGCCGCAACGACCGCCTCTGAATGAGGTCCATATTGCTGAAACCACTAAATCATGACTAACTCAGTCTCTGTGTAACCAATAAACTGGTACCGTATTGCTGCTTTGCAGTGTAGATCTTGGGAGAGGCCTCTCCTAAAAGCATCCAGGAAAAAACTCCTCAGTGCCCGACGTGTCCAGAGACGCAGACCGTGGTGCAGCGGTGGAGTTCACAGACTGCTGTAGTGGATGCCGCATGCTAGCTAGGAAATCGGCAGTCTCATCCTATGGTGGAGCCATGGTCAGCTGAAGATTCAGTGCGATGTAAATGATAGTCCTGGGTGCACCAGCATGTGGGGGTAAAAAACAAATGCATTTCTCAGCCTGTAATCTCTGACTGTTTCCTCAGAGGTATAGCCCTTCTCTTTAGTCCACGACTTTAAATAGGAGATGCTAGTTAACTAATTGAGAACAGTTGTGACCCACTTATTCCACACATGGGACCCGGCTTATAGAGAACTGAATAAGGTGGATACATATATGAATTGAACTCAATCAAACAGGATTATTGATATGAATGTAATTGTAACATATTTAAATAGATGAACAGTTGCAAGGAAATTAGAATAATTAGCATATATAAAAGAAATAAGAAATAAACACATGAAATGAAAAATGTACAATAAATTACTATAAAATAGACAACTGAGACTTATATTAAGCCTAATGGTTCAGTATAAAAATGAAAATAACTAAAAAAAAAAAATTAAAAAAATTAATAGAAGGTCTCCTTGATAGAAACAAGTATCAACAAAAAAACCTACTCAAAAAGTACTTTTAGAGAATCTATGTATTCATATATTGTGGCGGCATCATAGTCCACAGGCTAGTACAAGAAATTATAATCCAGATTGATCTATATTATGATGCTGGCAGATAACTGAAACATACTAAACAAAAAAAGGAGGATATAAGTATATCAAACTATACTAAACCAAAACAAGGTGTGATGTAATGTCAACAGACAATAGGAACACATAGAAACACATATTAACATATAAAAATGAAAAATAATAGGGAAAATTGTGACAAGGAGGCGAGCATCGACCACAGCATCCCACCATCAATGAGATAAATTTAAACTCAGAGTAAAGGTGGACGATGGTATCCACATACACATCCAGAAACAACCGCTAGAATATAGAAACAAAGTTTTCCAAAAGGCTGATTAGTAAATAGATGGTAACAGTAATATAAAGCACTTGAAGAAAATTGAATTAAATCCAGAGTAATTTGTATTATGATGCCGACAGACAACTAAAACATACTAAGCAAATAAATGATACAAATGTATCAAACTAAACCTACACAGGGTGTGATGTAATATCAGTAGACAGTTGGAGCATATATATATACACACATACAGATAGATAGATAGATAGAGAGAGAGAGAGAGAAAAAATAATAATAGGGAAAACCATGACAGGGAGGTGAGGATGGACCACAATGTCCCACAATCAATGAGATGTATTTAGACTCAGAGTAAGGGTGGACGATGGTGTCCACATCCACCTCCCAGACACAACCACTAAATGTGAAAACAAGGTGTCACAAAAAGCTGGTTAATGAATAAATGGTTTGTAGTGATATAAACCTTAGTGTATTGACATGGAAAGCTGTGTAGAAACTTTTGGTGCTGTCCCCCCAATAAGAAAAGGGAGAAAGTAACATCACCCACATGGAATCAGGAAAGGTGGAGAAAAAATGACCATACCACCAGAGATAACAACTGATTTGGAATTGTAGAAAGAGAGGCTGATTTTTTAGATCGCGGGGAAGATCACAGACTCATTAAGACTGTCTACCAAAGGTCCAGCAGGAGTAACGTGCCAGCCTATTGAACCGCACAGTAAGGAGCCCCCTGAAAGGGTCCACCCACCTCCCCAGTCTCTCCCACTCCCACCACCACCTCATCCCATTGTGCCTGGGACCGTACAGGAGAAGCACTGTGACTACTCCATTAAAGTTATTGGCCCCCTCATTTTCATCTGTTTCTTCCATACACGCCCCAACAATGCACCACACCCAGCATGCCAGCAACCACAAGCACATTCCAAAATATCCACATAACAATCGCATCCACAGGGAGAGCACACCTTCCACACCCCCTCCCTCCTCTATCAAGCTACAACACAGGACCCGGTACTCCTGTCAGAAAGAAGGTGCAGCACCCCAAACTACTTAATAGCTACGTCTCACACTGCCACACCATACCCCATATGCCCATACAGTAGAGTGCAGTCCTACCCAATTGTTATCACATAGATAAGTATGAGAATGAAGTCCTTAGACAATTAAAAGACAATAAGATATATAAAAAATTATGGGGGGATCCAACCAAAAAGATCCTAAGTAATTTAGGCTCTCTAATAACCACCTATGTGAATAATGGAAACATCACATATTCAGAAGGGACATTTTTAATACCCGAGGAACCCACCATACCGGTTATTTACATCTTACCAAAGGTCCACAAAGACATCCAAAATTCCCCAGGTTGCCCAATAGTTTCAGGCATCAATTCAATAACCGCAAATCTTTCCGAGCTCATAGATCATTATTTACAACTTCTTGTGGTTAAAAATAAGTCTCATCTTAAAGATACATGAGACGCTTTGAATGTTCTTAAAGAGATACATAGGGATGATAATTATTATATTGTGACAGCGGATGTAAATTCCCTGTATACAATAATGAATCAATCATGATTTGGGAGTTGAAGTGGTAATCTCTTTCTTGGAAGATAGCAGTTATGAATCGGAATTGTGTGACCTTTTCATTAAGGGAATAAACTTCATTCTGCATAACAACTATTTTCACTTTAAGGACCAGTTTTACTTGCAAAAATGGGGACTGCAATGGGTACCAGGTTTGCCCCAAGTTACAACAACATGTTCATGGGAATGTGGGAGTCGGAACACGTTTGGCAGAACCATCAATTTAGGGCGAACCTGGTATCCTGGTCAAAGTATATTTATGACATCCTCTTTGTGTGGAAGGGGGATAGAGAATCTCTATCCTCCTTTTGTGAGCTTCTTAATAAAAATAATTACAATATAGTACTGACTTTTGACATAAGCAATACTAGTGTTAATTTTTAAGACCTTAATATTTACGTGGAGTAAGGTGAATTGAAAACCCAGAGTTTTATTAAACCCACTGATTCAGGGTCGTATATCCACACTTTGAGTTGTCATCATAATAACTGGTTAGACTCTATCCCAGGTAGCCAACTACAGAGGCTTAAAAGGAACTGCATGGATGAAAAAGTGTATAAAGATTAGGCAGAAGATATGTTAATGAAGTTTAGGGGAAGTGGTTATAAACCAGAAAGTCTAGAAAAAGCGAGAAAGAAATGTGAAAACCTGGATAGAAATTCTCTTTTAATTCCATAAGGAAATACAATTGAAGGTTGAGATAAAAGGGATAAAGAAGGTAAAAAGGATCTATCTATGGCATTTATCTTGGGTTATACTACACAGTTTAAACAAATAGAAAAAATCTTCAGGTCATATTGATCCATTTTGACAGGAGATCCCCTTTTACAAAACTTTATTCCCGATAGACCTCATTTTATATATAGAAAGTCTAGAAATATAAAATATAACCTGGTTAGGAGTGCCATGTCTCCACCAAAAACAAACACCACCATCTTATCAAAAGGGATTTTTAGATGTGGAACATGTTGCATTTGCAAAAATACTAGAGGGGTCAATAACTGTGTGGAGAGAACAGTAAATGGTCATACTAGGAAGATAGAGGAGTTTAGAACATATACCTCAACAAAATGTTGTTTACTTCATAAAATGTAGTTGCAAGAAATACTATGTGGGGAGGACCTCTAGAAGTCTCAAAGTGAGATTCGGGGAACATCTACACAACATAAAAAATGGCTTAGAAACCCTTGCTCTCTCCACACATTTCAAAGAATGTCATAAAGGAAATCAAAAGGAGATAGCTTTTGGGGCACTAATATTAGTGAAGGGAAGTTGGAAATGTAATAACGGCAAAAATTTTTGCAAAAACAGAAGTGGAATATATATATATATTCATTAAAAACCTTAATACCATGTGGTTTAAATAAGGATTTCGAAATCATTAATTATTACATCCAAGATAGCTCTCTATTAAGTCTTTGTTTGGGGTATTATATTTTGAGGCATTTGTGTGGGGCATTTATACTTGCCAGGAAAGTTCCCTTTTTGACAGAGATATTTAACACTGATGTATTATCCCCTTTTTGTTTCTATTAATGGGCTACTATACACGTGAACAAGTCCAATGTTAATTATGGAACATAAGGATCGCCAGTCTCGAAAGCTTTCACCACTTTTAATGAAAATATGCCCCTCTAATATTGTAGATATCTTTATGATGATTTTATGTATAATTATTTATATCTTATTTGTTTAAAATTCTATATATTGCATGTATAATAAATATAAATATTTCCTGTGGAATTCATATAATATGTGTGAACATTCACTGTGGAATTCATGGTATGAGATTCGTACTTAACTTAAGATGTTTAATTATTTTAAATCATGTTTTATTTTGTATATATGTAAAGTATTTTGCTATTACTTATTTCCATACAAGCCCATTGTATTATTTATGATGCCAGAATCAAAAATGGCCACTGATCAGTCTTTTATACTAATAATATGAGAACCTGCCATTCACCATCATGACGGTGCTTCCGGGTTCCACTTTTGGAGTCAATGTTAACATTTGGCTTTTACCGCACTGAAAGTGTGACCAACACGAGAGTCAGAGAGCTGATCATCTTCTATGATGGTCATGCTTTTGCTACCAGTGTGGCCTAAGGAAATAGGGAAACTCACTTATAATGAGTGAGGAGGAACCTTAGTACTGCTACATCGCAGGGAAGGTTTCACTAGCCGGGCCGGAAGTAACAGCTGGACCGGAAGTTAATATAGACTACGTTTTTAAATCAGAGTTTATAGCTGGATTTTTTACATTTTTCAGCTAGGTATATAGCGATTTTATTGGGGTAATATCCATTAGATAGAAACCTTATGTATTAGATAGTTTTGTGAAATGTACAGTACTATGGACATGTATCTTTGTTTTACTGTGAAGGAGGGTGGCTCATCCCAGTAATCAGGTGTCTGTAGTCTCACTGGGTATAAATATCTAAGAGGGGAACATATATATCCATGCCTTGAGGAAGATCAGAGCATTGATTGAAATGCGTTGGAAAGGGAAGAGGGACGGCTGACCTGACCAGGAGAAGACGGTATCCATCTGCGAAACTGGATTTTTCCTGCGGGCAGTGAGAATATCCATTTAAGTTTCTACATGCACCATATTCACTGGATTCTGGTAGGAAGCCACCCTTATCAATAAATCTCTCTGGATGTATCAGCTGTGAATCACTTGACCTACATTCACATTTGGATTTTATTATTTGAACTATGTTTTAATAAAATTGTTTTTTTTATTTCATTTGGAGTTCTTCTTTGTTATATTGTGACCATTTGGTTATGAATCATCATACAAATTTGGAAATCCATTTGTCTCTATAGGATTACCTAATTATATTAATTACATGTATGACATGCATTAAGACACTGGTTTGGAATTGTCTGCACTAGATTTGTGTTTTATATCTTTACATGTCCACCACCACTGGTTTATTTAATCCTTACTTTTTGCAAAGAAATATCCTTTGCGAAGAAATGTGGTCCACACAGATCAGGACACTTTGTTAATGAGATAAGTGGTCCTCTATATCCTTTAAAAAAAGTGCAGAGGGGTATTTTCTATATCACTTTTCTCATTTATGTTTATCTTGGTAAGGATAACACCAGGAAGATACATACCACTTTACGGCAGCTTTTTAAGCACAATTATAGGTTGATACCAACTTTATGTTTTGTTTACTAGTATTGTTAAGTGCCCACAATAAAACATAAATTGTGTAAAACTGTATTACAGTTATGCCATAACTATCAACATTATCAGTGATAGAATTGTGTGTGCTTCAGTTTGGCATAGGGGGCATGGGCACATAGCACAGAAGTTCACCATGTACCACCTTTGACACTCCCACAATTCTATAGTAACATATTCCTTCTTCATTCCTCCCCTGCAGTGCATCCTCCCTCTGTGACAACTCACAGGTCTTCCCCAACGGTATGGGGTTATAGGGGAGGACAATGTTTACAAAAAAAAGGCTACAGTCTTTGAACTGGCCAAAGCCAGGTTTCCGAGATAGTTAGCAATAAATGTCCAGGATATAGATACCGATTGAGGGGAATATACTATATATATATATATATATATATATGTGCGTGTGTCCTTATGTTGGCTTTACAGTACAAATACCTACATCTTGGCAGGATTCATTATAAAGTAGAGATGTGCGCTGACCCCCATCTTTTGGTTTCAGTTTTGGATCTGGATTCATCTTTGTGTTTTGGATCAGGATTTTTTTAATAAAAAAATTCACCTTTGCAAATTCGAACAGAAAACAAAATCGAACATTTGTCAATAAACCCCCAGATGTTAGACAGTCAATAGTTAGACAGACTAAAGCTTGACATGTAAGAAGGTCGACAGGGTCAAAAATAAGACATGAAAATGGTTGACACAAAAATGGTCGACGTGTTTTTTTAGCCCTAATCTTGATCCCAACTCTAACCCTAACCCTCCCCTTGGTGCCTAACCCTAACCCTCCCTCTGGTGTCTAGCCCTAACCATCTGGGTAAGTGCCTAACTCTAACAAAAAATAAAAAAAATGTGTAGACCATTTTCATGTCAAACTTTTGACCCTGTCGACCTTCTGTAACTGTCGACCTTCTTAAAAGTTGAACTTTAGTGTATTTGACTTTTGTCCCCGTCAACCTTTTGTCCCGGTCTACCTGCTGACTGTCTAACATCAGAGGGTAAATGTAAGAAGTTGAGAATTTGTAAAAAATGTGAGTTTAGAGCTTAACTCGCATTTTATACTCACTCTCAAATGTAATAGGATACGACTATAGTAAAACTCGAATTTTTCAGGCTTTACTATAACTCGCAAAAAAAATCTTGCATCCAGATGTTTTCCAGTTCTCTAGAAAGAACTCTGGCAATGTAGTAGAGTGCGAGTGCTTCACTAGCATTTATTACTGCGTGAGAACTTGCAAAAACAATAGACCAGCTTCAGGATAGCGAGTTTATTCTGAGCAGGTCAAAGTAACACAGAAACATGCATATATCTATGAGATACATACAAGTTTCTGTGTGTACATATAAAAAAAAATATTTTGGAAAAAAAATGATGTGCACCCCCTCCCCAGAAGCATAAACAGCCCCGGGCTCAGTACAGCCTGTCCTGGTTATTCAAATACAGGGGCCAAAATGTTTATGTGGCCCCTGTATTTTATGTACCAGCACATGGCTTTTCTAAGCTGGTCCTGGTTGTGGAAAAACAGAGACTAAAATTAGGGGTCCCCTGTAATTTCTATAACCAGCACCAGACTCTTTCAAGTTGGGGGGAGGGGAGGTAATGCCACAGCCAGGGAAGCCCTTTCACCGGGTTCCTCGGCCAAAGCATTACCCCTGACCACTAGTCATCACAGGCTGGGGATTCCTACTGGACAATGGGACATGATGGAATCAGGGATACTAGGTGAGTATGTGTGATAGTAAGTGTGAGTGTGCATGTGAGTGTGCATGTATGTTATAATAAACTTTTACTGACATGGTGAGTGTGTTCTGTGTTAAGTATTTCTGTGGCACTACAGGTTCCAGTGGGCCTGTAAGCCCTGTATGCTGGTACTTGTGGTTTTCCAAGTCCCACCATGCAGGGGAGGCTTGCTGGGACATGTAGTACCACAGCTATATTCACAGATAATATTTTAATTTCTAATTTTACACAACACTACACTCTCAACCTGGCCCCCACCAGCCAGGGGTACTGGGAATAGCTCTGGGCTATCAGCCTAGGCCTGGGGTACCCTGGAAATGGGAACCCCTTTATTGAGGGTCACCACCTCCCCAGGGATCCCCAAACTGGGCTGACTAGCGGTGAGGGGTAATGATTTGGCTGGGGAACCTGATATAAGGGTTTCCCTGGCTGTGGAATTACCCTGCCACTAGAAAGAGTCCGGTGCTGGTTATGGAAATTGCAGCAGACCCCATCTAATTTTTTCCCCTGTTTTTCCACAACCAGGACTGGCTTAGAAAAGCCCTGTGCTGGTTATTAAAATACAGGAGCCCCCCCTACACATTTTGGCCTCTGTATTTTAATATTCAACACATGATGTACAGAGCCCGGGGCTGGTTATGATTCTTGGGAGAGGATGCACATCTTTTTTCTTAACACACAGACAGAAGCCTTCATGGATATCACTGATCTGTGAAGGTTTCTGTATAACTTGCACCTTTTAATGTGCCTAGCATTACTATTGGTTAGCCTGTGGTTCTCACCATTGACTTAAATGGTGGGAGCCAGTAATTGGCTGAGAGAGGTGGAGGCTGACCTTTCTCAGCAAATAAATGCTCATCAATAGCACTTCTAAGGGAAGTGCATTGTCTGAGCTTGTCATTCGGGAGGTACCATCCTTCGAGGATGGTACTGGGTTCGTGGATTGGTATTTTCGATTTTTTATTTTCAGAAGACCAAGGATGCCTACAGGGAGAAGAGGCCCCATCCAGGTATTGTAGGTGAGTATGTGTGAGTGTGTATGTGTGTTTTAAACATACAGTATACTGTCACGGAGTGTGTGTATTTTCTTTATTTTAACATTTCTTTACAGGTGAACTACAGGTAACAGCAAGCCCTTAATGTCCCTCATGCTGGTACTTTTGGTCCTCCAAGTACCAGAATGCAGGGGAAGTTTGCTGGGACCTGCAGTTCTACTGGTAAAGACAATGTTTACACTTCTATTTTTTCACACATTTTACACTATCACCCTGACACCCACCGCCCATGTGTGATGGGGATAGCCCCGGGCTATCAGCCTAGGCCTGGGGTGCCCTGGGGATGGATAACTCTTTTTTGGGGAGGTCCCCAACTCCCCAGGGCTCCCTCGCCTGGACTGACTAGCGGTCAGGTGTAATGTTTCAGCTGGAGAATCCGGTGATAAGGTTTCCCTGACTGTGGCATGACTGGGAACTCCTAGGCAATTTTTCCCCTGTATTTACACAACCAGGACTGGCTATGAAAAGTCCATGGCTGGTTGTGCTTTTAGAGGGGGGGGACCCCACGTCATTTAAAAAAAAAACATTAACACTTAGCAAGCATTTTACAATAAGATACAGGCGTGCATCTCACTGATCTATGCATGTATCTGTGTGAAAACGAACTGCTCATGCTGAAAATTAAAGCATGAAGCAGTTCTATTCATTTGGGGATTTGAAGTTCGTTTTAGAGTTGGATTTGCTGTTCAATTTCAATTCGATTTCAGGAGATTTAAGAGATTTATAAAAATGAATCTCAAATCGAACTTTAGTAAATTTCCCCCCAGGTGTCTATCTAGACATTGTCTATCTAATTACTGTCTATCTATAGGCTGAAACCTTATAAATTCTGGCTACTTTTGAATGCAAGCCCCCAATGCTGGGTAGATTTAATTACTTCAATTTAGATTTGAGATAGGACACACCCCTCCCAAATCTACATCTCTCTGCACGTCTTACATTTGCCCCCCTGCAGTACAGCATGGTTTTGCCAAGGTGCAAAGTTACCTGATCATTTTTGCTTCCAGTCAGAAGCCGGTCTAGAATTCCAAATGTCCCTAGTATTTTGTATGTTATATAGACATTTTCTATGCTATTAATTACACTGCTCCAGGCTTAATACTATATTTACTCATAAATACAGATCATAAAGTACAGAAGTTTCTGCATGTATTTTTTTAGTAACAAACTAATTCACCATTGCTGCAGTGCAGGAGATCTAGGGCTCTATTTATTAACATTATTTTTACTAAAATAAAGTGAAAAAGGGTGTTTTCACACCCTTTTCACATTATTTTAGTATCACCTATAGTTATTACAGGGCAATTGGAGTAGAATTCGTAAAATTCTACTCCAACCCCTAAGTATCACTTATTTTTTAGTAAAGCAGATCGCATTTCCCATAACTGTAATGGGAAATGTGATCCGACCAGAGTTACTAAAAATAAATGTGAAAAAAATATCGGGGAGGTGGCATTATCCTGGGTCTCCCCCAGTTACCGGCCTCCTGCCCTGCTCTAACGGGGAGAGCAGAGCCAGGAGTTGGTCCCTGTAATCAGCTGTGTGGTCTAAACAGACCGCAAGCTGATTACTGTAAAAAAGCTAAAAATAAATTACTTACCTGACTCCAGGGAACGGTGATCGGGCCTCTGGTGATGACTCCCCTCCGGTCAGCTGGTCTCCCACAGTGCACTGCTGCCCGGTCATCAGGTGATTGGGCCCCAGTGCAGTATGGGAGATTGCATAAATGGATAGAGGAAATATATTCCGCACAGGTCAATCGTAGATAGAAATTATTCCTATGAACCCCTAGTGTTACATATAGACTATTCTCATTTATTCTTAGTAGGGGGTGCTATCATTGACAACAGTTATAGCAAAGTCCAAACAGATAAAGAAAGAGTCGTCTTTTTAGATGCACAGTTAATATTAAAATGTAACTTTTATTAGTATTTTAAAATATACATATTTTTACAGTCTGTGAAATATTAAAAGAAAAAAGAATGTGATCAAAGAATTAGAAATAGTGCATTAAAATAATTATTATGGCTAATACAAGTCTGTATATCTATTTTCCATGAAAAATTATATATAATATATATATATAATAGTGGTTTATATTGTTATTATATATGTATATGTCAATTATTAATTAAATCCACTTATTTCTTCCTATCAGTTGTTATTTATTCCACAGTCAGATTGTATCAGTGTGTAATCAGAATGACATAGACAGTTGGTAAACCTTGGATTTCTAGTTATACTGGATACATTTGTAATTCTTGTGCTTTTTGACATAAAGAGGCAGATTGAACACAAACTATGTTACAAATAGGTCTATACTCCGGGGAGTCAGACAACTCTCCTCTTTTCCATCACTGTGTGTACTACATTGGTTATTCAATCACATCCACTCATATGTTCCATTTATAAGTGCACAGAATCCATATATTGGTTGTATAAAATCAATATCTCAGGTATATTAAATATATTTAAATTTAAATTAATGGTTTTGTTGTTCTCTATGTATTGGGCTTATTGGTTATATTATTCTGACGTGAAAAGACTACTAATAGTGGCAGATGCAGCAATTTTATATAGAGTCCATATTATTCAACCATATTAAACTGAAGGATATGGCTTTTATTTAGTCAGTATACATGCTATACTGCCTCTTCAGTGTTGCTATTATAATCAGCTTTTGTTAATCTGGACAGTGATACTATTAATTCATTGTTATTTAGTGCTACAATTGTGTTAACCATATGTTAGTTTGTACATAATATAAAGCTTATAAGCTATCTCTCCTGTTGTATTTCCCACTGTTACACAGTCAGAATTGTATAGACAAAATCTTACAGACCAATCGTTATACGACCAGTGGGAACTTGTTAAGTGATTGTGAGAAATAAATGTCTCATATATTGAGTTTTTACCACACTGTTATTATACCATGCGGTGCTGTGCTTGTACCAAACACTGACACGCTCTTTCAAGTTTATCACTCACTTATTATTATAAGTAAATAGTGCTGATGGATTCTCATGGGTCAGTTGTTAGGTGATTGTGAGTGTCCCATGCACTATGTTATATCACGCTGGTACAGCTATGTAAAACTCAGAGACTCTGTCTAAGGAGAGATTTATTCCTGCTGCTGTGTAGAGCTGTGCTTGTGCTAACAGCTGACAGCACCAGCTTCACTGTATCAAATTGCTCTCTTATCTGTCCAACACTAACATACTGCCACTATAAAGTGTTTAGGAAGTCATTTTCATGTATACAGACAATGTACAGCTGGTAAAGCCACCGTACGTTTTTTTCAAGAGAAAAAAAAAAAATTATTTTAATGCACTATTTCTAATTCTTTGATCACATTCTTTTTTCTTTTAATATATCACAGACTGTAAAAATATGTATATTTTAAAATACTAATAAAAGTTACATTTTAATATTAACTGTGCATCTAAAAAGACAACTCTTTCTTTATCTGTTTGGACTTCAGTATGGGAGATCACCTGATCGGAGGAATGGAGAACATCACCGGAGGCCTGGAGCATGCAGGTAAGTGTAAGTAAGGGAGAAGGGGTCGCGGGGGGGGGGAGGGGGGGGTCGCGGGGGGTCCGCGATCATGGGGGGTGGGGCTTAGCGCCAGGGGGTCGGGCCTTAGTGCCGGAGGGGGAGTAGCAACGGCGACCGGTCTGCGCATGCGCGGGCACTTAATCACAGTATTTTTTGTGAAAATACCGTGATAAGGCTCCGAAGGGGATTAGCAGGGATAGAGCTTTATCGCAAGCTCTGTCCCTGCAAGGGATTTATAGTAAATCCCTGTGATATTGCCTGAATTCGCAATGCGAATTCAGTCAGTAATATCACACTACAATCTGCATTACCAATGCGGATTGTAGTAAATAGAGCCCCTAGTATCATTGATTTTGCCTGTGCACAGCACAGTACCATTGTGCCCCGTGTCCCCTTACATACTACAGTACTACAGTCAGGAAAGTGATTTTTGCTGATAACAGAGAGACAGCAAATGTGCAGCCATTGGAAGCTTTCCTGCTCTCAGACTCAGGATCATACATAGTATGGTGACCTACATAGACCTGAATACTTGAATAAGTTTGAGGAAAGATAAGCGCCTTGTTTAGGATGGAATATTGCTAGTTCACCTGGGGTTAATAGAGAGGAGAGGGCATAGCCAGGATTCTGTTCATCAAAACAATAGCCTATAGCAGCATTAAAGGGCAGAGCCTCTACTATGCATTATAAATAGTCTGGAAGAGGAGACACCTTCCTCTTTTCCAGTTCTGGAACTAGGCTGGGATGAGTATCACCATTTTATATTGCATTTTCTCTGCCCCACCGTATTTCCAGCCACCGCTTCAATTCCCCCTTTTCCGTTGCCATCCAGCTTTCCCCCTATGTCCTCATGCCTGATGCTTTAATACAGCAGGCCCTTCAAGTGCAACCTCCCCCTGCTTCCACCCGGTGCACCCGGCCACCCCGTGCCCCCCTGTTCACCCCCTCCTCTCCGGGCCTCTTACCTAGCCATTTAGTCCCCCACCACAGCAGCTGCCGTTTACCCCAGGCTCGGGACAGATCAGCCAGCAGACGCAACTCCGTGCCCACCACCTCCACCTGCACGCATGCCGAGAGCTCCAGTACTGGTGATCTTTTGCCCTCTTCATTTGTAATGGCCCTGGGGGGGTCCTCAAGTCACCCGGGCAACCCCCTCCAGGCCCCATGCTCCTCCTCGCCTCAGTCCCCCTCGCACTCCAATCACCAGTTGGGTCCGCCAACCACAGCCCGGCCACCATTCTAGCACCCAGCCAGCAGTGGTATAAGTTCATGTTGGCCTCTGCTGCCTACTGCTCCCACCACAATAATACATAATAATAAAATATAATAATAATAATAATAATAAAAAAGCACCCACCCAGTGCATTTTATTACCATCATTATTTGGCCCCAGGGTGCCAGGCCCTGCGTACCTTTTGTGCAGAGGGGGTCTCAATACAATAATTGGGGGTCGGTTACCATAATTCATACCTAATTTGGTTAACCGGCTAGTTCGTATGTGCGGTGAGTTTTACTGGAGAACCTGGCCGGGGAATACATGGAGCTGCTGAAGTTCATGCAGTTGTTTCAGGAAGAAGCAGGAAGGTTAGGCAATGTTTTAGTTTGTGATTCAAGGACGTGGAGATTTTTGGTTGAACGTTACTCGGCAGTCCTGCATACCTATGGGTTCCGCGATAGCCTGGAGGTAGCACTGTCCAGCCTGTACAAGTACCTCAAGTGCCAGGCGCGGTGAGGGCTATGAGTTCAATAATGCCCAGTGCAGCCGAGAGTTGGGCGTAGATGCATTGAATTCTGCATGCTGTGTGGTGACGAACGACCATTGGCTAGTAACATAGCAGCATTGGATGTGCAGGAGCAGGTCGATGGGGATATCAAAATGAGCAGAGAAGGGGTATTGCATAGTGTTAGAGGGTTTTTTAATTTGGGTTTTCATTTGCTCTTAATGCACAATATATGCGTCGCATTCCAAACGGAACCTTCAGTCCATATGCAATCACCCGGAAGTCGTTAGGTGTAAAATGGGCAGGGTGGTTAGATTAAGGCGCATGTGTGGCTCTTTCTCCTCTTTCCCTGGGAAGGGTTTTTTCACCTCGCCTTTGGGGTTTGTACCTAAGAGGGTTACGGGCAAGTTTAGATTTATCAAGCATCTTTCCTACCCGGAACGGTGATCTGTCAATGATGCATTTAGAGTCGGCAGTTTGCCAAGAGCTTTACCAATTCTTTGAGCAGGCATTGGGGAGGGTGCGAAGTTTTGGTGAGCAAGCTCCCCTGACTAAAGTGGATATCAAATACATTTTCCTTTAATGCCGCTTCCACTCTGTATGTTTTCTTTGTAAGGGAATTTGTGTCGCTGGAACTTATGCTGTAGATAAGCTCTTTGCAACGGGTTGTTCTGTTTATTTTTCCTTTGTCGTCTGCTGAAGTTCACCTTTGCAATGGTGCGTGCAAGCATGTACACGGGGGGGGGGGTTTGGTTGCTTTATTGTTAGTGGGGCCAATTGGTGGTTTTAGCTTGCAAGGATTTATTTTGTCCTTACAGGTGTTTATCGATTCTAGGCGTGCCGGTTTCTCGCTACTAAACTGAGGTCTCTGTTACACATTTGTCCTATCTGGGGATAGATATAGACACTTTGCTAGGTCTTTACCGATTGCCTTTGGTTAAAGTTAGTGAATTGTAGAATTATTGGGTAAGGTTACTAAAGCAATTGTAATCGCTTATGGGCCGTGAATTTTGATTGTAGAGTTAGTACCCATGGGCAGAAATTTGTCATCGCTCAGACGGCTTCATAGCCGGGATGCAAGATCTCACCATTTTTGCTTGTCTCAGGACTGGTGGGAGGATCTGCAAGTTTGGTTGGTAAGGTTTCCGAATTTCAACGGAGTTAGAATTGGCTACCTGCTCGGGTGAACCATTACAGCTTTCAGTTGTTTAGGGACGCGTCTAGTTCCGTAGTTTTAGGGGAGTTATTGAAGGGCGGCTGTACGCGAGAACTTGGCCGGTTTTCATGGATGCGGCAAGCTCTAACTAACTGTATGCTGTTTTTTTGAGTTTTTTCCAATCATGGTTGCAGCTGAAATCTGCAGCAGGAGGATTGTGGTATGCATTGATATTTTAAGTGTAGTTGTTGCTATCAATATTTGCAGGGCTGAGTACTAGGTGTTTGCACAGGAGCATGGACGTTAGGGCACGTCACGTTCTGACAGTGGAGTACGGTATAGCAGATGTCCTTGTCTCGTTGTCTATGGATTGGGTTTCGGGGGCTGGCCTCCTCCCCCTTTTTTGCTGAGGTACACAGCTTACCCTGGTCCTGTTAATATCAGCTGGCTGTCCCACCGGAATTTAAGTAGTTTGTTTTGATGTCATTGGCTTCGCGTACCCTAAGGATTTAGTGGACAGTTTGTAATGGTTAGCAAAGTTTTCTTGGTTACGAGTGCAAGGGGAGGTTCGCCATTCCATACATACCTGTTAGAATCATTGTAAATGGCATAAGCAAAGTTGTTCCAGAGCGTCCACGTCGGCAGCTCGGGGTAGCATTTTCTTCTTTCACAAAGTTTCCTGTTATGTCGGTCAGGAGTGGAGCACCCCATTCTAAGTGATTTTGTGTAGACCTATTGAGCTATTGAATTTAAAGGAGTTGATAGTTACAGGTTTGGGTATTGCATCAGTTAATTAAGAGGTGCGACTCTTTCATTTGGCATTTTAGTTAACTTATTTAGGGATCCTTTTAAGTGGAGGGTGTTATTAAATAAGACTAGTTAGACATCAATGGGTGGTTTGTTTAAGAATGAAGTTTTCAGTATAACCTGTAATTGTGGCATATTCATAGATTAATAAACTGATCAGCTTGCTAAAGGGCGATGGACCTCTATCCCAGCTCCAGCACACCCTTTCACCAAATCTGGTTGGATTGGCCGTACGTTTATTAGGTTATGACCCCCAGGCAGTGAACGCTGGCTCCTTCATGCCACTCAGACAACATTATCTAGGTTTACTTTACAAGGGTCTTTCACAACTATTTGACTGCTTTAGATTTGCCACTAGATCAGTTTGGCACACATTTTTCAGGATTGGGGTGGCAACCTGCATGGCAGCTGCAGGTGCTTCCATTGATGCCTTAAAACATTTAGGTCAATGGTACAAGAATTAGTTGCGTGGCGATAAGTTGCATAGTTAGCAGCGCTTCTTGCGAGTTTGTTGGGAAACCCAGGGGCCTTATGCCTACTGCTGCTATGGATTTTGAAGGGCTTTTCAGATTTACCCTCAAAGAGGTTTGCTGTTTTTCACCTTCAGATGGGTCACCCAACTATTGTTTTCCTTCCCTTGGCTAGGCTGTTTTTCTATAAATCGTATTAGCCTATCCAGATGTGATTAACCCCTTTTTGCAGGTTATTAGAAATGCTAACTGTCGTGTATGGTTCATGGGACATTCATGTATCTATTGGGTTAATGAGAATCCTTTAGTAATTCAGGCCCCACAATTATTAGGTACTGTACTAATAAGATTCAGTGGTTCAGTGTTAGGGGCATGCCCTGGGGTGGCCTTTATTATAAGTTTATGGATAGCAGAAGCCGGATTTGGGACCCCGATTGTAGGTACATTTAGAGGGAAATTATCTAGGTACTTGGGATTGCATTGCACTTATACTTGCTATTAGGAAGGACCTGCAAATAGTCTACTAGAGATGGCCGGCAGTAGGGTAAGCTGGTGGTAATACCTAGTCCGGTCACTAATGGGTGGGCGTGTTATATTGGCACCTTCGATTGCCTTACAAGGAGAAGATTTTTTGCAGGCCCGATGAGGTACACCTCAAGGGTGCAGGTCTAGAGTGTTTTTATTCAACACATTGCAGTCTTCCTTGGACTGCTATTATTTCCTGATGGGTGGCGGGGCTCGGCTCTTTAAGCCGAGCTTTTGGCTGGAAGCAGTGCTCCTGAGTGGCCTAATTATAGTGTAAGAGTGCCTGGGTAGCATTTGCCTTTTGATAGCGGCCAGTTGGTCATTCCCTTTAGGGGGGGATGGGTCATCATCTTAGGGAGGGTTCAATGCTGTGTCAATTAAGGGAGAATGGTTCAGCCTCAGGTCAGTTTATGCCGGGCAGGAATCCGCCTCTGCTTATTTAGTCAAATATATTTGCTGGGCTGTGGCCTTGGAGCACTGCTTTTTTACTGCCACCATCTTTCTAATTACAAATTGATCAATACATTTCAGCTGTGTACTCTTAATTCCACAAAGGCGTCCGTGTGGTTATTAGTAGTTAGTAGTTAAGTGAGTGAAGTAGCGGGGCGTGGCAACGGCGGATCTGGTGTAGGCAGCTGGTCCGGTAGGCTCCCCAGTGCTATATCCTGCATATCTATCCTGCGCACAGCTACCCCGATAAAATTGCTCGCCATCGAGCACTTACCCTCCCGTGATACTGTGGTGGTCCTGAGCGTCGAGACCGAATACGGCGCCCGGCGGGCTCGCCGAGACTTTGGGCCCTGCCGCCGCCAATGCTGGACTGTAGAGCCTCGGCTGTTGTGTGATGACTCCGCTGAGACGCGGCTGTGCTGGCCGGGAGTTACCTCCACATCCGGACTGACCCTTCTCGTTGTGGTCGGGCAGTCGAGAAGACTCCGGTGAGTGTGGATCTCTGTCCCCTGTGCCTCGTGATGGCCTGATGCTTGACTGGGCCTCCCAGTCACGTGACGCCGCCGGGGCTTGTGCTGGGCGCCATTGCTGACCCCGATAGGTGGCTGGTATCCACTCCTGATTATGGGCCTGATTCAGACCCACTCGCGAGCGGCTGTCCGCTCGCAAGTGGGTCGATGTTATACACTGAGCATGCGCACGATGGAGGGAGCTCCATCGTGCGCAAGCGCCAGACGCGATGAGCGAAGGAAAGTCCTTCGCTCGTTGTGTCCGATCAAATGTTGATTGACAGCACGCCCCCTTTGGTGGGCGTGCCAGGGGCGTGCCTCCCTGACGGGGGCGTTCCCACGGGAACGCCTCCCGTCAGAAGCCGGCCCACTGACATCACTAGTGATGTCAGTGGGAGTGATTTTGGCTCTGATAGAGCCAAAATCACTCCGGAGCTTGCGGTTGAAAACCTCAACCGCAGGCTCCGGCTCGCAATTTCGATGGTCGCGATGGTCTCGACCATCGCGGCCATCAAAAAGCACGCTCGTATAGCCTGTGGGTGGTGACCCACAGCTATACGAGCGTCCAGGAGGACGCTCCATGAAAATGGAGCCCGGCCCTCATTCAGAGCGTGCGCTCTGCTCAGAGCGTACGGCTCTGAATGAGGGCCAATATCAGAGGAGGCATTCGGAGTGTGGTGCCCTGTGTGATCTATACTCCCTGCAATTTTTTGTGAGTCAGTATCATCACCTAATATACTAATTAAACCTAGCTGGATGATTCTGTGACTGAGCTCTCTTGGATCTCTCTTTCAGCCTAGTCTTTATAGCATCCCTATTACAAATACCATTCTTTCAAGATATTGTTTATTGTGCAGTGAACTGCTACTGAGGGACCTGATATTACATTATTGTCTGGCGTTATAATGGGAAAGTCTGGACATGGTGCGGCGGCTGCGGCTAAACTAGAGCGCTTTGTCCGCTCATCAACACCACCTGTGCCTCCGAGCGTTGCCCCCTTAGGGACATCCGGACAACCAACTGTCGCACCTAACACTGGAGTGGGTTCCACTACATCTTCGGAGGTCACCCTACAGCAGGTGCTGGAGGCAGTCACCTCCTGCGAAGCTAGACTAGCTGACAAAATCGAAAGTGTTCAGTCTGATCTGTCTCTTCTACGACATGATGTACAACGGGTGCGGGAACGGGTCGGAGAGGCAGAAACCCGTATTTCTAATCTAGAAGACTCGCACACCCCATTACAATCACAAGTTGCTTCTCTTACAACGCAAATGGCTACTCTGCAGAACAAAATATCTGATATTGAAGGCAGACTCCGTCGTAATAATGTGAGAATTGTGGGGCTTCCTGAGAAAGAAGAGGGTTCCGCCCCTGAGGCTTTCCTTGAAAAGTGGCTCATCGATTTCTATGGCAGAGATTCTTTTTCAGCCCAATTTGCAGTGGAGCGGGCACACCGTGTCCCTCCTAGACCTGTGCCTCCCGGTGCTCCTCCACGCACATTTATTGCTAGACTCCTACATTACCAAGATGGAGACACTATTCTCAAGTTAGCACGCATTAAAGGGCCATTGGAACGAAATGGAGTTAAAACTTCTATTTTTCCAGACTTTGCGGTGGAGGTACAGAAGGACAGAGCAAGATTTCTCCCTATTAAACGTCGCCTCCGTGACCTTAATCTATCATATGCAATGCATTTCCCCTCTAAGCTACGGGTGGTGGCGGATGGGGAGACCAAGTTTGCTTCCCCAAAAGAGGCGGTGGCTTGGCTGGATCGTAGATCACCTGGTCTTCGACAATTGGAACCAGAGTGATTATGAATAATATATAATTTTGTGAATATATATCTATATTGCTGTTGGAATCGATGTTCTTAGATATAATATGTTACTTCATCGATTGCAATATATACACTAAGTAGGTACTGGATATAAATAATAGTTTACGGAGGATAGTATTCCCTATATAATACTTCTGCTATAAAATCACTCTACAATATGTCAGTTCATATAAGTATAAGTGAATATGGTACTGTTGCTTCAATATTATTTCTATACTGGGGAGCCCATCATGTTCTTTGGTGGTCATTAGAATTCATTGCTCCTAATACTCTCAGCTTGTTTTTGGCTATCAGAGTAATTGTGTAGCTGGGTGGGTTGTGTTACTATTAGTTTGTAGGGAGGGAGAGTTTAATGTTTAGGGATCCAAGTATGCCTTGGTTGGGTTGGTGTACAGGGTGGGGGGGATTTGGGAGAGATTTATTTCCTCTTTTTTTATTTTTATTTGATATTATTTCTATGTTTGGTAAAGTGATGTACTGTATTGCCATATTGACTTTATATATCCGTTCTGTCAGTCTGCACAATGTTTCTAGTAAATTGCTGGGGGATATCCTGAAACTCTTTTTACTTCCCTATATATGACTAAAATATTGACTTGGAATGTGAGGGGTATTAATGATAGGATAAAACGCTCCTTAGTACTTAGACAGCTGCAACACTATGGATCAGAGATTATCTGTCTTACAGAAATGCACCTGGTGGGTGGGAAACTTTTATCACTTAAGAGACTGTGGGTGGGTTGGGCATTTCATTCCCCATTTACCTCCTCTTCTAGAGGAGTGTCTGTTCTTATAAGTAAAACAGTCCCATTTGTCTGCAATACCGTTAAAATTGACCCTGGAGGGAGATATGTTTTCTTAGATTGCAGCATTTATTCATTTAATATATTTATTTTAGCAGTATATATTCCTCCACCCTTCTCGTATGAGGTTTTGAAGCGTGCAGCTGAATTTGTAGCTTCCTCTCCAGATACCCCAATTATGTGTCTTGGGGACTTCAACAATGTACTAAATCCTGCTATGGATAAGTGGCGTGAATCCTCCGCCTGTCACGTCTCATCAGGTAGAGGGCTGGTGAATTTTGTGACGGATATTGGCTGGATTGACCCCTGGCGGGAAAAACATCCAAATACACACCAATATTCTTGTTTTTCCCATTCCCATCATTCTTTTTCCAGAATAGTCTTGGCCCTGGTCTCCAGAAACCTATTGCCCCGCATCTCTGGTATAGAGTACAAGGCTAGGGGCATATCTGACCATTCCCCGCTATTCTTGCAGTTAGATATTAAAATAGATAAGGGTCAGCATTTTTGGAAGCTACATCCCTCCTGGTTATTGCAAATGGGGGCGGGGTCGGAACTGGAGGCTGCATGGCAGGGCTACTTTGCTAATAACATGGGTTCTGCTCCTATTGATATGATATGGAATGCATTCAAGGCCTTTATGCGAGGATCACTGATAAAGAGGGTGGCAGAGCTGAAACTATTCTATAGGAAAAGGGAACTTGAATTGGAAGCCAGATGCCGAGCTTTAGAGTTGTCATATCTGGTGGATAAGCTAGAATCCTCCAGGGCATCATGGTTACATGCTCAAAAAGAATGGACTACTCATTTACAGGACCGAACTAGCCGTCGATTATTATTTACTTCACATTCCAGATATTTTCAAAGTGACAGGTCGGGAAGCTATCTAGCGTACTTGGTTAACTCAGACAGACCTAGTAACACTATTGCTAAGTTGAGATCAGCTGATGGCGTGGTAGTTGATACAACCCCTGAAATAGCGGATGTGTTCCTGAAATTTTTTAAGAATGTCTACTCATCTGATTTAAAATGTAGCCAGGCAGAACTGCAGAATTATGTAAATAATGCCAAGCTTCCTATCCTTACTACTGAGGCCAGCGCCATATTGGAGGCCCCTATCACTATTGAAGAGATTAACACAGCTATTAAATCATTTCCGAGTGGCAAAGCTCCCGGAATTGATGGTATTCCCCTTGAAGTCTATAGAAAACATGTGTTATTTTTTGCTCCCAAATTACTGGACATATTTAATGCTTTGTTTGAAGAGGGGATCTTCCCTGCCTCCATGTCTGAGGCGGTGATAGTGGTACTTCCGAAGCCTGGAAAAGATCCCCTATTTCCAGAGTCATATAGACCGATATCCCTGATATCCACTGACGCTAAAATTCTAGCTAAACTCCTGTCTATGCGACTTAATAGAGTTATTGCTACTATAGTTCATCCAGACCAGACAGGATTTATGCCCGGGAAATCAACTTCTGAGAATCTGAGGAGATTATTTACACATCTACAGATCTCCCATGGTGATGAATCGTCATCAGTTGTAGTGTCACTAGATGCGGCTAAAGCCTTCGATTCCATAGAATGGCAGTTCTTATGGGAAGTTATGCGAGCATTCGGGATAGGTCCACGCTTCATCAAATGGGTCCAGTTACTATATATGGCCCCTAGTGCACGGATCTCAATAAATGGTTATGTTTCACCCTCCTTCCATTTATCTAGGGGAACGAGACAGGGTTGCCCCCTGTCTCCAGCCCTATTTGCTTTGGCAATATAACCGCTGGCATGTGTACTGCGATCCCATCCTGATATAGTGGGTCTTCGGGTAGACAATGGAAATGACACTGTGGCCTTATACGCAGATGACCTTTTATTGTTTTTGGCTGACTATGTTCTCTCCATGCCGGCGGTGCTCCAGGTTATTACAGCCTTCGGTATATACTCTGGACTAAAGATTAATTGGGGGAAATCCCACATACTTCCACTTAGGGGGTCCCCTCCCGCATCTCCCAGTATACCTCTTCCCCTTAAGTGGGTAGACCATTTTAAATATTTGGGAATCTGGGTTACTAATTCTCCGCAGGATTATATCTCTCTGAATATCCAACCATTGTTGGAATATCTCCGAATGAAATCTCGCACCTGGGTTAAACTTCCTTTGACACTGACTGGTAAAATTAATTTGATAAAAATTATCGTGCAGCCTAAATTCCTATATGTATTCCAACAATCTCCTATTTATATACCACTATCCATATTTAGGAAACTAAACAGTTTGATCTCCTCTCTGGTCTGGATGAACAAGCGTCCCAGGATTCAATTGAATACTCTAACTAGATCCCGAAATTTGGGTGGACTCGCTCTCCCTCATTTTAGATTATATTATCTTGCGTCTCAATTGGTGCATTTGAGAATATGGTTGCAGGGTGGCCCGGTGGGTGACTTGATATCTGTAATGGTCTCCCAGGCTTCGCCGGGACTCTCCCCTCTACAGGCATTACTTGCAGAGGGATACGCTAAAAATGATCCTCCTGTGTTTTATCAAGCTATTTATATCTGGAGGCTAATTTCAAGAATGGTCAAGTATGAAGGTATAGACCAAGACACTTCACTGTGGAACTCCAAATCATTAGATGAGTTGTCTTATTTACAAACAGATAGAGTTTGGGGTTCTAAAGGGTTGTTCTCTTTGGGACAATTGTATGATAATGGTATTCTTAAATCCTTTACTCAGTTAAGGGATGAATTTTGTTTACCTAGCTCCTATTTTTACCAATATCTTCAATTGCGACATGCGCTATCTGCCCAATTCTCGAACTCTTCGCCAAATATATTAGACTCTCCTATTAAAAAGTTATTGTTATCTACGGGGTCCCGTAAAATTATATCTAGTATATACTCTTATCTTATGTCCACTCATCATTGTTCGGACCTTCCTGGTCTTCGGGAACGTTTGATTTCTGATGTGGGTCCTATGAGTGATGAGTCCTGGAGCCTTGCCATGGGGTCTCCGAGATGCTCTACTGCATCAATTAGATTTCAACAGATACAGCTATTCATTCTGCATAGGACTTATCTCACACCCGTTAGGCTTATGAAGTTTGCTGGAAGGATAAATGATATCTGTCCTAAGTGTGCTATACTCAGTGGTACTTTCTGGCACTTGATTTGGGAGTGTTTCATCATAAGTACATTCTGGAACAGAATTCTACAAACTATGGCCACTACTGGTGTCCCTATCTCTATACTAACACCTAGTGCATGTGTTCTAGGAATAATACCTTGTGATTTTTTGGATAAACATACTACCCAATACGTTATTAATCTGTGTACATTGGCAAAAGTTGTCATAGCTAGATCATGGTTGGCTTCTACGGGACCTGAATATGCGACATGGAAATCACTTGTTAATTCTACGGTGATGCATGAGAAATATATTTATATCTCACGAAAGTCTGAGTCTAAGTTTGAGAAGATATGGAATAGATGGCTTCAATCTAGTTTCTATGAGACACCCAGTGACTCATAATTGGCTCTAATGCTCTATTGGGAAGTTTTCTATTATGCGGCAATGTCAGTATCAATAATAACAACATTAACACTGTTTATTTTTTTTTTTTATTTTTTTTTTTAAGTGTGCTAAGTACATCACAGTTGTAAACTGTTATTAGTTAGTATGTATGTGTAAGAAAATTATATCTGTTTATATGCATATCTATACTCTGTTCCTTTCTGTAATCACTCAAGTCAGTAGGATGAGATATCTACTCTAACTATTTGTATATGCCTGTTACTACTGATATTATTTGATATGTATGCATGTTATGTACATTTTAATATGTATGTAATTTTATGCTTGTATGGTATGTTTTTAAACGAAAATAAAAAATTTACTCAATTTAAAAAAAAAAAGTGAGTGAAGTAGCATAATGTAAGATTCAAACAATGGGTGACTTACAGTAAGTAAATTCATCAAGCTCTGAAAATTTATATTTGAAAGACCTCTGTTATTGTACTTGTGTGAACTCAGGGCCTGATTCATCAAGGAATGCAGTTGCATATATGCATGCAAACGGTCGATTATTTCGCACTGCGCATGTGTATTCATCACAGTGCACATGTGCGAACTAGCAATTGCGATGGGAACTACTGCCCTGATTCAGAGCCGGACACTCTGACAGAGCGCTCGCTCTGAATCAGGGCCGTCTCTCTGAAAATAAGAGCGGCCTCCTGGCCACTTGCATAGCTGTGGGTGACCACCCACAGCTATAGCGAGCGGCCAAAATGATGGTCGCGATGGTCAAGACCATTGCGACCATCGGGCTTGCGATGAGACCCTTGCGGTAGGGTCTCTTGGCCGCAAGCCCTGGAGTGCTTTTGGCTCTATCAGAGCCAAAAGCACTCCCACTGACATCACTAGTGATGTCAGTGGGGCCGGCTCCAGACGGTAGACGTTCCCATGGGAACACCTCCGTCTGGGCAGCCACGCCCACGGCACGCCCACCACAGGGGGCGTGCTGTCACTCACCATCAACAGCACGCCCCCTTTGGTGCGAGACCCATAATGACAGCTTGGCCATCGTTATTCAGGTCTCGCGCATGCGCACGAAGGAGCCGCCTCCGTCATGCGCATGCGCACTTGGCCAACATCGACCCGCTTGCGAGCGCTCAGCGGGTCTGAATTAGGCCCTATGTTTGCAGAGGCTACACAGACCCAAAGCAGAGTGTTTGACATGAAGTGCCATTTGTGGGTGGTGACAGGGGGGTCGTCGGGCGAACGCAGGCATGCCAGTGCGTTACAATGCCGTTGCAGTGGCGTGCATAAATTATCCATTGCATGGCCATAAGCAGCCATAGTACTGATAGCGTGCATGGCTGGTTGCAATTTCTGAGTCAGGGCTTGTGCAAGTGTGCATATGGGTCCGATGTTACCGATTGTTTTACTAAATTCCCCTAGTATACGGATGTGAGTAAGGGGAAGTGGGTAATCGCAATGTGAATGCAAACATTTATATATCCCCACTGATACTAGCAACTGCGGTGCATGCGTATAAGTAGAATAGTGATTCATAGAGAATCAGGCCCAGAAACCACAGCTATCAGGGGCCTGGCTTAAGGATGCCCTCTATGTCTTAGCGAGTGCCGGCAAAGTGATTCCAAGCTGGTCAAATGTCGCCCCCTTTCCCTTCGCAGCACACGTCATCTCCTGGAAGTGTATAAAACAAACAGTAACATCGACCATCGGAGGCATACGCAGTGGTAGACCCTACCGCAAGCACTGCGAGTGCTGCAGTCAAAAATACAGCCAGGTGACGTGTACAGTGATGCTCCACTTTAATCATGCACGCCCTTTAAATGCGTTCGCAGCACCACTCCCCCGTTCACAAGCACCATCCCCTGTTATCACCCACAAACGGCACTTTCTGTCACTCACACTAGCGGACCGTCTGTTTATTCTGGGCAATCGCTTCCCGATTGCCATGACTGGCTCGCGGATGTGCACTGTGTAGCATACGCAGAACGCACAAATCGGCAGCAAGCGTGCGATCGCTGAGTTGCGAACGGGTCTGAATCGGGCCCTCTGGCTAAAAGTGTGTTAGAATATCCTGAACACCTGGCTACAGATTATAATTGTTAGAGGGATAATTCTCCAGTATTACCTTGTCCGGTGGCAATAAGGATTAAAGTGTTATGACACGCTATTAATTGTATGGACACACATGGAACACAGATTAAAATGTATAAAAACAGATGTATCTTATTTACTGCCCTAAGAAGACCAGTGAATTGTTACAACTAAATTAATTCCGGGACTTTGGAAGAATCTTTGACAGTCAAATGTGTTTTTTTCTAGACAGTCAGTAAATGTGACTATTTTATTACATTTAGGCCCTCATTCAGACCCACTCGCAAGCGATTTGCGCTCGCAAGCGGGTCGATGGTGGGGCACTGTGCACGCACCGTGCGTGCCTCGCGCAATCCCTGGAGCAATTGAGAAATTCACTCGCTCTGGGGCTCGCTACAAATGGGTGGCTGTCGATGTTGATCGACAGCTCACCCTGTTTTGTAGGTGGGGAGGGGGGTTGGCTGGACAAAGGGAGGCGTTCCTGAAGGAATGCCTGCTGTATGTGGGCGGCCCTACTGACATCACTCGTGATGTCAGTAGTGAGCTTCCTGCTCTATTAGAGCAGGAAGCTCACTGGGGCTTGCGGCAGATGAGACCCTACCACAAGGGTCTCGTCGCAAGCCCGAAGGTTGCGACCATCACCTGCCCGCTCGCAAAAGCTGTGGGTTGTCACCCACAGCTTAGCGAGCGGACAGGAGGCCGGCTAAAATAAAAAAGCAGCCGCCCTCATTCAGAGAGAGTGCTCGCTTTTTGAGAGCGGCTCTGAATGAGGTCCTTAGTCTTTATTACAAAATATATCTTATTACAAAACATATTATATATTTTATAGGGATATATTAGCAACTGTTTGCAATACTTTTTATGATTATTATGTGTGAAAAAAATTAAAATTGTATATGTGATACATTAGTATAGTATCTGTGTGCTAATTTACATATAGATGTGTCCAGCCACATCTTTGCTGCGTACGCGGTAAATCTTGCCATGAATGGCAGGAGGCGTGTGCTGGGACATCAGTATTAATAATGAATAGACCCCACAATCATATAACATGACAGAGGTTAGTGCACCAAAGAAATTCCAAACTCAGAGAAATTAAAGACAGTACAGTATCTAATCAAATTTAAAGATTTCAGTCACAAACAGTAATGGGGAAATAGGTGGAGATTAACCAATAGTTTGCGCATGATCAATTATATTCATTAGACAACCCATCCAATCACAGTGCAAGAATTAAAGAAGCCAATCAGCAAGGACCGATTCATTTCTACAGTGCTATAGAAAGAACTTACAAACAGGTGGTATATTACTTATCATCTCATCTAGTTGTTATGAAACACCTCTGCATATGTATAAGACCACTAGAGCATCCTACTGAGATCTTCTGCCTATAACAACAACCCATTGTTCCCTTGGATTTGAAAACATTCACCAATACTTAGGCGGTTGCCAGATCTTAAGCTGCATATACACACACAACGATTTTTTGAACGATTATCGTTAAACGATAATCATTTGAAAAAATCGTTCACTTTCTGAGTCAAACGATGAACGATTATCGTTCATGCGCATTCACGTTTGTATTTTGTAGTTCATAAAAATCGTTCATTACACTTTAAAAAATCTAACAGATAATCTGAAAGATAATCTGACAGAAAATCGTTCATAAAATCGTTGGTAACAAAATCGTTGTGTGTGTGTGTGCAGCTTTAAGCTCAAGCAGTAGATGCTTATACAATACAAGGATGATTGTAGGATATTGGCTAGAGTAGATACAGATACACTTAGGATCAGGGTAATTGCAGAACCAGAACCAGCATCAACAGGGTTAAATGCAGGACAGATTGTCTGGATAACAAACAGGTGAATTAGCAGACAGCAACAATTATCCACAACAGCATGACTTGCAGGTGAAACAGCAGCACAGAATCCAACACAGTATATAAATTGAATGACAGAGGTACTATAGCTCAAAGTTGGTGATTAGCAGAATAGCATTCACTGAGGCTTTGTACTTGCAGAGATAAACAGCGTGAATATATACAGTATACACTTGTGTAAGGAAGATATTTGTAGAAACACAACAGCAGAGATGATAGTCACTGTGTGAGCATAGATACATATATGCAGTTGGAAAATAGCAGAGATTGAAGCCACTGTGTAGATTTAGTAGTACTTGCAGTTGGTAGAAACAATAATTAAAGTTCCACAAGAACGTAATAAACTGGAAACAGACATGGCTGGGCATAAGCAGAGCAGGAGACCAGAACAATGATATGCATTAAATGGACCAGGCAGAAACACTGAGGTATAAGCTATCACCAGCGTGGAAGTGCAGCACTGCCTGGGTAATAACAAGAAAATGAACCAATTACCAGCTGAGGAGAAGACCAGCCCCTCTAATGATATATCAATAGCAGCTGCGCAGAGGCACATACAGTGAGGCCATGGCTGTCAAGTTAATTTAGACCCATAGTGCCTTGTGGCCACCCAGTGTCTCAGGAGCTTGGCAACCGGTGGGACCAGCGGCCCATGCTGCAATGTGATGTGGCATCCTGGTTGCTCAGGAACAGCATGTACCCTCTGAAGTGATGAGCCATGCTGACAACTCATAATGGCCCATTGAGGAGGGGTTAAGGAACTGTCAGGATGCAGCCTGGGATTGGCCTCTACTCACCTCCGCACCAGGATCCTTGGGCTTAGGTATTTAGTTGCTGGGAGCGGAGGTGATTGGTGGCTGAGTGTTCTCCCCGGGATCTGCTAGGTATTCCGTGCGAGCATCCTGGTTTCTGGTGTGCTCGGAATGGGCGCAGCCATGTTGGTCCATATCACCTGACTAGTCTCTCCCAATGGTAGTCCTGTGGTCACTCAGCTGATCCTCTGGTCCAATGACCAGCTACACAGGAGTATTTAAGTCTGACCCAAGAAACAGGAAACTACTATTCAACTTCACTGTTCCAGTGATTGTTATTCTCTCAGGTGTTTTCCTTGAATTACTGTATCTACAGTGTGTTGTTTCAGCCCTCACACTGAACTCCAGTGCCACTTGTATTAGCTCCCATGCTAATTCTCAGCATGTTACTACAGCTCTCTCACAGAACTCCAGTGTTTTTTTGTAAATCCCTGTATTGTCTTTGAGCGTGCTGCTTAGTTCTCAGACTGTCTTCTCTGTGTTACATGTGTCAGCCTTCAAGCTGATTACTAATTTAGCTGACTAGCTCCATCCCTGTGTTTACTTCTCCCCTTAGTGGTTTCTACTGTGACTGCATCTTAAGCTCTGCAGTGTCTTATACCAAGTGCTAACTACCATCGCCATTCAGCATCTCATACCAACTATCAACTACCAGAGCCATTCAGAATCTCATACCAATTATTGACTACAGAGCCATTCAGAATCTCATACCAACTATTGATTACCATTGTTTCTCATTATCTCATTTCAAGTGCTGACTACCATTGATTCTCAGTGTCTCATACCAAGTCCTGGCTACCATCGCCACTCAGCATCTCATACCAACTATTGACTACCAGAGCCATTCAGCATCTCATACCAACTATCAATTACCATCAATTCTCAGTATCTCATTCCAAGTGCTGATTACCATCAATTCTTAGTATCTCATTCCAAGTGTTGATTACCATCGATTCTCAGTATCTCATTCCAAGTACTGATTACCATTGATTCTCTGTGGAATTCTGTGATTGGTTCTCTATCAACTCTCAGTACATCCCTGTGTCTTCAATCCCCATGTTATCAGTGCAAGTCTGCTTCCGGATTATCTCCAGTGACTATCCTGATTCTAGTGCCTTATAGTGTTTACTCATCTCTAGTGTTCCTAGTATTAATCCTAATATAATAGTCTCTGGCATGTCTGTTACTCCCAGGTACCTGTCCAGAGGGCCGCAACCTGCTCACTTGGTGCAGCGAAACCCATATCCCATCTGGAGGGGTAACTGATGAAGGCAGGTCTAGCCAAACCTGGGTTTGGCCATAATAGGGAGACCTAGCACTGTCACTCACCTGCTTGTTCTCTTGCCATCTTAACCCACTGTTTTTTTTTTCCCATACGGTTCCTGACAGGAACCCCTAGAACCTGGCTCATTAGGAAACTCCTTGAAGAAAGCTTTTATGAGATTATCCACATGCACATGCCTTCCTGGTACCCATGATCTTTCTACAGGTCCATATCCTTTCCAGTGCACAAATGAAAGAACTTGACCTTGTACAAATTTTGAATTAAGGATTTTCTGAATCACATATTCCTGATGACTTTGAACCAACACTGGAGATGGCTTCCTGCGAGATACCTGGAATCTTTTGAAAGAAATTACCAGCTTAAAAAGAGTATAATGGAAGGTGTTGGAAATCTTCAAGGACTCAGGCAAATTCAAACAAAATGGCTATTAGATTTATTTGCTTGATAATCTGAAAAGGGCCAATATATCTAGGCCCCAGTTTCTATGATGGTTGACAAAGCTTAATATTGCGGGTAGACAACCACACGCTATCCCCCACTTTGAATATATATGGTCTGCGGTTTTCATCTGCCAAATATTTTGAGTGAAAAGAAGACTTTTTGAGGGCAAATGCACTTTCTTTCAGATAATCCTGAGGCGAGAGGCCGTATTAGAACTTGAAGATGCATCACTGGATGGCTGGATGGAAGTGCAGCACTGCCTGGGTAATAACAAGAGTATGAACTAATCACCATCTGGGCAGAGGACCAGCCCTCTAATGATATATCAATACCAGCTGCACAAAGGCATGAGAGGACCAGCCCCTATAATGATATATCAATACCAGCTGCACAAAGGCATGAGAGGACCAGCCCCTATAATGATATATCAATAGCAGCTGCACAAAGGCATGAGAGGACCAGCCCCTATAATGATATATCAATAGCAGCTGCACAAAGGCATGTTGAGAAACCATACAGTATTGGTTTCTCTACCACTTCCCATTCTGTATTTTGAGTTTTACTGAGAAGGTTCTTGTTTTATTTACTCTCAATAACAGTATTTACTGTTTAATTAATCAAAGTTTATTTGAATTTGTCCCCAGTTCACCTGCACATGTTATTTATTATCGTCATCATCACCAGCATCATCACCACCACCAACATCATCCTCATCACCATCCTCATCATTATCACCACCACCATCATCACCACCATCATGATCATCATCATCATGAAATGTGCCAGTACTCACCTAAAGTTACAAGTTGCTACAAGCTTTATAGCAGCTTCCACACTCTGGACCAGGGTCGACTGGCCTTCGGGCACTTCTGGCAAATGCCAGAAGGGCCTATGGCTTCAGGGACAGCTTGAGGAAGGCAGAAGTGCCACTGTCATCCACCACACGCTGCCAGATACATGATATGCACTTAGGGAGAGGGAAGGGGTGTCAGCAGTGATAGGCCAGTGTGCTCTGCTCAGCCGGGAAAAGACAGGGGCATTCTGCGAGGCCAGTCCCCGTGACTCACAGCATGCCCCCTTGAAACTTATCCACGTCCCCTTGACGAGCACACGTGCCTAAGGCACACGCACAGGGCAGACTGCCAGGGTCGATCTACAGCTCAAGTCCGTCCCTGCTCTGGACTTAACGTAAAAAAGAGTTTCGAAAATGTGAGAGCTTAGCTGTAAACTATCAAAATGGTCTAGTTTTATCATCAAAATAGAAAAACATCTGGATGAGAGTTAAAATCGTGAGAGATTTTTTAATCTAAAAATGTGAGTTTGCATGTTCTCGAACACTATTATATTGGCTGAGTTTAAAAAGTGTGAGAAATTACTGCTATACTGTCAATAAACTCTCACCCTATTACATTTTGCCCTCTGTATAAGTGTGTACATAATTATTTTATTCATTTCTGAAATTGTTTTACTGACATCTTCCTGTTTGTTAGACTAGTTATAATAATTAAAGAATAAGGGGAGAATTTAATTAGCCGGGATAATGCCATAACTTTTAGAGCGCTACATTTTTGTACCATTCACGGGCTAATTTTGCTTATTCTGTCTATGTGTGCTTCTGTTTTTCATGCAATCCAATTGCAAAAGTCTGGTTTTACCCACAATAAGTATAAGTGAAAATGGGGAATGTCTGTCCCCCCAAAAAAGGCAAACTGATATAGAATAACAGCATAGAAGTGTATGAGTGACCCTAATAAAAGTATTTGTGGTTCTTAATTGTGTCAAATGTCTGTTATACAGTATGCGTATTTCTAAAACCGTCAAATAATGATAGCAAGCAAGAGGTTTTTTTTGTGAAATAAATGTTATTTTTAAATTAGGGGTGCATAAAAATGCCTGTAAGTATTTGGGTCATTTAAAGACATTTATTTAAATAAACTTTCAAAATACACCACGTATGCCTACCTGCAATTTTAAAACACATCCCATTCATATATCATCCCCATATACTTGTCCAACAGGTATTTCATTTCAAATCCATTTCAAGCACTTTGCACATTTTCACCCCAAAAAATTACATTTCATTATTGACCAAATTAAGCTATTTAAAAAATAATTGTGGCAAATAGGTCATTAAGGAGGGTGTCCCACTGGCTTGAAATCAAGTCCCGATATTTTTATCTTTAATAGAGGGATTCTCCCCAACTTTTCAACTGCTGAGGATTTGGTGAAAACCAGTTAGCAAAAATTACATGTCAGAATTTGCATCGGTGAAAACCTGGGCTAATAGGATTCCGAGAGACGTATAACTTTGCACGATAAGCCATTTTTCATGAAAAAGCGGCTTCTAGCAGCTAATTGAGTTCCCCCCAATATATTTTAAAAAGGACAGTACTGATCAACATTATCATCATCATCATCATTAAGAATTGTTTGTTTCCAGATGTATTTCTTACCTTGAAAGCAATAAAATAGCAAAATAGAGAGCCGCATGTCTCCTTGTAGATAGTGGTAGACAGACTGTACATAGAGAGAGTGGTAAAAATGATCATTTACAGGAAACTCTTTCAATGTCTAACTTAAGAAAAATGTGAAACTTATTTCAACAAAGAGGAAGTAGGAGGAGGATTAACACATGTAACAGGGAGAAAGAGAAGTAACAACAAATACTGTAGTTGACGAGAGTAAATATGATAAAGATAGAGTTCCATGGAAATACAATAGAGTGCTAATGTAGAGAGAAATAACTGAGGTATTTTAATTATATTCTACAGTATATTGAAAAATAAATAAAATTATTAGTAGTAAAGATAGAATGAATGAATAAATAAATAAAATAATACACAATACTATCTTAGGTTAGACAATATGCCACAGCCCTTTTCTAACAATAAGAGATATTATACTGTATAATGCTAGTAACAGTGGTCATTAAGGTGATAAAGATGGACCAATATTAGGACAATCCCAAGTAGATTTCAGGACAAGAAGTTACTTCAAGGATTAATGTCCAAAAAAGATTGTAAGTTCCCAGTCTAGTTATAATGTCAAAGTCTAGACTAAGGTGGAGCAGAGGGGGTAATTGTAATATGATGTAATTGTAGCTTAATATAGGAGTCCCATTCTCTGTAATAAGAAAAGTTACTATATTAAATAATAGGAGGACACGGATTGATGCCACCACTGTCTTAGCAATCAGGCAGTGATGTATAGGGTTATGTGGGACTGTCGTTGCTCCAGTAGGTAAGCAACAGCATGATGTTTGTGTTATGGCTCAGTGTTAGCCAAAAGAAATAGTCCCTTGAGGGCTGGAATATCTTGGCTGGATGCGGCCGGGTGGATGCCTGAAGGGCTGGTGGAGCTAGCTCCAAATGTGGCTTTAAAGTCAATAGTTTGAGGTGCAGCCTTTGGGCCAGTAGCAGCCATTGGGCTGGATGGGCCTGTGGGCCAGTAACTGGTGATGCAGCCTTTGGGCCGGTAGCAGCCTTTGAGCTGGATGAGGCCTTTGGGCCTATAAGTTGAGATGCGGCCTTTGGGCCGGTAGCAGCCTCTGGGCTGGATGAGGCCTGTGGGCCTATAGGTTGAGATGCGGCCTTTGGGCCAGTAGCAGCCTCTGGGCTGGATGAGGGCCTGTGGGCCTATAAGTTGGAATGCGGCCTTTGGGCCGGTATACAGTCACCGAGTAGCTACCAGCGCCGCTGGGATGACACTGGCAACGGTGCACCGAATTGTGCACTGATGACGCAGAGATGCGACCAATGTCACCGGATTGACACTGGCCGTGATGCACTGTTTAGCACACCGGAGACGCTAGTTAGCTACCAATGTCGCGGTGTTGACACTGGCCACGGGACGCTAACCTGCGCACTGAATGCAGGGAGACAGCTAGTGTCGCCAAGTTGACACAAGCCGCCCAACAAGGATATGGCACTTCAGAGGGAGGAAGTGCACCATGCCATCCTGGATGACACAAACAGCACAAGGATGTGGAATGCAGACTGTGCCACCTAGATGGAGCAAACGGCAACAGACAGACAAAGAAAACTGGCTCCAGAACTCGACTGACTAAACAGGAACCTGGAAAAACCTGGAAGCACGAGCAACTCTATCACCGGCATGGAGTGAAGGGCTGGCTCCCTAATGACAGATATTGAGCACCTGGGCTGTGTTCAGACAGGAGAATCAATCAGTGTGCACCTGAACTGCACAGAGACAGGCAGTAATTTGTCCAGAAGCTGAGCAGCAACCCAGCCTGGAATTGCAAACAATATGCTGCTAACCACAGATCCTAAGGAGGAAGGGGAGACTTCAGTGAAAGCTTGTCTGGCATTCACCCCACACAGCATTGGCAGCGAGGCGGCTTGTGACAATTTGATTGAGGCTGACTGGGTCCCAGTGTGTCGACTCAATATATCAAACGCTGTTGTGTGTTGTCCCTGGTGGGTCCCAGCTAGTCGGCAGCGCAACAGTTCTGTGCAGATGGCAGCAGCTATAAGTATACAGGCTCGGTACAGATGATTTGTTTAAAGTGTGGCAAAAGGAAGTATTAAGACAAGTGCCCCAAAACTTTGACGTTTCTCTGGGATTCTAAACATCCGGTTTCATCAGAAAGAGGGCATAATATAGGTGTTTATAATCTTTAAAAGGATTATATAGTGGTGCCCACCCCCCCAAATTAGGGGATTAATTATTTTCAACTGTGTATACACATTTTGTTGATCCAATTAATGATAATATCAATTTTGTAAAGACATATGGTAAATTAAAACAATAACATATAAATTGACTCCTATATATATATTTTACTCAAATCACAAAGTGTTATTTCTATTTCTATTTATTTTTTATATTTTATATTGATTTATAATTTATCATTATTTATATTATTTATACTCCTGATTAGGTTTACCTCCATACCTTTCAGCTACATAGTATAAAACTGCATTATTTCTATTATATACACCTTTTGAAAGCATATTGGGCCTGATTCCGAATGGATCACAGATGCTATAACCATCGCAAGAAATTGCAAGCAAACGCAGAACTGTAAAGGCATTAAGACAAACCTACTATTACGCAGTTCCGTATATGGATCTCATATACATTTGCAACCAGGTGTAATCGCAACTGATCACAGATAAATAGATAGACAGATAGATGTGAGATAGATAGATAGATTTAGGATAGATAGGTAAATAGATATATAGGTAGGTAGATAGATAGATGGATAGATATGATATAGATAGATACTGTAGATATGTGATAGATAGATAGATAGATAGATAGATAGATAGATATGAGATAGATAGATACATGTGAGATAGATAGATAGGGCAGCACAGACGGTGTAATGGTTAGCATTACTGCCTCACAGTACTGAGGTTGTGGGCTCGATACCCACTACAGCCCTAACTGTGTGGAGCTTGTATATTCCTCCCACACTCCAAAAATATACTGGTAGGTTAATTGGCTCTCAACAAAAATTAACCCTAGTGTGTATGTGTGTGCGTATATGGTAGGGAATATAAAGTGTAAGCTCCACTGGGGCAGGGACTGATGTGAATGGTAAGATATTCTCTGTAAAGCGCTGCGGAATATGTGTGCGCTATATAAATAACTGGTAATAATAATAATAATAATAGATAGATATATAAATATATATGATATAGATAGATGTGAGATAGATAGATAGATAGATTTAAGATAGATATATATAAATGGATAGATAGATAAATAGATTTAGAATAGATAGTTAGATAGGTAGATAGATACTGTAGATATGTAAACCTTTATTGGTTATAATCAAACTTGAGTGCCTCCACCCCAGCTTTAGTATACTGGTATTTGTAGATGGGAGTATTGCTGGGGAGACCTTTCTCCATTTATCCTTTATCAAATGGGGATTTAAATTGTTTTAGGAGTGGATATGGATATGGGTAATTGTTAATTGACGTTTAATTATTATGTATGTTTTCTCACAGGTTGTGACTACAATATCCTAACTATTCTTCTGGATGCTTTGAGAGGTAAGTAATATACCGAACAACCAGCTTGAAATCGGTTAGTACTTTTATGCATTACAGCAAGTGACTACAGTGCATTGGTTCCAATATTACAATTCTTACTATTTCTTCTTCACTTCGGATCTCCTATAGTTACATTAATTAAAACATTACATCACAAATTATATACTGTATATAACAACCCTTTGTACCTTCATCACATTAAACACATAAAAGTACATATTTAAATAATTACACTTATAAAAAATACATTACACATTTAACAAAACACTATCTGTCACTAGTATGACTTATATGATAACCTTACTCTTTCTCAAACTACGTCCAATGGTCTGACACCATTTAAGGTAGTCGTAGTCCTGAGTTGTCAGTTCAACTCCTTTTCTCAACTAACTGAAATGTCGGTGACTAGAAAACTGAATGGTCACATATAAGTCCTGTAAATTACCAGCTGTGGCTAGGAGTAGAAACAATTGTATCCGAATGTGAATCATTTCTTGTTCCCTGTTGTCTGTATAGCCATATAGTCTCAGCTCGTATTGATAATGAGGAATAACTACCTTGGCCGTACAGTTACAATATCTCAATACTCTGCTCTCCAATGACCAATATATCCACAAGTGATCCCTACATATGTGCTTCCACGTTCCTTTGTCGTATAGCTTGACAGTAGAAATCCTAAAAAAAGCTGGATAACCACCTCTCCCCCATCATCAGATTATATTAGAGCTAGAGGTATCAGGCGTAAATTATTCTGTGGGGTTACTAATGTCTATGTGTACTCTTCTTAGTAGTGCCTGAGCCCCATAGGGAGTACTCTCCTATCATCTGTCTCCTGCATAATATAGTGACATACAGTGTAGTAATAAGCCTGTATACAGACACCCTGACTGCCCTTTCCTTCTTGCTAGTGGGACTGCAGATGGATGCAGGGTATATCTGTCGCCCTGGGGGAACCGTCTACATTATCGGATCCTCTGGCTTACTGTCGCCCATCCAAGCGCAGCTTTTTTCTCCCCCGCAGTCTCCGTTCTCTCACTGTATGTCACCAAGGAAACTCCTCTCCACCTAACTAGATAGTACAGGATGGCTCCACCTCTATTCCACCACAGTGCTTCACAGAGGCAAGAGTCACCAGCCCTTCTGGCTCTAGACCTGCTGGCTGCAGCGGGAACTCCCGAAAAACAGCGACCACTTCTCCCTTACAGTGGATCGGACTCTTCCACTGTTAATTAGAAAGTACCAGTTTTTAAACTATTACCTCAAGAATGTGCCTTTGTAGAGATAGGACTTTTCAACTTGTTGTGCAGCCTCAGTAGGAGCCTCCAGCAGGTGTAGTCATAGTGGCTTCACTTGGGTGCAGCAAGATAGCCATCATTTGTGGGCAGTAGCGGGGTTCAGGACCGAGGGGCAGGAAGCCGGTGTTTGCTGTGGCCGGGATGCGGGGGAAAGGAGGTAGGGTTTAGCGGGCATTAGTTCCTGGGGATGATAGCAGGCATTAGCGGTTGCGGTGCGGGCAGCGGTTGTGCAGGCGTTAGGACCAGGGGGATGTAGCAGCACACAGATGCTAGCTCGGATGTGAAAATTCTGTGATACCTGCATCTGTGTTTAAAAACAAACAAACACAGAAGCACGGACGAGTCAGTGAGACCCGTCTGTGCTTCTATGTTTAAAAATAAAAACAATGTAAAAAAAAAATGGCATGGCCCCCTCCCCAAAAAACTAACCAGCCCCGTGCTATGGAGCCCCAGTACTGGTTATGCTATATACAGGGGACAAATGTCGTAGGGGTCCCCCCATATGAAAGACAACCAGCACCAGGCTTTTCAGAACAAGTTCTGGTTTCCAAAATATGGGGGACAAATGATGTAGGGGTCCCCTGTAATTAGCGCAACCAGCACTGGGCTCTGAGCCGGTCCTTGTTCTGGAAATACAGGGGGAAAAGATGCATAGGGCCCCCCCTGTATTTCCCAGAACCAGCACCAGACCCTCTCTAGTGGGGGGGTGAGGCCACAGCCAGAGGTGCCCTTTCTTTGGGCCCCCCAACCAAAGCATCACCCCTGACCACTAGTAAGCCCAGGCCAGGGATCCCTGGGGAGCTGGGGACCCCCCAATAAAGGGGTCCCCCTCTCCAGGGCACCCAGGCCCAGGCTGATAGCCCAGGGCTATTCCCGACACCCCTGGGCAGTGGGTGTCGGGTTGATTATGTAAAGTGTGGTGCAATAAAATTAAAATTATTGTCTTTTGCTATGGAACTACAGTTCCCAGCAAGCCTCCCCCGCATGCTGATACTTGGAGAACCACAAGTATCAGCATGCGGGGCATTACGGGCATGCTGGTAGCTGTAGTTCCACAACAAAAGCAATATAAAAAAACACAACACACACCATAGAAAAGTATAATTTTATTAAAACATACATGCACACACACATGTACTCACACATGCATACACTATCTCACATACTCATCTAGTATCCCTGGAGCCAATCTATCCTCTTCTCCAGTAGACAATCCAATGGATCACCTGTCATAAAATATTTCATACTCACCTATGCATGGATCTGTCCTCTCCATTCCAAAGTAGGCAAATCCTGGGTCTTGGCAAAAAAAAAAAAATAATAATTACCCTAGCCCACGAACATTAGTAGTGTTCTCTAAGAACACTACTACCCGAATGACAGCTCCTCTGCAGGATTTCAGTCCAGAAATACCAGTGCAGAGCGCTCATTGGCTGAGAGAGGCGAGCCTTCCATCTCTCAGCCAGTGAGCGGTTCTCGCCATTGAATTCAATGGTGAGAACTGAGCATGCCCTTTTCAAAAATGGTGCCCCAGTGCCATTTTTTGAAATTCAGAGATGGCCGCCGTGAGCCAATCACGGCTTGTGATGCCATCACCCTGCCCCCTTGGCTGGCTTAAATACTGCCAGTGCGAGTTGACATGCACTCAGTTGGCAACGGGGAGGCAGTAGTGAAGATCTGCCAAAGACAGAAGATGCCGCGGAAGTCCTGGATGGGCGACGGCCAGGAAAAAGAGCTTAAAGGCCGTCGCCCTACAGGTGAAGACACCATAGAAGTCCTGAGGGAAGTGGCAGCCATGTAAAAGAGCTTAAGTCTGCCGCCCCCAGGTGAAGGTCCCGCTAAATAAAATATTTAAAAAAATGGTGTCTGTCTGTTCTATTTTAATATTTCTTTTGCAGGGGTACTATAGGTACTAGCAGGCCCTTAGTGCCCTGCCTGCTGGTACTTGTGGTTCTCCAAGTGCCAGTATGAAGAGCATGCCTGCTAGGACTGTTAGTACTACTGCAAAAGACAATATTTATATATATGCATATGCACCACACAACACAAATCAACCCAGCACCCACCACCCAGGGGTGTCCTGGAGAGGGGGACCCCTTTAATCACTGGGTTGTTCTTAATATTAAATTAAAGAAATGGAGAGACTCCTGGGAGATCAATCTTCCTATAAAAAATTGGAACATGACCCGACTTTGATATTTGTGGAAGAATTACGCCCAATATTAATGGAAGTTATGCATAGAGGGATTATCATTAACAATGATTACAAATTCCCTATTAAGAACAACCCAGTGATTCCCACATTTTATCACTTGCCGAAAATCCACGAAGGACTAGACAACTCTCCTGGCCGCCCCATTGTAGCGGGTATTGATTCCTTGACATTTGGATGCTCACAATATGCAGAGATATTCCTAAATAAATATGTCCAGACCCTTCAGTCCTTTGTAAAGGACACCACACCTATATTACAAATTTTGAAAAATGTTCAATGGCAGAATTCATATAAGTGGGCCACTATAGACCAACAGTCACTCTATATGTCTATCCCACACGAGAAGGGGATTTTAAGTTGTCGTGACTTTATGGAAAATGATGAGAGTCTTAACATTGAACATAAAGATTTTATTTGTATTTTATTCAAATTCATTTTAAGTCATAATTATTTTACATTTTTGGAATAATTTTTTATGCAAATAGAAGGTACGACGATGGGTACAGTGTTTGCTCCCAGCTTCACGAATCTCCATATGGGAAGCTGGGAGGAGAAATATATCTATGGCAATCATATGTTTAAAAATCATCTAATATTGTATGCTAGATATATAGATGACATACTGGTTATTTGGAATGGTACAGAAGGTGAATTTGCTGATTTTATGGAATACCTGAAAATTAATGAGTATAATTTATAATTTACGTTTAAATTCAGTACAAAGGAATTTGAATATTTGGATTTAGTGATCAGCAGTGATGACAAAGGAATCACCAGTAGAAACTACATAAAACAAGTGGACACCAATAGCTATGTAGACTTTAATAGCAGCCATGCAAACCATTGGAAAACCAACATCCCATATTCGCAATTCTGTTGACTTCGCAGGAACTGCACTAATGATATGATTTGCCAAGAACAAATAGAGGTGTTTGCCAAAAGGTTTCGAGAAAAACAGTACCCAGAGGAAATTATACAGAAAGCTAAGGATTAAGCCATCCAATTGGAGAGAAACACGTTATTGCAGTACAAAAAGTAAGATAACAATGGAAAGAACATAATTTTCACAATGCAGTATAATAATAAAGAAAAAGGAATTAGAAGGATCCTCAATAAACATTGGGACATTTTGCAAACAGACCCAGTTTTAAAAGATGCACTACCAGCAGAACCGATGATAGCCTTTAGAAAAGCCAGGAACCTAAAAAATAATTTAGCACCTAGCACTTTAAAACCCATGGGAAATAGTACCAAGCACTTTTTACAAACAAAGGTTTTTTTTAAATGTACAAGTTGTAACATTTGTGAGTAATAATCATACCACTTTTTCTAATTTTAATAATAAGGTGACCTATAATGTTAATAGTAGAATGAACTGTCTCTCCACATGGGTCATCTGCATTCTGGAATGCCCCTGTCATCTCAAGTATGTTGGGAAAACCAAGAGAAGTGTAAAATTATGAATGCAAGAACACATGAGGGGCATTAAAAACAAAGTGGACAACCACTCGGTACCAAGACATTTTTCTAACTTCCATAATAGTGATCCAGCAGGGTTAAAATATAAGGCCATCAAATATGTGCAGCTTAATGATAGAGGAGGAGATAGAGAGAGAAAACTATCACAGCGTGAAATGTACTGGATCTACTCTCTGAGTACAATGGTCCCATATGGTCTTAATGAAAGCTATGAACTCACTGCATTTTTATGTTATTTATATTAAAGAATCTTTATGACATTTGTATTAATAATTTTAAAATGAATTTTCTAACAACAGATTCATGTTTAGGACTCCTTCCTCTTCCCCTCCCCAACATTCTTAATTTTTATATTTTTATATATATATATAATTTATATATTTCTCATAGAACAATTGTTTTTATTAGTATATTGTATTTTAAACATTTAACACATTTTTTGTATACAAATGATTGCTGCTATGGTGTAAATTATTAATATGTATTTGTGTCTGTGGGATCACAAACACTAAACTATACACATTAAGATAGACCCCTAAATACAATCTGTCCTGATTAAGAATTTCCCCGCTGCCTATAGATCTCCATTTTATATATGCCAGTATATTACAAGTAACCAGACTCTCACAAGATGGCGTCCCCCACCTTGATCTGGTGGACTTCTAGAAAATGGCCGCTGGCTAAGTGAAACTAAATACAAGAGTCACAGACACTAGAGCATGCACTTATTGAGGCATGCAAAGACTGGAGAGCTTCCAGGCTCCCGATGCGAGAGTAGAACCCGGCGCTCTGTCTGTAAACACCGCAAGTGTTTGGTGAATCCCGCGCATGCGCTGTGATGGACAAAATGGCGGCGCCCACCGGACATCTGACCAAACCGTGTATGGTCCCATTTTGAGACGAAACGCGTTGAGGGAAGAGTGACCGCCTGCTTACTAACATGGTCAGCTGTCAGATAAGCCTATCACAAATTCATTTAAATTGTGCATTTTTTTATGTGTGTTATGTATGTGAAATAAATTGTAATACTATGCCATGAGAGTACTCTGTGTTTCTTCACATACTGCCTTAGATCTGTGACACCCTGTATTTTGAACCATTGAAGATACCAGAAGGGGTACCCCTAGTATCCATACTACCTACTACATGCTCTGATATTAGAGCAATATGGTACGCAGAACTTATATGTGTGGTGCATCTCACCGTTTGTTTTAAAGGATTCACACTATTGTGCGCTTGTTTCCATTTCTATTTTTTTAATTGTGTGTGTATGTATATATATATATATATATACACATTTATAAACAATGTCAGTTATCTATTTCATAGTTTACTTAACAACCCTTCCTATATAGTCTTTTTACTAAGCGAAATCTATTTTAACCCAGATTCTCAAAGGGGCTACAGATAGATTTAGGATAGATAGATAGATAGATGTAAGATAGATAGGTAGAGACAGACAGGTAGATAGATATGTGATAGATAGATATGAGATAGATATGAGATAGATAGATATAGTAGATAGATAGTTGATAGAACTCGATATTGTTTTTAATCAGTGTATTGCTTTAAATTACTTTACAACTACTGTAGTTATGTATATAATAAGTGTGTTTTATTTTTTTGTTGTGTGTGTTGCTACTAGATCCTCACTTCTAAGCTATACTAAGCAAACCTATAATAATTACACAACACATGATATATTCAATTTAGCAATATTTATTTTTAACAATTTTGTTTTCAATTTTGAAGGCTTTTTTTGAATAAAAACCCCCAAAAACATTATTCTAAAAAAATCAGGATCCTATCCACTGAATCCTGTATGTGGCCCAGATGTTGTTTCATTTTCCTCATCTCCGCCACAAGTGCCTGCATCTGAAAACAAAAAAAATAAATAAAGAACATAGGCATATTTTACAGTTTCAATAAGTCTAATGCCAGGTACACACCTGTACGATGACAGCGGCTATATCTGTATGCATGACATTTAATATTATACCAACATATTATCTGGTGTTTTAATGAAGGTTTTGGTTTATACATAATAGCAGGCGAAAGCCGTATAGACTTGAGAATAATTTACTTCATGGCATCTTTGTCTTTGCTACTTGCTGTCATTACGCATGTAATTAGGACATTGCGAACTTGTTTAACTACTTCTATTTGGTTCCTGATATACGTTCATCTGGTACAATGGGCTTGAATGCGGGGAGTATAATTCATATTTATTGCTGTTTATGCCCCCAGGAGTACATTTTGTAGTAGCGCCTCTTGTTGTTTCAAGTGGCATGGGTGTGGGGATAGTCCCATGGCGCTTGTTAAGCTAGTCATACCTTGGTTTGAAATTAGCTGTCCGAATGGTTGTAATTAGAGATGTGCGCTGACCATCGTGTTTTGGTTTTGGTTTTGGATCTGGATCTCCCCTGGTTTTGGAAATGGATTGGTTTTGCCAAAATCTCTCCTCTGTGTTTTGTTTTTCGGTTTTGGATCTGGATTTTTTCTTAAAATATTACAAAAACAGCTAAAATCACCTAAAACGGGCCTGTTTTTGTCCCTACAGTATTATTAACGTTAATAACATTTATTTCCAGTAATTTCCAATCAATTTTGACCACCTCACAATATTACTTTTTTCATCTAGTTAAGGCCAAAAGGTTGCATCCAGCTAGCTGGCTGACTAAGCTAAGTGACACAGTGGGCAGCACTAACATGTAGCAGTTCAGCTTCCAATTTCCAACACGGATACAGTGTGTTATACAGTGTGGGTTGGATACACCAATAGTGCACTAACTGTGACAGCTGTCTTGGCAGTGCAGGGTGCTGGCGGTGTCCTCAATGCGAGAGTGCCAGTGGTACCCTCAATGCGGAAATGCTATCAGTGTTGGCAGTGTGGTGGTGTTGGCAGAATGGGGGCCCTGGCAGTGTCCTGAGTGCATAGTGCCAGCAGTGGTGGCAGAGTGGGGAAGCCAGTTGTGTCCTCAGTGCAGGAGTGCTGGCAGTGAAGGCTGCGCAGGTATGCCCTCGGTGTGGGAGTGGCAGCAGTGCGGGGTCGCTGACAGAGTCCTCAGTACATGGGGCAGTAGTGAGTGGGTGCTGGAAATGTCCTTAATGCAGGGTGCCAGTGGTGTCGGCAAAGCAGAGGTACCAGTGGTGTCCTCAGTGCATGTGTGCAGACAGTGTCAGCAGTGCAGGGGTGCCGGTGGTGTCCTCAGTGTGGGAGTGCCAGCAGTTTCAGCAGCGTGGGGTTGCTGATGGTGTCCTCAGTATGTGGGGCAACAGTGCAGGGGTGCCGGCAGTGTCCTCAGTGCAGGGAGCTGGCAGTGTCGGCAGAGCAGGTGCCAGCGGTGTCCTCAGTGTGGGGTCCTGATTGTGTCGGCAGTACATGACTGCTGGTGGTGTCCTCAATGCAGGGTGCCAGCAGTGTCGGCAGCAGGGGTGCTGGCAGTGGGGGATGCTGCCAGTGGGGGTCGGCAGCAGGGGGTGCTGGCGGTGTCGGCAGCGGGGGATGAGTGGGCAGCATCTTCTCTTTCCTGTGCCCATATTCAATGGGATTAATCTGATCAGCCAATCAGAGTTAAGCCCGCTCAATACAAAACCTCACAACCCGACAGCGGGATTGCAAGGTTTTGCCTTTGCAGAGGGATCCGGGGCAGGCAGGGAGATCCTAGTTTGGCTTGGATCGCCCCAGATTCCCGAAATTCGTGTGGGTTTGGTTCTCTGAGAACCGGATCCGCTCATCTCTAGCTGTAATGGTACCCTGAAAGTGTTCCCCCCCCCTTTTTCTAGCAACTTAAATACATAGAAACCTAGAGTTTGACAGCAGTTTAGAAACACTATCCCATGCATGTTTTAATTGCTCTGCTGTCTTAGCCTCTACCACCTTCGATGGTAGGCTATTACATTTATCCACCACCCTTGGGGGGGACATTGTTGGTTGTGGTTTATTATTCAAGGTCACTTAATGTTAGCATGCCCCGCAATTTACATCCTGTCGGCGGGTCTCTGGAGGTTTTGTGGGTTTCTGTGGGCAATGAGTTTTGTTGGGTAGGTTGTAGGGCCCATTTTTTTTCTCTTGCCCCTCCCTGCAGGATCAGTTATTTCTTCTTTGTGGGTGGTCCCCTTTTTAAGGCCCTGGGAGTATTTGATTATTCAATATATACCTTGGTATCGCGGACAATGCCGTTCTCGTGTCTTCTAGTGGTGGCGAACGGGTCTGAATCAGGTCCACAGAGCACTCTACTCGAACACTATGGGGGTGATTCAGAGGTGAACCCATTTGTAGTAGCAGCTACTGCATTTTTATGCTAATGCCACAACCGATGTGCGCCCCATTGAGAATCTGGTGATTTGCACCATCAAACGGACATCTGGTCTACAGTTGGACATTAGAGCAAAACTATGGCTGCTTAGAATGTCTGTCAGAACATGGCTGAGGTCCCGGTTAACTGTGCTCCACATGTCCAGATTCAGGTGTCCTCTCTGGCATGTCCACTCTCCCCGCAGCCATGCTCGGTGTCGGCTGCATGAAGTCATCTAAACACTGCCTGAGTACTTAAACGTTCATTCATGCTACCCAGTGGTTCTCACTCACCTGCATGGCGATATTCCTCGGTGTCCAGGAGCGCCTCTTCGGTCCATGGGCATGGCCATCTTGGTTTGATCATGTGGTCCTACAGTTATTAATCCTAAATCTCTCCTAGGATCAGCTGTTCATATGTGGCCAACCAGCAGCAAGCACTGGGTATATAAGTTCATCCTGGACACTCAGTCAGTGTCTGTGCAATGTCTCCTAAAGGTTTCCTTTTGGCTCCTGCTGTATCTTCGTTTGTTCCTGACTCATGGTGCCCACACACATAGCGATTTTTTCCCCGATTTGGCCGATTCTGACACATTGGAATGAGAGATCTGGTAAAAAATTACCAAATCGTGAGTCCCCACTCACAATCACGATGCAATGCGCGCCCCCGCAGGTCGCACATCGCATCTTCAGATCTGCCATGCAGTACGGCAGATCTGACAATCTAGGACACAATGCACTAGAAAAAAGTCTGGCTGCAGGAGATTGGATGAAGATTGGACACCATATTGTGTGCTGATTGTGTGCTGAGCTGCCAGGGAGAGTTTCAAGGGAAAGCGGACATATCGTCAGATCGTACGTATATCGGTATGTGTGTGGGTACCTTCAGTATACTTACTGGCTCCAAGAACTTCTGCTATCTACTGAGTATAGCTCAGCACCTTGCTCCAAGAACTTCTACCAATTACTAAACACAGCTCAGCACCTGGCTCCAAGAACTCTTGTTAACCACTGAGCATAGTTTAGCACTTTTCTCCTAGAACTCTGACTTTTACCTGAGCTCAATCCAATGCTTCAGCATACAGTCTTCAGTCATTCACGGATCGTTTCAAGCATCTGTCTAGTGGTATATTACTACATATTACCGGGACTGGTTCTGTGCTTATGCCACTATTCCCTCCAACCATTCTTGTCATCATTAAAGTTCTATTCTTCTGATCTACTCGTGTCTTGTGCCATCATATGAGGAAAACAACATATCTAATGGGCCCAATTCATCTACAATGGATTGCCGCGACCCCGTGATGCTGCAACCCGGCATCGCAGGATCACAGAAATCCTACATGTTGGATTTCAGCGATTTGACGGTCGCGATCAAAAAATGATCACAATCGTCAAATCGGGGACATTTAACATGTCAAATGTCCTCGATCTGGTGACGGATTGCAGAACATCGATGGTGGGCGATCGGAAATATCCGATGGGTGATCGGAAATTTCCGATCGCATCCCTGCATCACGGCGATCCATCGCAGATGTATGGGCACCTTAAGACCTCCTCAGTTTGTGCTGCTGGTATCACTGCCTGCCTGCAAAGCCTGTACTATCATTGGAGGCCAATTTCCCCAGAGTCGTGACACAGTGGAACTGTATCTTTCAATGCCGCCATTAGCCATCCCCCAGTCACCACCCAGGAATGTCTATTGAAATTGCATTTGGATACGTGTCCCCCAGCAGTAACCATCGGGAGACACATGCAGTTCATCTTGGATGCATGCGCAGAATTAAAACCGGATCTTTTAATTCCACCCACTTCAGAATCAGGCCCTGTATCTTTATATTACTCCTCTTTGAGAATGGTTCTGGATCATGCAGAGACCTGGCCTGAAATGAGTTAATGGCTACAAGTCATCCCATCTCTCTCTTGCGACACTATAATCAGTGCTCTCAGCACGTTCTGTAAAATGTGGGCTGTGGCTCAGTATCAGGAAATCTCTCTCAACATCTTTCAGAAATCCTTCTCTTTGGCAATTTTTAGCTGCCATATCATCCTCTCAGTCATGTTCCCACTGTCAGACCCTGCAAGTGGATCTGTTTCAGTACTTTTGGAGCTGTGCCTTCCTCTGCCACTTCTGGCTACAAGTTAGGAAATTATCTTCCACTAACCAGGGCTGCAATCACAAATTGTAGGGCCCATTACAGGTGAAATAGACAGGGCCCCCTTCCCAACTCCCCCCCTGCCTCCAAATCATTGGACATAAAGGTCCAATGAGTCTTTGTGATAGGATTATAGACACTATCTGATGGTTTGCTCTTATCAATTGTAAAATAAAGAATTACTTCTTTCTGTGACTGAGAAATAACCATTTCCCTTTTTCTATACAAATATGTACAGTATCAAACACTATAGTTCCACACACTTGTTATGTTTTTATCGTGAAGGTGGATTACGATCCCAGTATAGTATTAGGACTGTGAGGGTGACTGGGGCTATTCTCTCTAGTCCTCCCCCAACCCACTATTATAAGATCAGTTATTGTGACTCTGAGCTACAGTATATGAAGGGAGAGGCAGCAGTAATGCAGTCACTATTATGTCCAGCTGAGACACAATAACACAAAATTAATATTTTATCTAAAATATATGAGCTCTCTTGTGGTTGACAACCCTCTGTAGTATTTTCAGTGAAATAAGAAGCTGAATGAGTAACGTCAATTCTATCTGACCTACAGCTGTTATTATCCTAAATACAGCGACAGATTTGAGGGCATAATATTCTCGGCTTTAAGGTTAATATATAGGGAAAGTCTATAGTGGATATTTCTTCCTAGATGACTGCCAGCTCTAACTGAAACTTGCAATTATCATTATCCCTGAAGGGTATGGCTTGAATATAACCCCCGTCCAGTGTGATGAAGCACCGGTGTATCAGCTCTTCTCACAGAGCCCCTCTGAATTATTGCAGCCGCTGGCTGTTCCTATCCTCCCGCAGCAGTGCTCACCTGCAGACATCTGCGCTGTCACTGTGCTGCTGCGGATTGGATCCAACACCGCCATTCTCCTGTCAGCTGGGCGTCGCTTCCACGGTCAGCTCACATTCAATGACTGACCTCTGGTGATTGCTTCAAACTCAGCTGCTGCCACTGCTCCCTGTACCCTCCAAAATAGGCACCTCTGACACTGCCTCCTTGCTCACATTGCCTTTACTGATCTGACCACCCTGCTACCGCCGCTACTAGGCTCTTGTGATATGCGGTACCAGGAGCTCCAATCTGTCAGCTCTGGAGGAGGAACCGCATTCTGACAGTTACTGGTGAGTCAACTGCCTTTCTACCCATCAACCTCCTTTCTACCCATCAACTGCCTTTCTACCCATCAACCTCCTTTCTACCCATCAACTGCCTTTCTACCTATCAACCTCCTTTCTACCCATCAATTGCCTTTCTACCCATCAACCTCCTTTCTGCCCATCAACTGCCTTTCTTCCCATCAACCTCCTTTCTACCCATCAACTGCCTTTCTACCAATCAACCTCCTTGCTACCCATCAAGCTCCTTTCTACCCATCAACTGCCTTTCTACTCATCAACTGTCTTTCTACTCATCAACTGCCTTTCCACCCAAAAACTGCCTTTCCACCCATCAACCTCCTTTCTACCCATCAACCTCCTTTCTGCCCATCAACTGCCTTTCTTCCCATCAACCTCCTTTCTACCCATCAACTGCCTTTCTACCAATCAACCTCCTTGCTACCCATCAAGCTCCTTTCTACCCATCAACTGCCTTTCTACTCATCAACTGTCTTTCTACTCATCAACTGCCTTTCCACCCAAAATCTGCCTTTCCACCCATCAACCTCCTTTCTACCCATCAACTGCTTTTCTACTAGGGATGTGCAGGCTCAGTTTTACTCGGATTTACTCGGTTCTTATCGCCACTTTACCGCAAATTCAGATTTATTATACTGGTTATCCAAAACACATGATAGGCGATAGCCAATAAAATGCCGTTTAAAGATCCGAGTAAAACCGTACCCGCTCACCCCTACTTTCTACCCATCAACCTCCTTTCTACCCATCAACTGTCTTTCTACCCATCAACCTCCTTTCTACCCATCAACCTCCTTTCTACCCATCAACTGTCTTTATACCCATCAGCCTCCTTTCTACCCATCAACTGTCTTTCTACCCATCAACCTCCTTTCTACCCATCAACTGTCTTTCTACCCATCAACCTCCTTTCCACCCAGCAACTTCCTTTCTACCCATCAACTGTCTCTCTACCCATTAACCTCCTTTCTACCCATCAACTGCTTTTCTACCCATCAACCTCCTTTCTACCCATCAACTGCCATTCTACCCATCAAACCTTTTTTCTACCCATCAACTGCCTTTCTACCCATCAACTGTCTTTCTACCCATCAGCTGCCTTTCTACCCAGTGGAGTTGTCTGCATGGCGTCACTTTTTTCTCGCACCCCTACCAGAATCTTCTACATATAAAATAATGGGGTCACTAATCACGGTTTATAGGGATGTAATCCACACCTTTATCAAAAGATAAACACACATTCATTTGATTTTACAGTTGTATATGCATATGATATTACTTTACTCTATAGTACTTTACTATAAATTATTTACACTTTTATTTAATTATTTAAATAATTATTTACACTTAAATAATTATTTACACTTTTTCCATATGTTTATCATGGGAGGTAAAGGGTTAGGCACTCCTGGGGGAGGTTAGGGTAAAGCAAACCCCCTGGGAGACTTAGGTTTAGGCTGCGGGGAATAGAGGGTTAGGTTTAGGCACTTACAGGGGGGGTTAGGGTTAGGCACTTGGAGGGGAGGTTAGGGTATGCACCCCTAAGGGAGGGTTAGAGTTAGGGGGTGGGGGTTAGGTTAGTAATAATAGAAATACTTACCTGACGGGATTTTCACTGCCGGTCTTCCATGCATCCTGCGGTATTTTATACCAATCTCCTGTGCTTCTGCCATACTTGGATAATCCTGAGCTTCAGTGTGGAGCAGCGAATTTTCCATCTACCAAATTTTCTCACGATGGACTGACCTCAAGTGGCTTGGTGAATAAACATTCTAAATACACACTGACATTTACACAGGTATTAGATTAGTTTCCTACAGTACTTTGCTTCTCTACCCTACTGTTTACCAGCATACTTCTAAGCACAGCATTATCAGTGCCTCCATTAAGTGGTTCTCAGACCAATATTGGTAGAATTGTTTTTGGACCATTGTTTCTTTCACCTCCTGCTCCCCAATGTGCTATATATTCACAGATATTATGATGTTATTAGGTGTCAGCGGTGTGTGATGGAGGTTTTTTTTTATTATTTTATGAAAAGACTTATTGTGGTTCCAATTAAACAGTTTTTATTACCTGCATTTTGTCTTCATTTCTCTACTCTTTTTGAGTGTATTTAGCTAGAGAAGTGACAATTCATCATCAAGAGACATTGAGAGGACATTTATATGAACATTTTCTACTTAAAACCACATCACAAAAGGGTTCTTCATTTGCCATAAGAGAACATACATTTTGTTGGGAAAAGGATCCACACAAATGTCTGGAAAAGATTCCTTTCATCTACATCTGACTTTCTGGTTTTTGGTTCATTCATTTATCTTAATTCATGTGCCTTACTACATTTTAAGGAATATGTATTTTATTGAAGGTGATTGTTTAGTAGCACCCGGAGAGGTTCCTTACATTATTTGTTGCTGTGTGTGCTTCTGTGCACTGCTAATTTCTCAATGAACTCAATAGGCACAGGTAGTGACACCTACTTTCACATTATTATTTTATGTGTGTACTTTTGTGATATTTTTTGTTCTGTAAATACTAGTAGTAGTAATGCTTAAACCTTAGCGATAACATGTTATATTACGTAAGCAATGTGATCATTTTTGGTGGCCTTGGTAGGGTTTGTACATATATCTCTGAGTGCAGCGCTCTATGTTGCTGAGCTAACTGCAGAGCCTGTCACTTCTGTGTGGCAATGCTGTCGTGGCTTTTTGCTGATTAATTTCTGTTGTTGGCTGTTATATTAATTTATAAACCAATAAACCTAATTTCATACTATCATTTGGTTTGTATATGTTTGTGTGTAACATTAGGAGGCAATTAAACAAAAAAACATTTTGGTTAAATGGTTAGCAGCATACTGTAAGCGGGCACTGGGCGTGGGTCACTTGGGCCTTGGTGGCTGAAGTTGAACATTGGCAATGGCTGGAATGGATGGCAGTGTGTGACTGCTGGGCTGGCTCTTATTCAAGTCAATATCAATAACTCCTGTTTTATTGCAGAGTGGCCTGTGCAGTACACAGTGGTACACCATCAGCATCAGCACCTTACAAATGATTAGGTAGTCTTGAAACTCTAAATTCTACAGAATTCTACAGAATTTGGAGTTTCAGGACTACCTAATTATTAATAGGAGGGGGCAATAGACTTACTTAATTAGGGTTCATGAGATACTAAATATTCAAACAATTTCTCTTCGGACAATGCAGGCAGAATAACAACAAATTATGTATAGAAGAAGACAAAAAGAGGCACTGTTTTTTAGATTTAATACTCCATTTTAAAACACAATTTTAATTAGTATACACTTATTCTTGCACTATATTTTAACATATTTCTACACTGTGTCGCTTTAAGGATACATTTTAAATATATTAAATAAAGGTTACATTTTATAATTTTTATGCACCATGTACAGACCTTTTTCCTTTTCTATGTGTATATTTCTAATAATTTACTGTAATCAAGACAGAACATTTGCCTAAAAAGAGTTTTTATTGCATATAAAAATATGCACTTTTCATAATGTGTAAAAAAAGAGTATTCTTTTTAAATCATGGCAATACAAATCTTTAGAAAGTACAATAAACATCAATCACTATCAAAATATTAGACATTTATTTTTCCATTTTTTATGTGAATGCATGATTTAAAAATATATACAGTGTGTCTCCTTGATATACAAGTATTTCAAATATATGAGCTATAATACTAAGTGGTAAAAAAGGTTAAATATTATGAGAAATATTCAATCTATAAAACATAATTAAACATACAAAATTGTACAATATTTGTGTGTGAAAAAAATCTATTTAATACAGTTATGAGTTGACTATTATGTTTTTTTTTTTTAAAGTTTTTTTTATTTCTATTGTTGTTTGTACTACGTCTGTGCGCTGTCCCTCAGTGTATTTTTTGTTCACATACATATAAATGCTGTGTCTTGCAGTGCGAGCCGAGTATGTTACAATTGGTTACCAATTTATTTTTATTTGTCCTTAATTTTATCATCATTTTTTGTGTGTTCAAAAAAATTCAGGCCGTGATACCAAAGTGTTTAAGAACACTAAAGGTCAGTAGGTCACGGGCTACCAGCTTAATGTCTGTACAGTGTGTTGCAGTTGGTGGGCAATTTTTGTGTCTTATCAAAATATTATTGTGTATATTATCCCTCATATTTAGACACTCTCATGCTCATAAATGTACTACAGGGGTGTGTTACCCAATTGGTATGGGGGTGGGGTAGTATGACCAGCATGTCAGTCTCCTCTTTTTTAGTACATGATGGGCTGATTTGGAGATAGCTGCTCTGCAGAACTAAGATTTTTGGCTTCTCTTTCAACCCTTGTGAGAATCCCTGGCTGCTCAAAACATAGGCCCTCATTCAGAGCCATACGCTCTGAGCAGAGCGCACGCTCTGAATGAGGGCCGGGCTCCATGAAAATGGAGCGTCCTCCTGGACGCTCGTATAGCTGTGGGTCACCACCCACAGGCTATACGAGCGTGCATTGTGATGGCCGCGATGGTCGTGACCATCGCGACCATCGAAATTGCGAGCCGGAGCCTGCGTTTGAGGTTTTCAACCGCAAGCTCCGGAGTGATTTTGGCTCTATCAGATCCAAAATCACTCCCACTGACATCACTAGTGATGTCAGTGGGCCGGCTTTTGATGGGAGGCGTTCCCGTGGGAACGCCCCCATCAGGGAGGCACGCCCCCGGCACGCCCACCAAAGGGGGCGTGCTGTCAATCAACATTGACAGCACGCCCCCTTTGATCGGACACAACGAGCGAAGGACTTTCCTTCGCTCGTCGCGTCTGGCGCATGCGCACGACGGAGCTCCCTCCATCGTGCGCATGCTCAGTCCATAACATCGACCCACTTGCGAGCGGACAGCCACTCGCGAGTGGGTCTGAATCAGGCCCATAATCTTTTATGGCCCTCTTAGGTTATTCAAAATATATTACAGGGGTGTGCTACCAAATTGGGAGGCAGGGGTAGTATGGGCAGAAGGTAAGTCTCCTTTTTTTTAGTATATTTTAGTATATTTTTTTAGGACTTCATCAGGAGGATATACTTATACTGATGTTTATAGGATGTGTTTGGTCCTCATGATATGAAAATATACCTGAAAAAACTCTTATAGGTAAAAAAGAGAATTTTTGGGCAATTTTTTATATTATGTTTGCAGGCTAAAGTTTCATTGATTAATTGACTAGGTGGCGCTTATTGTCCCTCACTGCAAATCTTTCACATTTTGTAGATTATTTTTTGCAACCTTACGCATCCTCGCTATGTTCACACATTAAGGATATTACGTCCTTTTTGAATTGTATATCCCAGATTACATGGAAAGACTCATACTTTTTTGTTACTTTTGATGTACAGGCTCTTTATTCAAACATTCCCCATGATAAATCCCTGGAGGCAATTAAAAACTGTCTAGAAGCATCGGGAGAATTTTCTGTGGGGATGCACAATTTTATTTTGGAATCCATTCACTTTATACTTTCACACAATTATTTTATTTTTGATAAATGTATTATTTGCAGACACTTGGCATGGCCATGGGGATGAGGTTTGCGCCAAGCTTCACAAACATATATATGGGCGCGTTTGAGGATGTGCACATACTGTATGGAGGAGGAACTCGTCTTCTATGGCCATTATATAGATGATGTTTTCTTTATTTTTGACTGAGGTGCACTTAATTTTCTTTCACAATTCACAGATTCACTCAATGAATTTAATTTTAAATTTTCTTGCTCGTTAGAGTGTTATAATATATCCTCTTTGGACATTTCACTTTCCATTGTGGATGGTATTATTATCTCTAAGATCTTTTAGAATGGAGGTTGACAACTATAATTTTTTACATTATACCAGTTCCCATTATTAGCCGTGTTGAATAACATCCCTCGAGGTCAACTGAGACAGGTTTGCAGAAACTGTAAAGAGAACACCACTTTTGTAATACAAGCTAGGGATTTATTAGAGACCTTTAAAACTAGAGGTTATCCAGAACCTCTTCCTTGACTTAGCCCTTACAGAGACTAGAGGCTTAAGAAGGAAAGACCTTCTGGTCCTTAAGGAGAAGGCTAGAACCTTTTTGGATCAACCTTGTTTAATTTCTAAATTTAATGTAGCTTCAAAGAAAATTAGGCATATCATTAATCGGAATTATGATATTCTTCAGATCAATAATACCCTTAGATCTTGTATACCTAATAAACAGACAGTAATTTAAAAAAAAATCAGACACCTTAATAGATTGGCTGGCACCCAGCCTTTTTATAGATAAAACTAGAGAAGAAGCCAATCGTGTGAATCTCTCTCTTCTTTGGCTCCCAAATAAACCCAAGGGATGCTACAAATGTTGGTTCGTACCTTGCATTACGTGTTCCTTTATTAAAAATAAAACTCAATCCTTCCTTTCATCTTGAGGTGATGAATCTTTTAATAGTAAGTCCTTTATTGATTGCAATGCTACTTATGTTGTCTGTCATTATCTGTGGCTGTAACCTGATGTATGTAGGGAGGTCCACCCGTAGTCTAAAGGTGAGATTTCTTGAGCATAGGCGGAACATCCTGAAAGGATACAATATGCACTGTCTTTCTAGACATTTCTTGGAACAACACAAGAAATACCCACGTGCACTCTGCCTTTTGGGGATAGAATCGGTTAAACCCACAACTCGAGGGGGGTAGATATAGAAAGTTATGCATCAGGGAGAATTATTGGATACATAAACTGGGAACCGATGGACTCAGTGAATGCATCAAATTTGACCCCTAAACTACACCTGTCCCCTGTCCCATACCTGTAATTGCAATTTTATTCTTTTTCCTTCTTTTTCTAATTTAATCTGCATTTAAAAGTATTCATGTCGATCATTTGACCTTTTCTACTTAGTTTTACTGCATATTCATTATTATGTTTTATATTTATCCATATGTATTTAAAATTAAATATATATCTAATCGAGTATTAGCAGTTTAAATGGTATATATTTATTGGTAGATGCTCATAAGAGATGTTGCCTTTATCCAGTCTGTCTATATTGATATATCTTACGTATTGAGATGTGCTTAAAAAGTCTTCTAGGTTTCTTTTCAAACATTGAACATTAGTTGCTCATTTCATATAGGTATTTTTTATACATTAAAATATTTTATATACATATGCCATTATTGTAATTATGTTGAGACTGTTGTGCATTGATATTAGAGAACCTAGATTTTATTTGCCTCTACATATATATATATATATATATATATATAAATATATATATATAATATAGTGTATGTATGTTGTTATCAAGCTAAGGTATATACAGTTTCATATGGATATATAATAATATCTTTAATATACTATAATATATATTAATTGGTTTACATGTATATATGGGGATTAATTTTTATATATTGACTTTATAAAAAATTATTATTACTTTTTATTATTGCAGGTTTACATGCAAGTAAATGTAATTATATTTATTATTATTTTTTCATGCATCATTTATTCATTTATATGCTTATTTTTTTATTTAATATTTATTATATCTGTGGTTTAATGTATATTTTAGAGTCGAGGAAACACTGTCCTCAGTGATACAGACATTTTTTGTTACAATTGATTGGAAGCAGTTTATAGAGGGAGTGTTACTAACCAAGGCTATCCTTAATTACAATCAAATCCACCTGTGGTATCAATTTTGGCTAGAGCTTAAATAAGCTCACTGGACACTGTGGGGTCATACCTTTTTGAGAAAGTCACATTGATCATGATGAAATGTGTTAAGAACCTCCACATATCATGGCAACCGCCAAGCACCATTTACATGCAGATGGCAACAGCCCAGTGCTATCAGCGATTATATTCTGCATTTACCTGGCTGGGTCTAAAATAGCCAGCAACAGGAGGACCGCTCTCTGCAGATTCCAAGGATGCTCAGATGGAGGGTCATAGCTTTTACAGACTACAGAAACCTGAGTACGCACACTGCAAATGCCAATTGTGTGCACAGATTGCTTTTTCATTGTGGCCCTTCATTGGAAGTGGCTTACTACAATAAGCAGTACACCATGGACAGGACATTTGCCTTTAGGCTGGAATATCTATATTGAATATTAAAATCCTCCATTACATCCGTGTTATTCCACACTCCTGTCAGTAATACTTCAGTAAGCTCCACATACACAGTCTAGTCCCTGTGGGCTTACTGCATGTTTTCCAGATTACCTTGGTCACCCTGCATGACTCTTTAATACACAGTGTTGACTGCGAGTTGAAATATTTTATCCTTTTCTATGAGAGTTCTAAATTTGCAGTAAGAGGCTATTCTATTTAGAATTTGCTATTACGGTTTGAAACATAATTGATTTTTTGCATCGACAGTGATTCACATCATGCATTGTATTTTTGAAAGGTTTTAAATTATTGTGGCCACAATTTATACTATTGTCTGCAATACTTTAATTTTTTGGTGTTTTTCTTTTACCCCCTTTTTTCTGCCTTGTAATAATACTATAATAATTTATTATTGTTATCATGTATAATATTATGTGGTCTACTCTTTATTACATTTATGATTGTAGTATATGCAATCATGACCATTTGCATGGTTATTTATATCTTGTCACTCTTATAGACATTCAGCGCAGATCATACATACTTTGTATTATTTGGGAAAAAGTTTCAAGTGGAATCTTTGCAAAGGATTATTTAACAGTCATTTGTTTTCGAAAGCACTACTGGTAATCTTCTTGTCCCCTTCTGGGATGAAAATCCACTCCCAGCAGTAGTGGCAGACATGGCACTCAGGGATTCTTTTGGGGCAAGAACTAATGAGAATGAGCAAAATTTTTTTTGTAAATGCCTCCCCTCCTCCCCTCACTCATAAATTTACTTCAGAATCAAAAAAATAAATAACATTTACTACCAATCAACACTTCCTGTCCCTGCCTTCAACGACATACATATTCCAACTCCCTCAGGCCTCTTGAATAATAAAAACATTTGTTTCCTGATGTGCCATATTGGAGATTGAAATGCCATAGCTGCTGCAATCTTTGACATGTGGTTTGTGCTGCTCACTGCTGCCGCTTAGCTTAGTCAGCCAGCTAGCTTGGTGTAAATTGTGGGCCTAAACTGGATAAAAACAATATTGTGAGGTGGTCAAAATTGACTGGAAACAAGTGGAAATTAATGCTATTGAGGTTTATAATATTGTGGGAAGAAATACAGGCCCAAATTATGTGAATTTAGCTGTTTTTAAGATTTAAAAAAAAAAAATACAGATCCAATACCAAAAAACAAAACACGCAAGGGCGGTTCTGGCAATACCAATCCAGATCTAAAACATGAGGAGATACAGATCCAAAACACAGGGGTTAGCACACAGCTCTAATAAATATATAAATCTAAACATTATAAGGTCCATTATTCAGGCCCATATTCAATATGAGCTGAGCCGCGATACTTTTTCGCGGCCTGGACTTTCCGCCTACTTCACCTGTTTGGCAGGCGGAAAAGCATCGCATGCGTGCACGCTTTACCCCGTATTCAATATGGAAGTACGTGAAAATGGCACCCGGCGAAACTGAAATTTGGCTTGATGAAGGTATTTGGGGTTTTTAAATGGGGTCATAAGCTGCTAAATAGTGTTTTTCTATACGTGGCACAGAATATTATTCAGGAGTTTTTTTTCCTGATTATAACTATTCCCAGCAAATTTGGGGTACTCGAAAATGGGGGTCAGCATATTTAAAAGTTGCTAAAGTGAAGTTGAAAAAAATTTGAAATATCCACCTTCCACAAGCACCTGTAATCCAAAAAACACTTGGGGCATACTTGGGGACCCCCCCGGGGTAAAGTTTGCTAGTTTTTAACTTTGTCCCCCAACTTTTTTTTTCACCCCCTTTTTCAAAGTCATTTTTTGGGGTCTCCATAAGTGTTTTTTAATTTTTTTTACACAGTTTACCTTTGGGGGACTGTCTGAAGGCTGCAAGGGGGTTCCCGTAATGTTGCACCCCAAAACCCCAATTCTGCACTTTTTTCTGCCTGCTATTCATAGGCAAAACTTTTTTGCTTGGTACATTGCATTGACTTTCCGCCTAGGCGGAAAGTCCTTCAAATTGAATACGGGGTAAAACCAAAACAGGTGAAAATGACGTCACCCACGAAAAAGTTTTCGCCAAAAACACGCAAAAACGGCTTTTCACTCCAAATTGAATACGGGCCTAAGGGTGAATCGAAAAAATTGAATTCTCTCAGGAAATTCCCGAGATGAGGGCATGGTATTTGAGGGGCTACATTTCAAAAGCTTCTTAATTTACTGAGCTGAAATTTGGCAAGGATGAGTACAACTGTCGCTCGGTGCTGTATGCCAAATTTCAGGGCAAAAATAAAAAAATAGTATTTGGGAAGTCTCTAAATTTTAAACTGTCAGTTTTTTTCTTTCACTTCCAAGTTGGTCAAAACTGACACTTTTCTGCTTTAATCAATGGAGGATATTTTGGAAAAACATAACTCAGAGTAGAGGGCGAATTAGGACTTGGGGTTTGTTTTGTAAGGTAGCTCTTGTTCCAGTGTAAAGCTTTTTGGAGTTCAGCTAATTGGGAAAGTTACAGTTTTTTAAAAAATTGTCCATATTATGCCCCTTTTTATAGATAAGGAGCTTCAACTTGCTGCACATGGTCAATAAGTGTACAGTGTCTTCAATTGGGTGCACTAAGATGGCTCCTTTTAGCCCTCATTCCAATGTGGGCTTTAGCGGCAGCAGGACCCTGGAGAGGTAGTGGGCACTATTGGTGGTGGGGACCCAGAAAAGAAGCTGCCATGGTGCTGGTGAGGATGGAGCAGTGAAGAGCTCCAAAAGAAATAAGATGGCCAAAGTCCTAGTGGGCAGCGCTCTTGTAAAAGAGCTCAAAGGCTGCCACCCTCTAGGTTAAGAGGACACCAGAATCCTTTGGGTGGTGGCAGCCACATAAAAGAGCTAATTTACTGCCACACCCAAGGTTAAAACTCTGGTAGCCCTGGTGGGTTGGCGCCCACCAGGCAAAAATGCTGGAAGCACTGGTGGGTTGGTGACCACCAGTCAAAGACAACGGAAGCCCTGGTAGGTTCGAACCTGCCAGGTGAAGTCCTGGTGGGCTGGCCCGTAAAAAGAGCTTAACAGCGGCTGCTCCCAGGTGAAGATGCAGTATAAAACTTTTAAATATTGTATTGTTGTTTTTATATTTTCTTTACAGACAGACTGCAGGTGCCAGCAGGCCCATAATGCCCTGAATGCTGCTACTTGTGGTTCTCCAAGTACCTGCACATGGGAGAGGCTTGCTCGGACCTGTGGTTAACCTGCAGAAGATAATATTTTTTACACTACACTTTACACAATCAACCCGGCACCCAACGCCCAGGGGTGCCAGTCATAGCCCCGGGCTATGAGCCTAGACCTGGGGTGCCATTGAGAGGGGATTAAAAGTTATTGAATATTACAAATAATATATGTGGCATAAGAGAATTTGTAAATATAGATTGAAATAAACACAAACAGAAATACACCAGCAAATTTTTTTAAACACATCTTTAACTTTACTTATACACTCTATCTTACTTTGATTTAGCTTTTTTCTCATGTGTTATGTGCTTATATGGAACAAGTTGGATTGTATGCATTAATATATTAAAAGTTAAATTTTAAAATTGTATTGATGTTATTACCAGAGTGCACCAATAAGAGTCTACTTTCCCCTCTTCCCCATTCCCTGTATTTTGACAAACCAGACTGGCTCTATAAAGTCAGGTGCTTCTTGTGCTAATTACAGTGGACACATATGTAATTATTCCCTTGTATTTTCACAACCAGGAACAGCTGTAAAAAGCCCTGCTCTGGTTGGGCTTTGGGAGGGGGAGACATGCAATTTTAAATTTTAATTTTACACATATTCAATTTTTAACAAAGATGCATGAATGGATCTCACTGTGCATGTTTCTGTGTCTTATTGATTTTTTTCTCTTAGATGCATGCCGCATGGATCTCACTAATCCATGCACAATGCAGTCAGCTATCGTGCATGATCTAGATATGCAAATCTTTAAAATGTGCACGATTGATCTTATGTCAATATGTGCTGTTTAACCACTATATCATATCCTGGAGTGTCGGGGAGAGTCCAAGAGCAATTGTTCACGAAATCATATCATGAGCACATTGTTCCATGTGTAGGAGCCTAAAGAAGCAGTTTAGGGCTGGAACCATCAGTGCCAGAGAGCCCCTCTGTCCTTTGCTGCTGCCTCTGTGCACTGCCCCACTGCTACCACTGCCCCACAACCCTGATTCTGCCCCTGTGCACTGCCCTGCTGCTGCCACTGCCCTGCAAACCTGCAGCCTGCCCCCAAAGTTGTCTCTTTCTCTGCACCCCCGAAACACCTCCTGTGTGCTGTCTTCATCTCTACCTGTGCTAGTGTACCATTTTCTTGCTCTTGTCCCCTACAGGTGGCCTGGTTTGCTGCTCTCATCCCTAATAGTTAATAAATTACAAAAAAAGCAATGAAATTCCATAAACGAAAAAACTTACAGTTTCACATGTCCCATTACGGCTGAAAATTTCACAAAAGCTACTGAATTTCTGTGACTCAAACTCAAAAAAGCAATGAAATTCCAAACATTAAGACTGATGCCTTAATGGACATGTTCCTTATGCTATACAGATATGGTATGCAATCACACCCTGTTGTTAACTGCAAATTCAGCACTCTCACAGAGTGAGATTGCTGTCACTCACAAACTGGAGGAGCTGCCAATTCACAGAATTGTGTGCTCATTGGAATACAAACATACAGTCTATAAAACTGAGGTCTAAGCAGAAGCTAGAGCTGCGCAGATGGGATAACACTTGTGCAGATGTGGGAGGAGACAGAGTGGTGAGGATAGGGTGAGACATAAAGGCATGGAGTGGGGGAACATTAATCAGTATGATGGGGCAAAGTGATGCAAATGGTTGGAAAACCATGGTTTGGATTGGGAGAGACAGCAGCTTGGACAGTGGAGAAAGAGTTGCATGGTTTGGGGGTACAGAGCAACATGGATAGGAGGTACAGAGTGGCATAGATGTGGGAAGACAGAACAGCACAGATGGGTAAAGTCAGTTTGGCCCAGATGAGGGAATAAAGACTAGCACAAATGAGAGAACACACAACTATAGAGATTGGGGAAGACAACTTGGTGTGGAAGGGGGGGAAGACAGAGTGGCATGGCTGGAGGTAGTGCTAGTCTGTATCTTCACCAAGCATTAGTGATTGGGGAAGATAGAACAGTATGAAGTTTTAGCAATTAGGGAACTGAATGTTTATTTAGAATGAGATCGATGTTTTAACGCAGTGGGGTTGTTGAGGTGACCAAATGGGAAGATTGTGGAACTAAGTGGGATGTATGTGCTACATAACTGCTCAGATCTGAGTTGCATAGACTGCATGTGTGTATTTTAATGAGCACACAATTCTGTGAATTGGCATACCATTAAGGCTTTAGCTTTAATGATCAGATTTTCATTGCTTTTTTTAAGTTTTAGTGGCAGAAATTCAGTAGTTTTTATGAAATTTTATATTAAATTTCATATTCTATCTAAGAAGTTGTAATGGGACATGTGAAACCATAAGGCTTTTTTTGTCTATATATATATATATAATATATATATATATATATATATATACAGAAATATATGGGGGTCTTATCAGAAAACAACATTGGAATATGTACTGTATTTAAATACTTTTTCCAACTCAAAAAAGTCCTCCGAAAATCACAGAACAAAAAAACAATACAAATCCTCTAGTATGTAGGACTTATAGTTAGTAGGATTCAAATAGGTCTTTCTTTGTATTTTACTATCCTTAATAAATATGAACAGGTCTGAAAAATGTACAGATAGATGACTTGTTTCTAAGGTTAGTTGGATGATTCTATTGTTGAGGTTGATGACAAAAACCATCTAGTGTAGCATGGTCTTGCTTCCTGACAAGGAAGATGTCCTCTATATATCTGTACCATGTTATTATATTCGCCACAAACACATGTCCCTCCTACACTGAGAAATTCCCCCCAGTGGACCATAAAGAGATTGGCATAATTTGGGGTAAACCTAGTGCCCATTGCAGTTCCATTTAATTGAAGGTATGTATCCTCAAACCAGAAAAAAATGTTTGAGGATTTGTGCTATGCCCTCTAATAGAAAATCCTTAGTGTCTGCTTGGAAGTTCTCTTGGTCCAAGAAATGTGAAATAGCTTTACTGTTTCCGTAATTACATCTTTATTGATATATTTTAAAGGAAGATGACAAGTTTTGCTTTAACCTTCTTCGAGGGGTTAGCTCTTAATTTCTAATACATAAGGGTATCCACCAGTTGTCTTTTTATCTCCCTATTGAAGCCAGCCATATCTTGAACTATTAGTCAGATGGTTTAATTACTGTATTAGTATTTTCTTTAAAGGATTTGAGATTTTCTCTCTTTTTTGTGTCAGGTTATTCGATCGAATCTTTTTACATTTTTTATTTTTAATATCTTCTTTGACCAATTTCTCAAAAGTTTCTATAAAGCAGCCTATTTTGAATATGGGATAAAAAATGTACTTAGGTTTGAAGATAGATGGGTGTTTGATCTGAAAAAAACTTTTTTAGAGTCAGTTTCCTGATGAAACACTGTATGTCAACGTATGTCACAAAACAATCAAATTGCTCGATGGGGCAAACTTGAGTCCCCTCTTCAAGACACTTTCTTTGGTAAGTGTGTGTTGGTAAGATTAAACATTTTAGTGTATTTTAGACTCTCACCTTCCGGTGATGTAGGGATCATAAGTTTGTTTCTGGGTTTTTTTTATCTTTTTTTGATTTTTATTCTTTTTTAGTAAATTACCTCTCTGTTTTCCCCTCCTGGTCTGAAAAATTGAGATCCTGATCTCTTCTATCTCTTAATTACATCTCTGTATTTCACAAACAATTTATATTTAGTGGAACATAGTTTGTTTTTTTGTATTTTTACCTCTCTGTTATATTATTTTTTATCCCATATAACTCTTTATTTGTCTGTTGGTTTTTAATGTTCTGATTGAAATGATGAACAAGTCTTATTTCTTTTTACAATAAGAAATAATGTTATTTTTTACAATAGTCCTAAGTGCACTGCCACAGGGACATCTTTCCTCTCTTTTTTGTGTGAGGTAAGGTAAGGAGTTAGCTTATCCACATATTAGTACAACCACTAATGTTTACACTAAGAATTTGTTGACAAAAGGACATTTACAGATTATTTAAGAAGTAAGATAATGTTGTATTTTTGTCCTGTGTGGAAAGTCCTATTTTTGGGGTGTTGTTACTAGATTTATGTATAGCCAAGTCAATCAGGCAGATGTAGGGAGATGTTCAGATCAGGGGAAAGATAACAGTTTTTGGGAAGGTCATAAAGTTTTGTATGGTGACTTATTTTAAAATGGCAATGTTCACATGACATGTTAATCTACTTCCCAAATTCCATGAAGATCTGTGTCACATCATATACCAAAGACTCCTCCAGTGATAATAAAATCCCATTTAAGAAGAAGGAATATATGAGGTATCACTATAACTTTTGAATACCCCTATATAATGTATCCACATATGTCTACTTGTTGGGCATAAGATGATGTATCATCTCAATCATAATGTCATTCTTTGATGTATCCCTGTTGAGATAAGTGCTTTAACTTTCCTCCTTTCAGACAGTTGGTTTAAGCATGCTCTGGACAAAGGACCATAAAACCTAATTTGCATTAAAAAAGAAAGCAAAGGAAAAGGGATGGGCAACTTGACACCCAGACATCCAGGTAAGTATGTAGTGTGAGTGCAGGTGAGTGTGAGTGAGGGAATGTTTAATAATATAATAAAACCTTCAGTGTTGTCCTATGGTTATTTTAATATTTATTTTGCAGGTGAACTGGAGGTACCAGCGAGCCCTTAATGCTACACATGCTGGTACTTTTTTCATAGTTTCCAATTTCCCTAGCTGTTAATGGCAGAAATTCTTGACTGACAGTTTTTTTTTTAAATCTATAGAAAGTTATACCCAGAGGGAATGTGGAAAAAAAATTCAAAACCAAACACCCTGGTAAGTTTTTTAAAATGTATTTTTTTTTTATAAAAATGTAATTGTTGTTAGAAAATATTATGATAGCAAACCTGTCATTTAATAGAATTGTTGTTCAACAGAATTCTCCTAATTTTAGATGGGCCTGTTTATGAAGCTATTTTTCATACAATTATGCAGAAACTGCAGTCCCTGCATACTTTTATGTATTTTTTTTTACGTGAGGAAAAAGGGAGTGGGGATATCCTAAGCACTGGTAATGAGCACCTTTTTTCAAAGATATGGGTAGGAGGTAAGTATATTCCAATATTTATTAAATTGTGTTGTGAAAGGTGTCTATGAATTTCTCATTTATGGAGGTGCACCCTAGAGAGTTTATTGAGTACGTACAAAGAAAACAAGGGGAGAAAAGTACTCTCTTTTGTGGGGCACTCAACCTACCTCTATAGTATAAGAATTTAAAAATTAACTTTTAAAAGTATGCCACTAAAAGATCAGATATTTGGACATGAAATATCAACAGAAGAAAGAGACTATACATACATGACATGGAACAAAAAAACAAAACAAACATTAAATCTGGCCAATTATAGGTCCAGTTACTAAAAAGCTGCCTGACTACAATCAGAGTAAACTCTTGATTCCTGGTTGTGGTAAATTAGACATAATAGTCATAACATTAAATGTCAGGCAGGTGGCGAAAATTATTGTCAAGAAATACATACATATATATATTGATCAGAAAGAGAGAAAATTGTTCTTTCTTTGCTAAATAGCATTAATGACCACCAATTCCTAATAATGATCCTGTATATACAGGTTGAATACACTGTTATGTGTCTGTGAAATGAAGCAAAAAGCCTTTTGAGAGAAATATAGGTATCAAAGTACAAGGTACTGTCTTAATTATATATAAACAATCTATTCCACTATATTCACAGAAAAACAGGTATTGGAGCAAAAGCCGGTAATTGAGTAATGAAAAAGCATAATAGTGTACAATTGATAGATTAATATATGCGGATATCAGAATTACTATCGATCAGATATCACAGGCATCCTCCTGAACATATATATTGGTGAAATCATACCAAATCATCCACTTAATATGGAACAATACTGCTATAAACTGCTGTTCCATATTAAGTGGATGATTTGGTATGATTTCACCAATATATATATATATATATATATATATATATATGTATATAATATATAATATATATGGCTTTTGCTCCAATACCTGTTTTTCTGTGAATATAGTGGAATAGATTGTTTATATATAATTAAGACAGTACCTTGTACTTTGATACCTATATTTCTCTCAAAAGGCTTATTGCTTAATTTCATAGACATATAACAGTGTATTCAACCTGTATATACAGGATCATTATTAGGAATTGGTGGTCATTAATGCTATTTAGCAAAGAAAGAACAATTTTCTCTCTTTCTGATCAATATATATATGTATGTATTTCTTGACAATAATTTTCGCCACCTGCCTGACGTTTGATGTTATGACTATTATGTCTAATTTACCACAACCAGAAATCAAGAGTTTACTCTGATTGTAGTCAGGCAGCTTTTTAGTAACTGGACCTATAATTGGCTAGATTTAATGTTTGTTTTGTTTTTTTGTTCCATGTCATGTATGTATAGTCTCTTTCTTCTGTTGATATTTCATGTCCAAATATCTGATCTTTTAGTGGCATACTATTAAAAGTTATTTTTTAAATTCTTATACTTTTATGTATCACAGCTTTGTAGTAACAACCTAATCCTAGACATTTCACATAAATCTACTGCTGAGAGCAAATTACAACTACAGAACACAGTCCTCATTAATGTCAATCAAGGTGTTCAGAGTTTGGTCCTTTTTGTTTATGACATGCTGATATGGCACAAACCAGTTTATGCCTAAAGAGGAATACTCACAAGATAGGGATCTTATGATCCCTCTTGCACAGCCTTTGTATAGTTTCTGGATCTGTCTCTGGACGCATTCGCAGTATCAGATTCTCACAAGGAGTCATTCACAAATTTCAAAGACTCCTTCTAAACCCCTGACAATGGACCTTGCACAGCTGTTAGCACTTACACTGACCATATGAGTTATAGTTACTACAGTACATAGGTTGGACACTTTGGTAGAAAAAGTTTATTACGAGACAGACTATTAATAATTGTGATAGTGTCGCAATTATTAATAAATAGGCCCTTTTATCTGAATTTCAAAACCAATAAATATGTATTCAATTTTTGAAACCAACTAATATTTTTAATTCATTTGTAAATACTCAGTCCTCCTTATATACTGGTAGGGTAATAAATATTGGGAGACATCAATTAATACAACCAACATCTTGTCCAAAATTTCTATAATGAATGAATAAATATATCCCCAACAATATATAAACATGGATAACAATAAATGATTTTTGTAAAAAGATTTATTATTTTTTGTCTTTTATTTGTCTTTCATTTGTATTTAAAATAACAGTTAATCATACCAGTGACAATGCAAGTTCACTTGTTGAATCTGGAGAATTAAATAGAGATAAAAGAAACCCACAAATACTGTAACCACAGTAAAATTAAGTATTGATTCTGATATGGAGACAATTTCTTCATCAAGATTCATAGGGTAGTGTATTGTGTTTAATGCATGTATGTTATCTGCAAAGATAGCTTTTATTTCTTTATATAGTTTAAATATTATACAGTTTACTCTAATAATGATCTTAAATATATGTCTTTACTAATATAATAATAGATAACATACACTAGACAATGTTTTTTTAGCTCTGGAACTAGTCAGCATTAAATCCATGACCAAAGCCAACTCTTAATTGGAGATGAGAATGATGAAGAAAACAAATAAAGTTTTAAACAAGAATAGAATTATACAAACTGTGTAAGAGAAGATACACTGGGTATTGAGATTTTGCATGGCTTACAGTTGGACTTTTCAAGTCATGATTCATGTAATGACGTAAATGTAGACTAACAAAAACACAAACTTTGAATATGGTAATTCTCTAACAATTACTGATGAGAGTCTGTCAGTGAGTGAAATTTATAACCTGTTTACTTTAGCTATACATACTGTAATTCTTGTGATAGTATGCAATGTCAGGCTGAAGTCCTAAAAAAATCCTCAGATAGAATAAATTATATCAAGCAATTTATCATCATGCAGAAAGAATACAATGAAAAACAAATGTTCACATAATGTATCAGTAGATAATTGACATGTTTAAAAAAAATAACACAAATCAGCTTCAGATATTAGAAACTCAACAGGCTATTCTAGAAGAGTATCACAAATTGAAATCCAACCCTTCCAACATACAATAAAATAATCTGATAGTGAACAGTGTGGCATCATTCACACAAACTAAAATATTTTGTCAGACTAGCCCAAAGCAAAGACATCAGAAAACATGACAAATTAATCTGCCAAAACAATTTTAGAAGCTGTAAAATATTTCCATATTCTTCATTATATGCTTCATTATCTTCTGTCTGATTTTGTAATGTAATAATAATTTCTAACATTATTATATATAATAAATATATAATCATACATTTGAGTTTTAAATAATCAAGCATTATATTTTTTTTCAGGGGATACATCCCTCATAACTGTCAGAGTGAGAAAATGGCAAGATTGTACAAAAAAGTTTGAAAAATAGCATTTCCTGAAAAAGACTACTTTAAATTATTATAACGTAAAGGGTGTATCTACTGTATACTAATTTATTTCCAATTTCAAAATAATTGGTCATTAATTTTTAGTTTATAAAGTCCTTGGTTATTTACAGTATATAATTAGTCAATATTATTTATGAACTGATTTTGGTTATTAGATAATTTACGTCCTCAAAATTTGAGAATATATTATAATAAATGGTATAACTGTATTACACATTGTTATATTGCTATATTATATTTGTATTACAACTCTTTTCAGAATTTGTTTCACTGTTCCAACAATTTATGATTACAGATACATTCACTTCCTTTTCCAATGATGACAGATGTGTTGAAGCAAAGTTGTATTTTGAAATATTATATTTGGAAAACAATAAGGAACAGACAATATCCTCTGACCAAAGTGCAAAAAACATAAATTTTAACCATAATGATACAGTAACTCTGTATTTTGTTATTAATGCTGTTTTAGGCAAAAATAATTTATTTCAGGCGCAAGCTTTAAGCAGTTAATCGAAAAATAGTGAAATCCCAAACAATTTTAAAAATAGTAAAAACTGAAAAATTATACTAGAAAAAAACTAAATTAAACATGATAATCAAATGTGCTGTTTCTGTGAGGGAGATGGTGAGGCACCTGTTCTTATTTACTTTATACTTAATTGCATTATTATATATTGTTATGGTTCCAAATGATTTGGATCTCTTGTATTTCTCATTGTGTTTGCTGCACAGCTCATCTGTATTACATATATAATGTAAATTCATGTGTTATTTTTTATTTGTATTGCTTATAAATTGTATCTATATCGGATGCATGATGTTTCAATAAAACTTGTTTAAAAAACATGATAGTCAACTTAGAACTTTATTAAATAAAATGTTTTCACACACAATTATTGTACAATTATGTATATTTAGTTATGTTTTAGAGATAGAATAGTTCCCATAATATTTAACCTTATTTACCACTTATGCTGGGCATACACAGCCAGATAAAATGTCTGTCAGACCGACAGACATTTTATCTGGCAGCCTGCCAGCAGCAGATGTCACCAGCATACACTGTGAGAGAAATCTCACAGTGTATAGCCCGACATCTGCGCTCCACCCCCGGGGGAGGAGACATTTCCCTGTTCCTTCCGTAGGAAGGAACACAGGAAATGTCTGTCTGTCGGCCGCGCTGGGCATACACTGCCCAATGCGGCCGACAGTTTACCAGGTAAATATCGCATCGGATGGGCATGTTGGACAATCCTGCATGCCCGACTGAGCAATATTTAACCCTCGGTCCCACGCACACACGCTACAATTATCGGGGCGATCCGCCGATATCAGGCGGATCGCCCCGATAATTGTAGCGTGTATGGCCAGCATAAGTATTATATCTCATATATTTGAAAAACTTGTATATAAAGGAGATATACTGTATATATTTTTAAATTATGCTTACACATCACAAATGGAAAAATAAATGTCCAATATTTTGATAGCGAGTGATGTTTATTGTACTTTCTAATGATTTGTATTGATGTGATTTAAACAGAATACTCTTTTTACATATTATGAAAAGTTAATATTTTTATATTCAATAAAAACTTTTTCTAAGCAAATGTTCTGTTTCAATTACAGTACATTTTGTGAAATATAGACCAATGAAAGGGTTCTGTATATGGTGCATAAAAATTATAACATTTTTACCTATATTTAATATATTTTATATATATATCTTTAAAGCAAGAATAAGTGTATAAGAATTAAATTTATCTCATGAACCCTAATTCTGGGTATTGAAATACTGTTTGCTCCTACTGTATACAAATAATTAGGTAGTCCTGAAACTCCAAATTCTGTAGAATTTAGAGTTTCAAGACTACCTAATTATTTGTAAGGTGTAACACTGTGTGCTGATGGTGATGATGTACCACTGCATACTGCACAGGCCACACTGCAATAAAACAGGAGTTATTGATATTGACTTGAATAAGAGCCAGCCCAGCAGTCACACACTGCCATCCAATCCAGCCATTGCCTATGTTCAACATCAGCCACCCAGGCCCAAGTGACCCTTGCCCAGTGCCCGCTTATGCTGCTAACCCTTTAACCAAAATGTAATTTCATTTAATTTCCTGCTAATGTTACACACACAATTATACAATCCAAATTATAGTATGAACTTAGGAAATCACTTTATTTGTTCATGAAATAATATAACATCCAACAACAGAAATGAATCAGCAAAAAGCCATGACAGCACTACAACATAGAAGTGACAGGCTCTGCAGTTAGCTCAGCAACACAGAGCACTGCACTAAGAAACATATATACAAACCCTACCAAGGCCACCAAAAGTGTTCACATTGCTTACATAATATAACATGTTGCTAAGGTTTAAGCATTATTATTATTATTATTATTATTATTATTATTATTATTATTATTATTATTATTATTATTATCCTTTATTTGTATGGCACCACAAGGGTTCCACAGCACCTCACAAAGTACATAAACAAATGAGCAAACACCAAAACAGCGACTTACAATACAGAGCAATACAGGATAAGAACATAGTTTATAAACATTGCTGCAATAGTGATCATAACACTCAAAAAGCAGTAGGACATCAGCAACAAAGTATTAAGTGCCCTTGTGGGGAGTTTGGAGTAGATGATCTTATGAGTGAGGGAAGAGGGCCCTGCTCTTGAGAACTTACATTCTAAAGGGGAGGGGCAGACAGCCAGGGGTGACACAGATAGGGTAGACAGTGAGGAAGAAGCATGTAAGCAGCAGGTTAGGATGAGAGCTGGATGGCTTTGAAGTAGTGAGTCTTGAGAGCCAATTTGAAGATTTGTAGAGAGTCTGAGAGTTCCAGTACAAGGGAGCAGCATAGAGATCTTGGAGGCAGGAGTGGAAGGAAGTAATCAGTAGGCAAGTGAGGCAGCATGCATTTGTAGGAAAGGGAGGGAGTTTAGTGTGATGCAGATGAAGGTGTTGAGGTTAGAGGGAGAGGAGGGTGGGTGCAGAGCCTAGTGGTTGGGTAGTAGGACCATTGTGGGGGAGAAAAGAATGAAAGAGGAGTAACAGGAGAGGAGGGGGAGGGAAGCAGAGGGGAGGAATACAGACAGAGGAATGGAGAGAAGGAGAGGAAGAAGTGGAGGAGACTAGGGGGGGAAGGATAGAGGTGGGAGCCGGGGGAGCAGAATAAAGGATTAGGTAGGCACTGAGTAAAGGGAGAATTTGAAGAGAACATGGTCATGGAGTGGATGAGGCAAGAAGGGGGAGGAAAATATGAAATTGGAATAATGTCTGTATGGGAACAACAGTGTTAAAGATTTTGTAAAAGTGCTGGTGAAAGAACACTGTTGGCGAATGTGTATGCTCAATTACAATTTTTTTTTTTTGAGGGGAATATATATGATCTAATGGGTTTAGAGAATTAGTAATAAAAAAAGAGACTTTTAGTAGTTTGAAGTTGTGAAGCTAGGCAAAAGCAATGGTAAATCAGACTGTATATGCAAGATTAAAGAGGTTACTTGGCATTGGTACAAATATGAAGTTAGTTTTTAGTGAAAAAAGAAGCAGCATAAATAGTAGCAAGTAACTTGGTAATTTCTTTGCAGTGATCAAACAATGAGCTCAGTGTTGCATGTCCTGGTTATGCAGGCAGCAGGTGTTTCTTGTGAAGAGATAGTGAACTCACACTTGATGCTCCATAGGTGTCCATAAACTACTGATTTAGTTTTGGGTGATGAAATGTTCTTCTGTTTTACTTCAGTTTAATGCCAGTGTAACACTGACATTTCCCTAAAATCAATGTTGCACTTATGAATCTGATAACTACAGCCAAGGCCTACAGCCTAGTCAATGATATTTAAGTAGAGCTGAAGCCAAGTGTGCACCCTAATTAATGACAACCCCCCACTGGCCAGCCAATACAGACCTAGCAGTAAAATGGCTTAAACAAACATGTAGCACATACCAAACATTTAGGACTTAAGATCAATCATGCCTACACTCAATCTAAAGACTGCAGATAGTACTTATGGCAATATATACTATGTATATATATATTAGGGATGTGCAGGCTCGGATAGGTTCGAGTTTGCACGTGGAGTTCGGATTTTTCCCTCCAAAAAAACGGAACTAAGAAAGAGGCAAAACGTCATCTTGCACGGACGAACATCATTCCTGGACTTTTGTCTAGGAATGATGATGTTCGTCCATGCAAGATGACGTTTTGCCTCTTTCTGAGTTCCATTTTTTTGGAGGGAAAAATCCGAACTCCACGTGCCAACTCGAACCTATCCGAGCCTGCACATCCCTAATATATATATATATATATATATATATATATACATATAAAGAAATGAGTAATGAGTAACAGCGCTATCCCTTTTGAACTCTTATATATTCTGCTGGGTTAAGGCCAATGCCTAATTCACGTGTCTTGATACTGCAATTTGGCTATACAAAGTGGAAATGACAGTACGGCATAATCAAAATAAATCTTGTTGTTTAATTGTTAAAATAACATGTGAAAAATACATATACAATCACAATGGTCTGCAATGCAAAGAAACTGCTGTGTGGTTGATTTGTAAATGATAATTGGTGGCGATTGTGTACACTGTCTGTGAACTCTTGGTAGGAATTGGGGGATGATACAGTCCTTGACTATACACATCCACCCCAAGGACAGTATCATCCCCCAATTCCTACCAAGAGTTCACAAACAGTGTACACAATCGCCACCAATTATCATTTACAAATCAACCACACAGCAGTTTCTTTGCATTGCAGACCATTGTGATTGTATATGTATTTTTCACATGTTATTTTAACAATTAAACAACAAGATTTATTTTGATTATGCCGTACTGTCATTTCCACTTTGTATAGCCAAATTGCAGTATCAAGACACGTGAATTAGGCATTGGCCTTAACCCAGCAATATATATAAGAGTTCAAAAGGGATAGCGCTGTTACTCATTTCTTTGTATACTGCATCCTAGGGAAAGGGGAGAACACCCTTTTGTATACAGCAGCTCCCGAAACAAAGAATAGGTCGGTTGCCCAGTGCTCAGTACTACTTTTTTGTATTAATATATATATATATATATATATATATATATACACAATAAAACCAGCAGACTTCAGATAGCAATTGCTGATTACCTAAATATATAATTCAAACAGCGCAGCACATCAGGAGTAATGTTCTGCAGCAGACTTCAAATAACAATTGCTGATTACCTGTTTAAGACAAAGATATGAGGGGTCAGTTCAATCAATATCAGCAGAGGATATAACAAGTAATTCCGATGTAATGCCTAAATTTTCTTTAAAATCTATTTTGTACTTATGACATCTGTACTTATGAATCTGCTAACTACAGCCTAGGTCTGCAGCCTAGTGAGGTTACTACTACTATTACTTACAGAACAAAAGAGATAACAAAAGTACACACACAAAATATTAATGTGAAAGTAGGTGTCACTACCTGTGCCTGTTGAGTTCATTGAGAAATTAGCAGTGCAGAGAAACACACACAGTAACAAATAATGCAAGGAACCCCTCAGGGTGCTACTAAATAATCAGCTTCAATAAAATACATAATCCTTAAAATGTAGTAAGACACATGAATTAAGATAAATGAATGAACCAAAAACCAGAAAGTCAGATGTAGATGAAGATAACTTTTTCCAGATGTTTGTATGGATCCTTTTCCTAACAAAATGTATGTTCTCCTATGGCAAATGAAGAACCCTCTTGATGAATTGTTAATTATCTAGCCAAATACACTCCAAAAGAGTAGAGAAAAGAAGACATAGTGCAGATCATAAAAACTGTTTAATTGGAACCACAATAAGGGGTAAATTTACTAAAGTAAGAGTTTTAGCAGTGAGTTTTAAAAGTGATGTTGCCCATCACTTTTAAAGGTATTTGAAGATGGAGACATAGGAGCAAATTCTTTAACCAGAGCTGTACTGAAGGCCATTACATCTTGTAGAATTCGATCTCTGGACTCAATGAGTGGGTTAGATTACTCCAATGCTTTACCTCTAAAGTGTAAAACAAGAAACTTGACAAGGTTGGTGGAAGCAATTCCACAAGATGGATCGGCTCTCATTAGAGTGTTATAATACTTAAGTAATACGTTGTACTGGTACACTTCTCCATCGAAGATTATGGACACTAAAGCATCCGATGAATCCTGAGTTCCATAATTCTTTTTAGGAACTGAAATGAAACCACTTAGAGATTCCTTTGACCAAAGATTGGGTGATTCTACTAAACTTGATTGATGTTCTTCACTCAAAACAAGACAAGACCCAAACTGAAATTCAGTAGAATTGGATTCGGAGACACCAGGAACTGTTGTAACTAAAGAAGATGAACTTTAAAGAGCACCAGAATGGGTAGGATCAAGTGACAAGACAGAATTAGTACTATACAAGTTATCGTCCACTGGGATGAAATGCTCAAAAGGCGACTTCCCGCTAGTCAAGGTATTTATTAATTAATATAATCCAACTTCATCTATAATGTTAGTCCCAAAGCCCTTTGCTTTCTTTTATTTGGATTCTCCACCATCATGTCCCATGATAAGGTGATTGATCTTACTGCTACTATTCTCCAAGACTATGCCTCCATGGCTTCTTATTAATGTCTTAGCTTCACTTTTCATTATGGACTCCAAAACTCCTGTAAACATGAATGTTAGACCTTCCATGCAATTTTCTGCACCTCGTGGAACTTGCTTGGCATCAAAAGCTTTAACTGTTGGACTAGTTTTGTCTTCAGGAAAAAGATCTGATGAAGAACATGACATTTTCTTGGTCCTTAATTTAGAACCTTTCATTTCTGAAAAGTTAATATTTCAGATGAACATAATACACAGACTGGAATGCACAAGTCACTTGAAACTTCCTTCTGCGACATGACACTGGAAACCACCTGTTTGGGTGCAAGACTTGAGACCCCCCCTGGGGTGAGAAACTAGAAAACCTCTCCAGGGGAGAGAAACTTGAAACCCTCTACTGGGGTACCACACTCAAAAACCCTTCCTGGGACTTAAACACCTGAAAAATACTAGGAAACACTTCCTGAGGTAGAACAGCAGAAAACCCCCATTGTGATGAGAAACTTGAGAGTCAGTCCAGGAATACGGAACTTGAAAGCCCCGCTTGGGGTGTGAGACTTGAAATTCCCTTTTGGGGTATGACACTTGAAGACTTCTCCTGACTCAAAACAAAGGCCCCCTCCTGAGGAATGAAACTCAAAATGACAAACCCCTCCTGGGGCATAAAACTTGAAATCCCCTGCTGGGGTGTGAAACTTGAAACAGAGATCCCCTTGGGGTGTGAAACTTAAAACCCCCTCTTGGGGTACAGAACTTGAAACCCCCACTTGGGATGAGAGACTTGAGACCTCCTCCTGGGGTGAAGAACTCGAGGCCCCCACCTGGGGTGTGAAACTTGAAACCTCCTTTTGGGGTATGGAAGCTGAAACCTCCACTTGGGGTGAAGAATTTGAAACCCCCTCTTAGGGTACAGAACTTAAAACCTCCTCTTGGGGTATGGAACTTGAAACCCCCACTTGGGGTGAGAGACTTGAGACCCCCTCCTGGGGTAAGAAACTCAAACCCCCCTCCTGGGGTGTGAAACTTGACACCCCCTCTTGGGGTACAGAAGTTGAAACCCCCACTTGGTGTGAGAAACTTGAGAAACCCCTCCTGAGGTGAGAAACTTGAAACCCCCTCTTGGGGTATGGAACTTGAAACCCCCTCTTGGGGTATAGAACTTGAAACCCTCACTTGGGGTGAGAGACTTGAGACCCCCCTTAGGTAAGAAACCTGAAGCCCCCTCCTGGGGTGCAAAACTTGAAACCCCCTCTTGCGGTATAGAAGTTGAAACCCCCACTTGGGGTGAGAAACTTGAGAACCCCTCCTGGGGTGCAAAACTTGAAGCCCCTTCTGGTGGTGAGAACACAGGAATGCTCCCTGGAGTTAGCTGAACAGATTTTCCCACTGAAGATGTCAACTAATATAAGTAACACTGGTGGTCAGCATGAGGGTTGAAACAACACACTGTAGATACTTTGTGGAAAACACTGGAGAGCATAGTAATCACTGGAACAGTGAAGTTGAACAGCAGTTTCCTGTTTCTGGAGTCAGACTTAAATACCCCTGGGTAGCTGGTCATTGGATCAGAGGCTCAGCTGAGTGACCACAGGACTACCATCGGAAGAGACTAGTCAGTGTTAGGATCCACAAGTAGCGGATCATCTTGGTGGCAGTTCCCAGTCTTGGTTACTACTGGAGACTGCATCTAATCCTGTTTTGTCTGTGTTTAGTTCATAGCCTGTCATTCCTATCTGTTTGGTTTTCTCAGGTGCTACTAATCATCTGCCTCTCTGCAGATCTTAGGTGCACCAGCCTGTGATTAGGAATCTCTCTCTGCTGGAGACAGCACTGATTTGGTCCTGTTTCTCTTAAGTTTCAGCCAGCCCTGCACTCTGTGCCAGTTATGCTGTCTAAACATCAGTACACAGACTGTTTCCCAGCTTCCAAGCCACACCAGTGCACAGATTGCCTCCTGGCTTCCAAGCCGCACCAGTGCACAGACTGTCTCCTGGCTTCCAAGCCACACCAATGCACAGACTTTTTCTTGGCTCCCATGCTGCTACATTAGCCTCTGGCCACCACTGGCACTCCAACCACATCCTCAGAACCTTGCCGCACCAATGGCTCCTAAGCTGCATCATCGGCTCCCAAGCCGCAACATCGACCTCCGGCCACTCTACTGGCTCTCCAGTCATACCATTGACCATTGCTGCACCAACGGCTTCTAAGCTGCATCATCAGCTCCCAAGCTGCAACATTGGCCTCCGGCCACTCTACTGGCTCTCCAGCCACACCATTGGCACCTTGCCGCACCAATGGCTCTTAAGCTGCATCATCGGTTCCCAAGCCACAACATCAGCCTCCGGCCTTTCTACTGACTCTCCAGCCACATCATCGGCACCTTGCCGACATTACAAGTTGACCATAATAGCATATTCTTATGCAGATGCTGCAGAATCTTTACAATCATGTTGATGGAGGAAACTAAGAAGTGACAGGGACTGCAGTAAATACATAAACAGGGGTAAATGTCACCATTTTAATCAAATTAGCCATACCCAAATAAGATAATAGATGGCTCCACACCTACAACTTTCCACAAATGTCGATATTACTTTGTAGCTCTCTTAGTGTAGCCCCCTTAGTGTAGCTCCCTTACTAAACATTTGGAAAAAGTGTAACTAATTTATAGTATATTAATTTAGAGTAAAGTAATATCATATGTATTTACTACTGTAAAATCAAAAGCTTTTTTCTATCTTTTGTGAAGGGGTGGATTACAGCTATATAAACAGTGATTAGTGACCCCATTATTTTCTATGTAGAAGATTCTGGAAGGGGTGCGGAAAAAAAGGGACTCCATGTGGTCAATTCCACTGGGTAGAAAGGCAGTTGATGGGTAGAAAGGCAGTTGACTCATCAGTTACTGTCAGAATGTGGTTCCCCCTCCAGAGCTGACAGATCAGAGCTCCTGGTACCGCAGAGCACAAGACCCTAGAAGCGGCGGTAGCAGGGTGGCTATATCAGTAAAGCCAGTGTGGGCAAGGAGGCAGTATCAGAGGTATCTGTTTTGGCTGGTACCAGGAGCAATGGCTCAGGTATAGCTGGAAACCATCTAGGAATAAATCTCCATTATAGACTTTCCCTATATATTAACTTTAAAGCCAGGAATATTATGCCCTCAAATCTATCACTGTATTTAGGCTAATAACAGCTGAAGGTAAGACAGAAATTGATGTTACTCAGTGAGTTCCTTATTTCCCTGAAAATACTACAGAGGATTAACAGCCACAAGAGAGCTCATATATTTTAGTTAAAATATAACTTTTGTGTTATTGCCTCTTAGCTGGACATAATAGTGACTGCATTTGTGCTTCATATAGTTCAGAGTCACCATAACTGATCTTATAATAGTGAGTTGGGGGAGGACTAGAGAGAATAGCCCCAGTCACCCTCATAGTCCTAATGCTGTACTGGTAATGTAATCCACCTTCACGAGAAAAAACATAACAAGTGTGTTGAACTAATGTGTTGGATACAGTAATTACTGCAGCTATTGATATTTGCTTTTTGATGTACATCTTTATATAGAAAAAAGGAAATAGTTCTCTCTCAGTCACGGAAAGAAGTAATTCTTTGTTTTACAATTGATAAGAGCAAACCATCAGATATTGTCTATAAACCTATTGCCAGGACTCATTGGAACTCTACGTCCAATGATTTGGAGGCTGGGGGGGAGTTGAGAGGGGGGCCCTGTCTGTTTCATCTGTAATGGGCCCTACAATTTCTGATTACAGCCCTGGTTAGTGGAAGGTAAAGACGGATTTTGCGTTTGCATGGGCATAACTGAACCGAAGGCAAATGGTATAAACATGTAACTTGTTGTTTCTTTTTTTTTCTTTAACTTGGTATGGAATGTTATCTGTGTGTAGAAAATGACAAGCCTTTGAACATAGATTGAACGAGAGGTTAAGTGTCAGGGTTCAGCCTAGGATCAGCTATCTCTTACCTCCATGCCGGCTTCCCCTGACTTCCTTGTGGTCAGACATCTGGTGCAGTGATGGGCGAGATTTATTCTGCCTTAGGTGCTTTCTGTGGACTTCCATGGTTGGCTGTGTGTGTTGGGGATCGGAGTTCCCATCATGGGCACCGCCATGACAATTCTTCTCATGTGACAGTCCTCCTAACCAATGGTAGCATGATCTCAGTCAGCTGACGCTGTGCTCCAATAATCTGCTACCCCTAGGTATAAATCTGCCCCCAGAACTCTGGGAAGTTGCCTGATCAACAGTTGTCACTCCTAGTGTTCTGGTTGAGTTCTGTTCCAGGTTCCCTTGGATTCCAAGCCTAAGTTCCAGTGTTTTCTAGTGAGCAACAGTGCTATTCCTATTTCATCTCTGCCTGTGTTGGAGTTCCAGTGTCTCCTTTCAGCATCAGTGTGATTTACATCCCTACCTGTGCAAGCTGTTTCTGTGATTTCCAGCTATAAGGTTTTCCTGAGTGTCTCACAGCTGCACCTCTGTGATTACAAGCTACATGTGTTCCCTGTGAGCAGTGGTGCTAATTATATCTCAGCCAGAGAGCTTTGTTTCCAGTGACTGTGCTATAACATCTCAGCCTGTGTGTCTAAGCCTCCGGTGTTTTCCAGTGAGCAGCAGTGCGACCTAACTTCTCTACCTATGTGCCTAAGTCTTCAGTATTTTCTTGTGAACAGCAGTGCGACCTATATCCCTGCCTGCACATTAATACCAGTGTCTCCCTCGAGTGCACCCCGCAGTGCAGTAGTGCATCTGCACATTAATACCAGTGTCTCCTTCAAGTGCACCCCACAGTGCAGTAGTGCATCTGCACATTAATACCAGTGTCTCCCTTGAGTGCACCCCGCAGTGCAGTAGTGCATCTGCACATTAATACCAGTGTCTCCTTCAAGTGCACCCCACAGTGCAGTAGTGCATCTGCACATTAATACCAGTGTCTCCCTCGAGTGCACCCTGCAGTGCAAAAGTGCTTCTGCACATTTATACCAGAGTCTTCTTTGTGTGCCATCTCATTGCGCCAAGTGCGTCCACACGCCATTACCTGAATCTCCCTCGAGTTCTACCTCATTGTGCAAAAGGGCATATTCATGCCATTACCTGTGTCTCCCTCGAGTGCCACCCCATGGTGCAAAGGTGCGTCCGCGCACTGTTACCTGTGTCTCCCTCGAGTGTCAACTCCAGTGTACCTCAAGTGCTAATTACAAGTACTCCACAAGTATCATCTCCTGGTGGATCTCCCAGTGTAATAGTGCCTTTGTTAGGCACTTCCCTTGGGCCACTGATATTCAATTCTCTATTCCCACAAGGCTTGGATACCTGGTCAAAGGACCACGACCTGCCTGCATGGTGCAGCTAAGCCCATATCCCTCTTGGAGGGGTCACTGGCGAACACCTCCCTGCAGGTTAAACTCCGCACCTTTGACCAGATCTCATCAACATCCAAGACCTGTGGATGTGGAGTCCTGATATCCAGGCCAGTTCCCTGAATTCTTCCCACACCACCATCACAACCCCTCACTAGGGGATTCCAGTACATCAAACCTGACATTAAGAAAGTTCTGTGTTCCTGCCCAGCCATAAATGTCCAATGGTACTGTTTACATTGTATGTAAAATCTATTTTCTGTAGGAGAAATGTTTTTCAAATTGTATAGCTGAGAGGTAATGGCCTGGCTAGTGTTTACTTATTGCCCTAGGCTCAGGGTACAAGTTGTTAATGTTTGTGGTTTCCACACTTGAAGAAGGATCAAAGAGTGGAGTTTGGTTATAACCCCACAGGGGGTCAGGCTTACAGGCCAAGGAGAGACAGACCAACCAGCCAGGTGTCAAATCTTTCCCCTAGTCATCTGTAAGAAGTGTCCAGTTCTGTGGACACAGGCCTAGTCTCTAAGCTCCAAACAGGATGGAGTGAGCAATTATTAATTAAATGAAGTAGCCCCTGCTCAAGTGACCAAGAAACCCTGTGTTTTAGTCACCTAAGCAATGGAATGGTTAAACTACCCCAAAAGAGGGGAATGATCCAGAGATGCCTGAAACAGGCATAAAACTATAACTGACTTCTGGGTCAGCGTTCATTTCTAAGGGGCTATGATGTGGTACAGATTGAATTGGAGTTCGTCACTAGGGACTGCCCCTGTCCCCCAAATCACTTAAGACAACGGTGGTTTGTTTCTTCCCTTTTAATTTATTTCTGAAATTGTAAGTAACTTGTGTGCGACCTTTTATTTAACATTATTATAATCTTGTAACTTTTTGTAACTAAGCTTTGAAGGTATTCTTGAATTAAAACATTCATTCTAGATCTGGAACTGTGTTTCCAAGGCCTAAACTTGGGCCACATTACTTATTTTTCTAAGTGTGTATTGCAGGTGAGAGCAAAAGCTCACCTTATGCTAAAGCATTAAAGTTACTTTTGCTGGTGGCAGCTTTCAGGTTTATTAAACTACGCGAGCTGAGTTAACTTGTGAAAGTCACGGGCGGCGATTCTCAGATTGGCGTATCTTGAGAGATCGGCTGGAGGTTCATAACAGCAATGACCACACTTTATGGCAGCCTGGATTTGCTTAATTTTGTTCACAGTTTGCAGACCCATAGAGCTGCGAGAAAAATTCCACTAATCAGGCTCAGAGCGGGCCGTAAAGGGTGCAAGGTGCTGGTCTGTTGCCAGCATTTTAATGCCGTTGCAACGGCAACTCGCACCCCTCGTGGCTAATTGGATTCAGCCCATAGAGGAGAGTTCTCTGTGTGTACTTTCAACTCCTTGAACTGATGGAGGTGCGACCTCCATCCTGACAAGGCTGCAACTGCGCATGAGCGGTTCTCCACACTTCTCTCTTCCGGCCTTCTTCTTCTGTCACCACACCTCTCCCCTCCTTTCATTATTGACTTCTGATGCTGGCCCTCTCTGATTGGCTTTGCACTTCCCCTCTCCTTTCTTATTGGCTTCTGTCACCACCCCTCTCTGATCAGTACCTTCCACTCTGATCTCCTCCCTCCTTCTCTCCTCATTCATTCATTGTGCTTCAATGGACTTAAGAATGACATATCTGAAGTACAATCCTAAACTTCAATTTTAAGTTATGACTTTTTAAAAAAAGTCACTGCTTTGCTATTTAAAGTAGTGAGGGTGATACTGCCACTGTTTGCTGTTTTGTTTTTCTCTTCACTTCAGTATTCCCCCACAGGCTGACCATACCCCACTGGCACAGTTTAGTACAGGTGTCAGGGTTCAGCCTAGGATCGGCTATCTCTCACCTCTGCGATGGCTTCCCCTGACTTCTCATTTGGTCAGATGTCTGGTGCAGTGATGGGCGAGGTGCAGAGCATTCTGCCTTAGGTGCTTGCGAACTTCCATGGTCGGCTGTGTGTGTTGGGGATCGGAGTTCCTAGCATGGGTGCCGCCACGACAGTTCCTATCATGTGACAGTATCCCAACCAATGGTAACATGATCTCGGTCAGCTGATGCTGTGCTCCAATCATCTGCTACCCCTGGGTATATATCCAGATCCAGAACTCCAGGAAGTTGCCTGAGCAATGTTGTCATTTTCCAGTGTCTGCTGATGCTACTTCATTCCAGGTCTGTCCTTGTGTTACTCCTGTGATTATCAGTACCGACTCTTGAGCTTCAGTGTGTTCAGAATATATCTCCAGTGCTTGCAGCAATTACCTAATTATAGTCCTCCAGTGTGCTCTGAATATCTCTCCAGTGCTTGCAGCAAATACCAAAGCATTGTGCTACAGTGAGTTCAGAATATCTCTCCAGTGCTTGCAGCAATTACCAGCAACAGTTCTGCAGTCACTACTGCATCCAGCCTCAATACTGCTGTCACAACAGCATCCAGCCTCAGTTCTGCAGTCACTACTGCTTCCAGCCTCAGTTCTGCAGTCACTACTGCATCCAGCCTCAGTTCTGCAGTCACTACTGCATCCGGTCTCAAATACCACTGTCACCACAGTACCCTGCCTCAGTTGTGCAGTTACTACTGCATCCAGCCTCAGTCACTACAGCATCCAATCCTCTGTGCCATTGTGCCTCCTAGACCCTTTGGTATATATTAGAAGCTATACAAGGGTATAGCATATTTCTTGTAGAAATATTCCCTAGGGCCACTGTAATGAGATTCTCCATTTCCCACGGTATCAGTCACCAGTGCAAAGGACTGAGTCTCATATTTCACCCCCTCCTACATCTGGGGAAAACTTTGAGTCTTCAAGTCTATTTTCCGGAGATCCCCTGTCTACATTGGCAACTGTTTCCAGTGAACATAACCTCCTTATAAGTTTTTCTCAGCTTTTGGAACAATTCCAATGTCTTCTCCCCAAGATATTCCAACTTATTTCTAAGTCCTCTAGTACTACCCCTGATGTATATAACATCACCATCAGAGAGGCTGGAGTAAGGCATTGAAGCTTCCTGCATCCCAAGCTTTCGGAGAGCAAACGTCAGTGCCGCCGGGAACAACAACTATGCCTGTAATGTGGTTATGATGACCATTTTATCCGAGACTGTGCTCTTCCTCATTCTAGAAGATGGCACTTCAAGTTCTTCCCCATCATCACTGGTGATCGCTACTCCTTCCATTTCAAACAAAAAGGAGATGCTTCCCAAACAAAAAGAAATTTTAAACTGGGGTCCAGCTACAAGATGCTTCTTTCCTCATCTAAGAAAAGTAGGAGGCCTTCAGTCAGTTGTCCCTGAGGAGTTATGTTGTAAACCAGTCTTAAACTCTTTAACTTCAAGTCCTGTACCCCAAGGGGGATAAGAGTGGCTCTCCCCAGGAGGTGATCTTAGGTCTTATATCTCGAGACAAAGCTTCAAGCTCCTCATCCAAATGAGGGAATTCAAGCGACATACCCCAAGGAGGGGTTTTAAGTTTTGTTCCTCAGAAGGAAGTTTCGAGTAATACACCCCATGAAGGGGTTCTAAGTCTCGCACCCCAAGGCGGGGTTACAAGTCCCATACCCCAGGAGGGGTTTTCAAGAGTTTTACCCCAGGGAGGGGTTTTAAGTGCCATGCACCAGGAGGGGGCTTCAATTTCAAATCTTTCACCCCGAGAGGGGGGTACAAGTTCTGTTCCCCAAGAAGGGACTACCAATCTCATACCCCAGGTGGGGTTTTCTAGCATTCTACCCCAAAAAGAAAAACCCTCCCCCAAAGTACAACCAGCACTAGGCTTTGGAGACTCAGTACTGGTTGAGCTAAATACAGGGGACAAATGAAGTAGGGGTCCCTCGTATTAAAAACAACCAGCACCAGCCTTATAAGAACCAGTCCTGGTTGCCAAAATTCAGTGGACAAATGACATAGAGGTCCCCTGGATTCAGTGCAATCAGCACTGGGATCTGAACCAGCCCTGGTACTGGAAATACAGGGGGAAATAATGCATAGGGTCTCCTGTATCTACCAGAACCAGCACCACACTCTTTCTAGTGGGGGGGGTGATGACAAAGCCAGGGGAGCACTCTCACCAGGCCCCCAGCCAAAACATCACCCCTGGCCGCTAGTCAACCCAGGCCAGGGATCCTTGGGACCCCCCACAATAAAGTGGTCCCCCTCTCCAGAGCACCCCAGGCCCAGGCTGATAGCTCAGGGCCTATCCCAAGCACCCCTGGGTGGTGGGTGCTGGGTTGATTGTGTCGTGTGGTACGTGCTGGTTGTGCTTAATACAGGGGACCCCTACATCATTTGTCCCCTGTATTTAGCACAACCACTACTGGGTCTACAAAGCTCGATGCTGGTTGTTTTTTTGGGGGGTGCCTAATGCTTGTACACCGCCAACCGCACTTCCGCCCACACTTCCACCCCTGAGGTCCGTTACCGTCTCTGGGTTCTGGCCAAAGTTAACGCCCGCTACCCCACTGCACCTTTCCCCTGGGACCCACTGCTGCAAATGGCAACTTCTTTCCCTCGAGCCCACCACCACTAAAACCTGCAAACGACGGCCAACTTTGCGCACCCAAGTAAAGCCACAGTGAATACACCTGCCGGAGGCTCCTACTGTGGCTGAAATTTCCTATCTATTCAATGGCGCATTCTTGAGGTAATAGATTAAAAACTGTAACTTTCTCAATTACCTGAACCCAAAAAGGCCCTACCCTGGCACAATATCTACCTAATAAAACAAACCCTAAGTCTAAATTAGCCCCCTACCCTGCGTTATGCCTTCCCAAATATCCCCCATAGATAACAGCAAATAATTGGTACTAATTTAGAAAGTTAGAACAAAGTGACAGTTGGAAATTTTGATTACTCCCAAATCCTAATTTTTTACTTTTATTCCCTGAATTTTGGCAATCAGCACCGAGCGACAGTTCTACCCATCTGTGCCAAATTTCAGCTTGGTACCTCCAATAGTTTTTGAGGAGTAGCCCCTTAAGCACCATGCAGTTTTTTAGATGCAGCTTGAATATAAGGGCATGACTGTGCCCTTATTATATATATATATATATATATATATATATGTATATATTTATATATATATATATATATATATTTATATTAGGGGTGTGCACCGGCCACTTTTCGTGTTTTGGTTTTGGATCTGGATCTTTCCTTGTGTTTTGGATCTGGATTGGTTTTGCCAAAACCACCCTTCTGTGTTTTGGGTTCTGGGTTTTGTGTTTTGGATCTGTATTTTTTTTAAAAAAGCATAAAAACAGCTAAAATCACAGAATGTGTGGGTTTTTCTGCTCCTATGCTATTATTAACCTCAATAACCTTAATTTCCACTCATTTCCAGTCTATTCTGAACACCTCACACCTCACAATAGTGTTTTTATGTCCAAAAGGTTGCACTGAGGTAGCTGGATGACTATGCTAAGCGATACGAGTGGGTGGCACTAACATGTGGCCCATCTAGTGACACTGCAGTGGCAGACAGGATGGCAATTTGAAAAACTAGGCCCCAAACAGTACATAATGCAAAGAAAAAAAAGAGGTGCAAGATGGAATTGTCCTTGGGCCCTGGGCCCTCCTACCTACCCTTATGTTGTATAAACAGGACATGCACACTTTAACAAACCAATCATTTCAGTGCCAGGGTCTGCCACACGACTGTGGCTGAAATGATTGGTTTGTATGGGCCCCCACAAAACAAGCTGGCAATTAATCTGGCCCTGCACAAACTGGCTCTACAGAAGCAAGATGTCGTCCTCATCCTCCTCATCCACTGATTCTTCACACTCTTCAGTGTTGTGTACATCCTCATCCTCACAGAGTATTAATTTGTTCCCGCTGGAATCCACCACCACAGGTCCCTCTGTACGTTCGGGAGGCTGGTCTCCCTGGAAGAGTTGATAATTCATTTTAAGAACATCATCTTCTCCACATTTTGTGGAAGCAACCTCCTACGCCTTTTGCTGACAAGGTTCCCGGCTGCACTAAACACTCTTTCTGAGTATACACTGGAAGGGGGGCAACTTAGGTAAACTAGAGCCAGTTTGTACAGGGGCCTCCAAATTGCCTCTTTTTCCTGCCAGTACAGGTACGGACTGTCTGACATGCCTACTTGGATGCTGTCACCAATGTAATCCTCCACCATTCTGTCAGTGGTGACTGTATCATATGCAGTGACAGCAGACATGTCAGAAATTGTTGGCACGTCCTTCAGTCTGGACCAGATGTTCAAACCAGCCCTTGACTTATGACACAAGCGCATGCTTGGCGCTGCTGCTGTGTTGATGCATGTGCGGCTACTGTGCATACATTTCGCACACAAACACAGAAAAAAAAAATGTTTATTTTTTGTGGAGCGCACTTTGGGGGTTATACCACCCTTTAACAGACTTATGGGACACAGGTGCACGCTTGCCACTGCTCCTTTGTTGATGCACGTACAGTACACACAGGGCCTGATTCAGAGCCGGAAGCTCTGACCAGAGCACTCGCTCTGACCAGAGTGCTCGCTCTGAATTAGGGCCCTCCTACCTAAAAATGGAGTGGCATCTTGGACGCTCACATAGCTGTGGGTTACCACCCACAGCTTATGCGAGCGTCCATAATGATGGTCGCGATGGTCAAGACCATCGCGACCATTGGGCTTGCGACAAGACCCTGCGATAGGGTCTCATTGCCGCAAGCCCAGGAGTGATTTTGGCTCTATCAGATCAAAAATCACTCCCACTGACATCACTAGTGATGTCAGTGAGGCCAGACCCAGACGGTAGGTGTTCCCATGGGAATGCCTCTGTCTGGCAGCCACGCCCCCGGCACGCCCACCAAAGGCACGCCCCCGCACACCTAACCACCATAGACAGCACGCCCCCTGTGGTGCGAGACCCCGAGCGATGGATTCCCCGTCGCTTGCCGGGTCTCGCGCATGCGCATGACGGAGCTCCCTCCATCGTGTGCATGCGCATTAGGGCACCATCGACCCACTTGCGAGCGTCCTGCGCTCGCAAGCGAGTCTGAATTAGGCCCACAATTCACAAAGACAGAAAAATTAGAAGAATTTTTTATTTTTTGTGGAGCGCACTTTGGGGGTTACACCACCCTTTAACAGACAGACACACGTTTGGTGCTGCTGCTTTGAGGATGCAGGTGCGGCTACAGCCCACACAATTCACAAATACAGAAACAAAAGATTTTTGAATTTTTTGTGGAGCGCACTTTGGGGGTTACACCACCTTTAACAGACAGATGCACGCTTGTCGCTGCTGTTTCGAGGACAGTATCATATGCAGTGACAGTAGACTTGTCAGAAATTGTTGGCATGTCCTTCAGTCCGGACCAGATGTCCAAAGCGGCCCTTGACATATGACACAGGCGCACGCTTGGCGCTGCTACTGTGATGATGCACGTGCGGCTACATCGCACACAAGTCACAAACACAGAAAAAAAAGAATTTTTTATTGTTTGTGGAGCGCACTTTGAGGGTTACACCACCCTTTAACAGACAGACGCATGCTTGTCGCTGCTGCTTTGAGGATGCAGGTGCGGCTACTGCGCATACATTTCACACAAAAACACAGAAAAAAAGATTATTTTATTTTTGTTGGAGCGCACTTTGGGGATTACAGCACCCTTTAACGGACAAGCCAGCTGGCCCTTTACTTATGACACAGGCGCACGCTTGGCGCTGCTCCTTTGTTGATGCACGTGCAGCCACAGTGCACACAATTCACAAACACAGAAAATATTTTTTTATTTTGTTTAGAGTGGACTTTGGGGGTTACAGCACCCTTTAACGGTCAAGCCAGCTGGCCTTTTACTTATGACACAGGCGCACGCTTGGCGCTACTTTGTTGATCCACGTGCAGCTACTGCACACACAATTCACACACACAAAAAAATATATATTTTTATTTTTTTTTGGAGTGCCCTTTGGGGGTTACAGCACCCTTTAACGGACAAGCCAGCCAGCCCTTTACTTATGGGAGACAGACGCACTCTTGACGCTGCTCCTTTGTTGATACACGTGCAGCCACAGTGCACACATTTCACAAACACAGAAAATAATTTTTTATTTTCTTTGGAGTGCACTTTGGGGGTTACAGCACCCTTTAATGGTCAAGCTGGCTGGCCCTTTACATATGACACAGGCGCACGCTTGGCGCTACTTTGTTGATAACCGTGCGGCCACAGTGCACACAATTCACAAACACAGAAAATATTTTTTTATTTTGTTTGGAGTGCACTTAGGGGGTTACAGCACCCTTTAAAGGACAAGCCAGCCTGCCCTTTACTTATGGGACACAGGTGCACGCTTGGCGCTGCTCCTTTGTTGATGCACGTGCAGCCACAGTGCACACAATTCACAAACACAGAAAATAATTTTTTATTTTTTTTGGAGTGCACTTCGGGGGTTACAGCACCCTTTAACAGTCAAGCCAGCCGGCCCTTTACTTATGACACAGGCGCACGCTTGGCGCTACTTTGTTGATGCACGTGCGGCTACTGCGCACACAATTCTCAAACACAGAAAAAGAAAATATTATTTGGAGTGCACTTTGGGGGTTAGAGCACCCTTTAACGGATGAGCCAGCTGGCCCTTTACTTATGACACAGGCGCACTCTTGGCGTTACTTTGTTGATGCACGTGCGGCTACTGCGCACACAATTCACAAACACAGAAAAAAAATATATTTTTTGCACTTGGGGGAGCACCCCTGTTGGACAGAGCACCCCCTGGACAACACTACAGCACCCCTTTAGGACTGGGACACTGCACAGGACTTTGGAGTGGACACAGCCCCTATGGACAACTGACTGCACAACACACTCCAGCCAGCCCCTTTGGACTTTGGAGTAGTGGACACAGCCCCTATGGACAACAGCAGCACAGCACTACACAGCCAGCCCCTATGGACTTTGGAGGAGTGGACACAGCCCCTATGGACAACAGCAGCATAGCACAGCACAGCACAGCACAACACTACACTGCACTACACTACACTACACAGCCCAGCTAGCCAGCCAGCCAGCCAGCCCTAACTCCCACCCTCCCTCTTCATTGTCCACAGCCGAGTGAGAAAATGGTGCCGACGCGGGTACCTTATATAGAATCCAAAACCCACGAGACCTGGAAGGCGGGATGACGATGTTTTGCCTCGGTTTCAGATCCGTGTCAGGCGGGAAAAGTCGAGCTTGACTCGGATCGGCCTCGGATCGGGGGGTGCTCGGGGGGGGTTCGGATTTCAGAAATCCGAACCCGTTCACCCCTAATATATATATATATATATTGTATACAGTCAATGGATCTGGCACTACTCTAAGTTAATACTGTTGCTTGGTGCCTCCACAATGCAGTGAAGCATTGATAGCAAGTCGGAGGTGCGGCACTCACGGCGCTTGAAAGAAGTCACAGCCAACATACTAATGGGGCAGAATAACAAATGACGTGATTTGTTATTCTGCCCCATTGGTCTAATGATGCATTATTGTTACTAATATCTTTTTATAGGATTATAATGTATCATGTTTTTTATTCCAGTGCTGTCACTTTGTATCATGTGTTCCCATGGTGATTATGTGCACTGACGTGCTTCGTGCTGATACGTGGTGACGTCATCTGAGCGCACCTTCCTGTGTTCCCGGCAGCACGCTTCAAGCCACGTTGGTGATGGGGGTATAAGGTAAGGGTTATCTGTTATGTTTATATTAATTCCTGATGAAAATCAACATTTGATTGAAAGTTCCTTGCTGTGTTGGCTGTGATTTCTTTCACGCACTGTGAGTGCCGCACCTCTGACTTGCTATATATACTGTATATACATATACAATTTCCCAAAAGACAGGCACGCCACAATACCTCACAAAGTCTTGCCTTGTTGTCTTCCCTGGGAGGAGAGTTTCCCAAACAATACTGCAGCAGATGGGCGGCACTCACAGGACTTCAAAGATACCAAAGAAAGATTGACCTTTAGGTCATTTATTGCCAACGTTTCAATCTCACACCGGAGATTTTTCTCAAGGCTCCACAAGACAATGTAGAAAACAAACACATTATATAGACAAACAAACTCACCCATGTGCTGAATCCGGGCGCTGGCGCAGTGGGGAGTGACATCATGCGGCTGCAACCAGCTGCCCACGTGCTTCACACATGCATCACAGCATGTAAGCAGGGCAACCAAGCCCCAGGCTCCCAAACATAAGTGATGCCGGGGGAGGTACAAGGCTCCTAGCATGGCAGCACGCATGCATCACAAGCAACCAAACGGCATCCCCGAGACAAAGTGACAGTTACCCACACCCACATTACATGAATACATCAAAACATGTAAAAAAAAAAGGGAAAAAGTGAGAGGGACAAAAACTGAATATTGGGGAATAAGGAGTGATGGACTTAAATAATAAAAAAATACTAAAAAACTGATTTATTTACACACTCTCCAGAGGTAAAGTCAGAGTAAAATCTGTATGCATATATATGCATACAGTGGGACTGAAAAATTATGACCACTATGGATAACAAAAGCCATAGGTGCCCAAAAGTGGACATGAGACAGAGTAAACTAAATGATATAATAAAAAGGTGTAAATAGAAAAAAGATTTGAAAAAAAAATATGAATGAATTATTTTAAGGGTAGAAAAAATATTTATATACAATACACTAAGAGTATGGACATATGATCACAGTCAGTCCAGACTCTGCCGTAAAAATACCCTCAGGGGGGAATTCAAAAAACCTGGGAAAAATTTAAGTTCAAAAGCTGTATGTTTATAGGGAACAAGAAAGTTGTAGATTTTCATTCTGCCCATATGGGTCCACACTGTTCATCAGATGAATCCATCTTGCTTCCAATCTCAGAAGGGCTTTTTCCCTATCACCACCTCTGATTGGGGGTGGGATATGATCCGCCACTTTATAGCGTAAAGTGGCCAAAGGGTGATTATGTGTTTTGAAATGGCATGCAACCGGTTGGTCAGAGTCTCTTCCATTTAAGGCCAAATGTATGGCGGAACAGTGTTGAGCAATCCTTTCCCGGAACTGGCAGATAGTCTTCCTGATATATACTAAACCGCATGGACATCTTATGGCATAAAATACAAAAGAGCTTGTGCATGTCAATGTATGCTTAATGAAGATCTTCTGACCTGATGTTACCACGCTATGACCTAACAATGAGCGCAAAATAAATTGTACAGTTATTAGGTCATAAGGTACAGTCAATACATACGCATGCGCTCTGGGACCAGATACCGGCATCAGTAATGAAACCTTCGTTGAAACAGCATAACAGGAACACCGCACACTGGCATCTCGTTTCAGAGCACTCACATATATACCCGTACTGGGATAAGCAATACAATAGAATACATTGGCAGGTTCTCATTGGTTCCTCTTCTTGCTTCTTCCGTTACGGTACAATTCATAGGTCAGTGCAAAGACTCAACCCAGCCTCTAACAGCCTGATTGTGTCCACTTTCCCACTGCATAATAAATCTAGTCTAAACTATGGCATACAACATTTCAAGAAGTTATTCTCTCTAACATTCATATTTCATAGCCGCATGTTCAGGTCTTCTCACCGATGCCACCGGAACGTTGTGGGAACAGAGTAGATCAGTACGGCACCAATCACAGTCCACTTGCCATTTACTAAACCATAGTTACAGAAAACATTCATTTCTTTATATGCTGACATTGCAATTAAACCAAATAATAATCATTCCTTTCGTGCTGCGGGACCATTGCTTTAAAATGTGTATGCGGGGAGAAATTACATTAAATTGTGTTGTGCGTTTCAGGGTCTGTGGGGCACTTAGCGACCAGCACTAAGTTGGAAAGGCTTCTGTGTATGTGTGTGAGCATGCCAGTATGAGTTTGGGAAAGGTCACTAAAAAGCTGGCTGTGCATCTAAATAGCTATTTTGCGTTGTCCTATGTTTAACATGAAGTGCAGGGAAAACACCACTAATTTGCTACTTCTTGCTACATCGCGTGTGTTAATGTGAATGCCCGGGAAAAACACCACTACTTTGCTACTGCTCAAATATAAGTTTGTGGTGATTTTAATGTGTTGCAAAGTTATTTTATGTCTGCTAAACACCATCGGTTGGTGTTTGGGGAAGATTGTGAAAAAGCTGTTCGTGCTACTTTTTAGCAACTTTGCTATTTTTCAAATATAAGTCTGTGGTGATTTTAATGTGTTGGAAAGTTAATTTTTATGTCTGCTAAACACCAATCGGTAGGTGTTTGGGGAAGATTGTGAAAAAGCTGTTCGTGCTACTTTTTAGCAACTTTGCATTGTGAGTATCAAAATTGCTACTTTTATCAATTTTGCACTGTGGATTGTGTACTATGTATTTTTGACAAAATGGCGCTTGTGTAAGCTTTCCTTTCTAAAATGGAGTCTTGCTGCCATTCACAAGATGGTGTCTTGTGGCCAGTCGCAAAATGGCATTGTCGCGATTAAATTTTAAACTGAACTTGTCTCAGCCAATTATTCAGCTTCGACAGTCCACCCTTTGATAGCAAACAACATGCTATCCCAATCTGCTATTAGGATTTAATTTAGGCTTACATTTATATATTATTTAGTGTTATTATGGGATGGCACAAGGTGGTTCTTAATCCATCAATAATATATCTCTGGGTGGGGACATAAAACTACTATTATACGCACACCGCGGATCTTGGGAGATCATGTGACAGGTGTGGGAATGCACCAGTCTTATAACAGCAGTCTTGAAGGGGAATTTGAGACTTTACATTGTCTGGGTGTTCTATAAATAACACTTCAATAATATCTTCTATGCATGTCTAAATATTATACATTTAAATGATGGTACTTCCTAGCTCAGGGTTGTAATGCTGTTCTGTATCTACCTCGGTATACATATTATCATTTCTGACCACCATCATAGTTTCATTCCTTCGTTTCACTCTGTTTTTACATTTTCCACACTTCAACACAATAGGAATACACTGGACGCATATGCCAATTACTATGATGACAAACAGTATAAGGATCAAGAATTTGCCTATGCTGGCGATCACTTCCTGGACCCATTCCCCTAGACCCGAGAACCATTTCACTGGGTTCAGCCATGACACCCATCCTTCTATCTTTTCCCCTACTTCAGCCACTGAAGCGTTATGGTTCTTGCGAAATTCCCACTTTAGCTGCAGAATTTCATCCATCTTCTGATCGATCACCTCCTTAGGGTCGCCGGTATCATTGGTGACATAGGTGCAACATTTTACTCCAAATTGAGTGGCCAATGTTATGCAATACCCTCCAGTAACAGCTGTTAAATAATTCAACACTAGCCTGTGTTGCACCAGTTCTTTCTTGTACACTGGCAATTCTCTCCCTGTGTACCTGAATGTGTCATCATACATCTCGGTGATATTATCTATTAATTTAGCAAGTTCTTGGATATATCTAAAATTTAATGTACCCCTAGCAATTCTGGTGGGATCCAGGGAGACTAAAACTTGGAAGCCAGTTGTCTCACTTATTAACTGAGCGGCTTTATGAATATCACCAGGTATCATATTTCTCTTGCCTCTATGTTCATATTGAGTGTGAAGATATGGTGATGGTGTGTTTTTATGTATACCCAGCATTTCAACATGTGTGAGGGACATAACTTCTGGGACTACTCTTCCCAGGTAACACAAACCATCAGAACTCGGGGAGAGCCATTTATACGCTTTTCTTCCACATATAAAATATACATTATCAGGGAGAACATAAGGAATGGTATGCATCATTATCATTAAACACATTTCTCTTGCAAACAATCCTATCTCAGGCTCTTCCATCTGGTATATGCAAGTTTCTGGTTGTATTATTTTAGCACAATAACCATCTGGTACTTTACCAATCATTTCTTTGGTGGAACTCAATGTATACCGGTACCTAAAATGTTTCCCACTGGATTTAATTGAGCGTAGCAGATCATAGTTTATGGACTCATTATCAGCTCTTTGTGAGAAGGTCATCGTCTGATTATTCCCCATCACTTCCCAACTCCCGGGTTTATTAGGGTTGGTTATGTTCAAACACAAAAGTGATCTATCTACTTGGAATTGATAGAGTTTGAAATGAGGTGGTTTGGATGAGAGGAATTTTCCATCCAATGTTTTCCCTTTTTGCAATTCTAAAATTTCCTTGGTATTCAGCGGAAATGGCACCAACCCTATGTTATGCTGTCCCTGGGGCACATGTGAACACACCCAGCAATCAGTTTGATTTAACACTTTGCCTACCATGCTATGATAATCCTCTAAAGGATACCCTCCACAGTACGGATTATATTTTGGTTGGCACCGTTGGATACAGTTCTCATCAACTAGGGACCCACAAAGTTCACAACTACAGGAATCCTCAGACAATAACCCTTCACACCTTCCCAGAGTATCCGGAATGATAGCTCTTTTAACAATAACAGTACTAAGATTGGAAAGACACTCCCCTGATTGGCATTGCACTCCTCCTGTCTCCACTCCATCGGCACTGCCATCAGCTCCCGTTTCCTCAATCGGTCCCCCATCACAGACACTGGATATCCCTGGACTGACCAGGATGGTGAACACTCTAAAAGAGAATATGAAAATGAACACAGCAGGTCTGTACATTTTAACAACAAGTCCTGCAAAATTTCTCTCGGTTCAGGTATCTCACTACGACCTTTTCAATCCTCCCGGAACAAGCTCGCGAGTGACAGGTCCACACTATCAGCCTTGTCTCCGCCTTGTTTCTCCACCAGTTGATTGACCTTTCTGCAGTGAGTGGAATGGACCCAGGTATCTCTCTCGGCCACCTTCAAAGATGTAGTACTTGTCAGCAGCACCTGATATGGACCTTCCCACCGGTCAGTCAAACAACCTGAACGCAAGAAATTTCTGATCATTACATATTCTCCTGGTTCAACATCATGACAGTTAGTTTCAGGCATATCATTAGGCAACAATTTCAGTTTCTGCTGCTGTTGCTTTAACTGCCTACTCATTGATATAAGATACTTTACAGTTACCTCGTTGTTACCCTTTAGATCTTCCTGTGGACTTATAATCAAATGAGGTTGTCTACCGAACAATATTTCAAATGGGGACAGATTCAGAGGAGGTCTAGGAGTGGTCCTTATGTAGGACCAAGGGAAATGTTTCTGGCCATCCTAGTCCAGTCTCTGCCATGATTTTACTTAGCTTATTTTTAATAGTCCCGTTCATCCTCTCTACCATGGCACTGGCTTGCGGTCGGTAGGGGGTGTGAAGTCGGCTATTAATACCCATCAGCTTACACATATTTTGAAAAACATCACCTGTGAAATGGGTATCCTTATCACTCTCGATGATTCTAGGGATACCGTACCTGCATACAAATTCCTGAACTGTTTTCTTGGCAGTAAACGCAGCAGTATTAGTGGCCGCTGGGTAGTCCTCAACCCAGTTAGAAAATATGTCTGTGCACACTAGTACATACTTAAGGTTCCTGCAGGGTGGTAATTGGATGAAATCAATTTGTATCACCTGGAAAGGTCCATCAGTCGGTGGAATGTGGGACGGTTTGGTAGGGATCGCTTTCCCTATGTTCTTTCTCAAGCAGGTCAGACAGGACATTGCTATCTTCTCTGCTTGTGAAGAAAAACCTGGTGCGCACCAGTATGCCCTCACCAACTTGCACATACCCTGTTTACCCAGGTGAGTCAGACCGTGTGCTGCCTCAGCCAGGCTGGGGTAATATGCCTTGGGGGCTACTGGCTTACCATGTCCGTCCCTCCAGAGCCCAGAGGACTCTTGCCCACACCCCTTGACCTTCCAAATGGATTTTTCCTGAATTGAACACAAATTTTGCAATTCAAATAATTTTAGCATGTCAACGGTTTGGAATGACATAATTGTTTCAGTTGGAGAAAACATTTTTAACCCTGCTGCCCATTTTGCAGCTTCATCAGCTCTGTTGTTGCCCAGTGACACCGGGTCATCCTCACATGTGTGGGCTTTACATTTAATTACTGCCACTGCCTTGGGCAGTTGGATTGCTTCTAAGAGATGTTTTATGTGTCGGGAGTGTGCAACTGGTGTGCCTGCTGCTGTCATAAAATTTCTCAGATGCCATAGAGCCCCAAAATTGTGCACTACCCCGAACGTATACCTCGAATCAGTGCAAATGTTAGCAGATTTGCCTGCTGCCAGTTCACATGCTCTAGTCAGTGCTACTAACTCTGCCACCTGGGCCGAGTGAGGAGGACCGAGAGGTTTAGCTTCCATGATGTCTGTGTCATTTACAACAGCATAACCTGTACATAACTCACCTGTGTCTGTTTGTCTATGACAACTCCCATCCGTATAAAAAGTTACATCCACATTCTCTAAAGGTGTGTCATGTATGTCAGGTCTAGCAGTAAAGGTCTGATTCAGATATGTCATACAATCGTGTGTATCATTATGTCTGCCGAACTCACCTCCCACCAGCAACTCTTCTCCTTCCACCCTTTGTACATCATGTTGTACATAGGGTAGGTATGTTGCTGGATTCAGCGTACTGCAACGTTTAACAGTAATATTTGCAGGAGCGATTAGGGCTAGTTCCCATTTGGTGAACCTAGCTGAGGAGATGTGTCTGGTTTGAGCTGAGTTCAACAGAGCAGATACAGCATGGGGAGTGTAGACAATCATATCATGGCCAATACTATGTCCTCACTTTTACTCACCAATAGAGCGGTAGCTGCTGCACTTCTCAAACAAGTGGGGAGTGATCTTGCTACCGTGTCCATGGTATGCTACGGGCCTACTGGCATCACCATGTTTTTGTGTAAGGACACCTGCAGCACAACCATCGGCTTCCGTACAATACAAATCAAAAGGTTTTTCATTATCAGGTATTCCCAATGCAGGAGCTCTTGTCAGACTATCCTTAAGATTAAGGAAAGCCTGTTCTGATTCCTCTGTGTGTATGACACGATCGGGCTTTGAGGAAGAGACTAATTCCTGTAAAGGTAAGGCCAAAATAGAAAAACCTGGGATCCACATTCGGCAATATCCACACATTCCTAAGAAGGTACGAATTTTCTGCTGATTCTGCGGCAGTGTCATGTTTTGTATGGCTTGGATTCTATCTGTTGTAAGGTGTCATAACCCCTGGGTTAGGCAGTGTCCCAAATATTTTACTCTGGATTGGCATGGCTGTAGTTTGTCCTTAGCCACCTTGTGTCCTGTTTGTGAGAGATGAAGTAACAAAAGTTTATTATCATTCAAACATGACATAAATGAGTCAGAACATAGCAATAAATCGTCCACATATTGAATTAGAACAGATCCATTGGCAGGTTGAAAAGATTGTAAACAGTCGTGCAATGCCTGGGAGAAGATACTGGGGCTGTCTATGAAACCTTGGGGTAATCGTGTCCATGTGTATTGTAAACCTCTGTATGTAAATGCAAATAGATACTGACAGTCAGGATGGAGAGGCACAGAGAAGAAAGTAGAACAGAGGTCAATGACAGTGAAATGGGTTGCATTTGGTGGGATCTGCATCAAAATGACAGCTGGATTTGGCACTACGAGGAATTTCGCTCTCTACTACCTTATTAACACTTCTAAGGTCTTGTACCAGCCTATAGCCCCTCCCACCACTCTTCTTCACTGGAAAGATGGGACTGTTGACTACACTAGCTGTACGGACTAAAATTCCTTGTTGTAACAATCGCTCAATTATTGGAAAAACTCCTAATTCTACTTCCTGTTTTAGTGGGTACTGGGGAATTTTTGGAGCTTGCCTACCGTTTTTTAAGTTTACCATTACAGGGCTTACGTTTGCCATTAATCCAGTGTCCTGTCCATCCTTAGTCCAGAGGGAATCTGGAATTAGGGACAACATTTCGTCTACTTGTGATGGGGTTTCATTTAAAACTGTAGAGTGATACATTATCCTTTGAGGAGTGTCTAACATATCCTGCACCTCGTATACCATTCTCTCTGGGATATCTAAATATACACCATCAGGGGTGCAATATATAACACATCCCATCTTACATAACAAGTCTCTGCCCAGTAGGTTAGTAGGAGCCAGCAGCAGCCAGGAGAAAAGAATGCCTGGTATGCAACGGCCCAATAGTAACCTCTGTGGACTTTGTTAAAGGATAACGTTCCACTTTACCTGTTACACCCATTGTTGGTACTGTCTCGTTGGTCACCTGTAAATTAACGGGAGATTTCATCACTGACCTGGTCGCCCCTGTGTCTACAAGAAAAGGATATTCAGTACAAGCTACATCAACCATCATGACCGGTTCTTCCCTAGTACTTCCCGTTAACCTGACTATCTGTAGACTACAGGTATGACCTGACCCCTAGCGTTGGCTACCATTCTCCAATAAAGCATTTATGGCTACAATTGGAGCTGGTGCCTGTTGAACATTTGCTGGCCTTTGTGCATATCCTTTATGGGGATATCTAGGTTTTCCCTGATGTGCGAATCCTACTCCTTTTACTGTGCAGTTTCTACTTAAGTGTCCTGTTTGTTTCCAGTTAAAGCATGTTCGTGTTTCGGGTGAAGACATGTGGTGTTGTGAGGTTTGCGCAGAGGGTAAAGGTGGTGGATATGGGAAAGGATAGGAAGGGTAAGGGTATTGTGGGGGATAAGAAGTTGGTGGATAGCCTGGGACCTGTGGTTGCATCGGGTTAGTGGGATAGAGTTGCATTTGTTGTTGAGTGGGGTTAGTGAGAGTGGGTGTGTGTGCAAGTGCAAGCGTGTCTGTTGGCTGTGATGTTACCGTCATTCCCTCCAGAGCTTGTATACTGACAGCCATTAGTTTCTCGCTCTGGGCTTCTCTCTTTTTCGAGATGTTCTTATCATGTTCAATGGTGGTTTCTATGAGGGTATCTATTGTAAGTCCCCACCAGCCAGGCTGTGAGGTCTGTACCCGAGTTTTTAAACTCTCTTTCAGACCGTCCACAAGTACTGTGACTATCATTCCCCGGTGGTGAGCGCTATCTTTAATATCCTCTATCCCAGTGTACTGGGTGATAGCCTGCAGAGCCCGATCGCAGTAATCTTCTGCAGTCTCACTCTCTTTCTGTTTAATGGTGAAAATTTTGTTCCATTTAACTACTACTGGAAAATATATACCCAATTGAGTTACTATGCGGGAAATGTTACCTTGGTTTACTTGATCTGTTAAGGGGACGTCACCATCCAATACACAATCCGTGATAAATTTTGTCACGTCGGTATTGCGTGGCAGACAGGCCCTTAACACCACACGCCAATCTTTATTAGTGGGTTCATGTAAACTACCCAAATTTCTCAAAAATCTTTGACATTTGGCTAATTCCTTTTTGGGATCGGGGAAATCATTTATGATGGAATTTAGTTCTGCTCTTGTCCAAGGACAATGCATTACTACTTCCCTCGTGGGCACTCTACCGTTTGCATCTGCATTTCCATTTGGAACAGTTATTGTCCGAGTTGGATGCAGACCGGTAGCGCTGCTACCTTTGGCCTGGTTACCTGGCTGGGGGTTTAATCTGCTGCTGCTACATATGGTATTAACAACCTCCTCTATGGGTGCAGAGTGTGTTAACACTTCCTTTGCTGTTACTGATGGAGATGGCGGCACCACCCGTGATTGTGGTGATGCAGCATCTATCATTTGCACAGTTTGGGAAATGGCAGACATTACCATTGAATGGCTCATCATCCACATCATAAACATTTTCTTTAAGGTTGCTTAAGAGAGGGTACAAATTGCTTGTTACATTTTTATGGTTTTTTTTTCATTGACTGCACCTACACCCCCATCCGCATAGGGTGGTGGTGGTGCGCGTGAACCATCTGTACTACCTTCTGCGACGCTACCTTGCAGTGCATGCGCGCTATCAAGCGATGTGCCCGCGGCGCTATTTAGCATCACCGGTGCGTTGCCCGAGACTGTGCCCGCGACGCCTGCTTGCGTTGCGGGTACCTCCTTCAGCCACATTTCCCCCTCGTGCTGCCACAGTTTTAAACATTCAAAATATTTAACCTTTTTCTCTCGGGAGCGCGTCAAACTGATGTGATCCCGGACATTGTCTAACACATTTTTATCAAAACTACCAATTCTGGGAAACGGTCTACCACTCTTCCTCGTCATATTAAACCTTAAATCACAATACCTTCTTGCATAAGTACCGTACTTGGTATGCATGATACAACGGGCCGATCCGATCGGCGCCTCCATTAGCAGCACGTCATTGCCTAACTTTTCTACTGTTTGCATGGCTCCCATTCTGGGACAACTCCTGCGCTTTCCAATAAAAATTTAAACCGGTGAAAGACAATCAAGATACTTTCACTTACCTGTGGACAATTTAAGTCGGCGGCGCTGACACACTTGGATAAGATTTAGTAAGGCAACTTCCACACCTGGATAAGATTTGAAAAAGGCAACTTCCACACCCGGATAAGATTTAATAAGGCAACTTCCAAGCCTATGAGAGTTTATATGTCGGCTACTCTCACGCACCTCTATACAACAAAAGACAACATGTACACCTGCTACTGTGTATAGAACGGTAAAGCTGCTTACCGAGCGACTAGGCTAACCCTTGCACTTAGCCCTTAAGGATCATACGATACCCTTAACTTTGTTCAACAAATATTCACTGTTACCCACTTTTTCCTGCGCAGAAACATACACGTTTAACCCAGATATTGGTAATAGAAAAAAATGTAAACCTCAATGGCTTTGTTCAAACACGTGGCAGCACAACCGGAAGTACCTGTACACAATTGTGCGACTAGTCGCATACACAGTGATGCAACCAGACCCATGTGTTATTACCTTAACGCTATTATGCTACTCCCTCTAAACTTTTATCAACGAGAGAAAACAACTTTTCTCTCCTTGTCCCTGGATTCTGATCAGTGCTTCCTATACACAATAACCGGCAGTACGCTCTCAGCAACACTGTGGTAATGAAAGACTAATGCGTCTCTCAAAAGGCGCCTCCACCCTTTTGCTGAGAGAGAACTGACCGAGTGTTACCGTGTATCAGATAACATGATAAACCTACGAGCCCCCAACTGTTGAATCGTGCAATGAACCTTTAGTACATTCCTGCCTATAAACCTCTAAGATTCACCTGCCTAGAACCTCTAAGACAAAACCTGCCTATACCTCCTAAAACCATACGGTGTCGCTAATTAGCGCTGTATTTAATTATACCATTAATAAAACTCTAAGACAGTGGAATAGCGGTCCAACGCGCTAAAGATTATTATTCAGGTAAAAGTACAGTTGTTACCACGCTATGAGCTAACAATGAGCGCAAAATAAATTGTACAGTTATTAGGTCATAAGGTACAGTCAATACATACGCATGTGCTCTGGGACCAGATACCGGCATCAGTAATGAAACCTTCATCGAAACAGCATAACAGGAACACCGCAGACTGGCATCTCGTTTCAGAGCACTCACATATATTCCCGTACTGGGATAAGCAATATAATAGAATACGTTGGCAGGTTCTCATTGGTTCCTCTTCTTGCTTCTTCCGTTACTGTACAATTCATAGGTCAGTGCAAAGACTCTACCCAGCCTCTAACAGCCTGATTGTGTCCACTTTCCCGCTGCATAATAAATCTAGTCTAAACTATGGCATACAACATTTCAAGAAGTTATTCTCTCTAATATTCATATTTCATAGCCGCATGTTCTGGTCTTCTCACCGATTCCACCGGAACGCTGTGGGAACAGAGTAGATCAGTACGGCACCAATCACGGTCCACTTGCCATTTACTAAACCATAGTTACAGAAAACATTAATTTCTCTATATGCTGACATTGCGATTAAACCAAATAATAATAATAACTTTCTTGCTGCGGGACCATTGCTTTTAAATGTGTATGCGGGGAGAAATTACATTAAATTGTGTTGTGCGTTTCAGGGTCTGTGGGGCACTTAGTGACCAGCACTAAGTTGGAAAGGCTTCTGTGTATGTGTGTGAGCATGCCAGTATGAGTTTGGGAAAGGTCACTAAAAAGCTGGCTGTGCATCTAAATAGCTATTTTGCATTGTCCTATGTTTAACATTAAGTGCAGGGAAAACACCACTAATTTGCTACTTTTTGCTACATCGCGTGTGTTAATGTGAATGCCAGGGAAAAACACCACTACTTTGCTACTGCTCAAATATAAGTTTGTGGTGATTTTAATGTGTTGCAAAGTTATTTTATGTCTGCTAAACACCATCGGTAGGTGTTTGGGGAAGATTGTGAAAAAGCTGTTTTGTGCTACTTTTTAGCAACTTTGCTACTTTTCAAATATAAGTCTGTGATGATTTTAATGTGTTGGAAAGTTATTTTATGTCTGCTAAACACAATCGGTAGGTTTTTGGGGAAGATTGTGAAAAAGCTGTTCGTGCTACTTTTTAGCAACTTTGCGTTGTGAGTAGCAAAATTGCTACTTTTATCAATTTTGCACTGTGGATTGTGTACTATGTATTTTTGACAAAATGGAGCTTGTGTAAGCTTTCCTTTCTAAAATGGAGTCTTGCTGCCATTCACAAGATGGTGTCTTGTGGCCAGTCGAAATATGGCGTCGTCGTGATTAAATTTTAAACTGAACTTGTCTCAGCCAATTATTCAGCTTCGACAATATATAGGCTTCTTAGACACGATCTGAAATTTCCCAAAACCTACTGAATTTGTGTCACTCAAACTAGACTAACACCTTAATGGAAGTGTTTCTTGCGCTATGCAGATATAGTATTCCATCAAACCCTGTGGTCAACTGCAGATTCAGCACTCTCACAGAGTGAGATTACTATCACTCACAAAATGGTGTAGCTGCTAATTGTAATACACACATGCAGTCTATGCAACTGAGGTCTGAGCAGTTATGTGGCTCCCACATCCCACTTAGTGCCCACAATCTTTCCATTCATTCACCACAACAATCGCACTGGGCTCCAGCATCATTCTCACTCCATACTGTACATACATATCATTCAGAATACATATCCAGCTTCCTAATTTCTAAAGCTATCATACTCTGTCTATGCATGTACACTATCTTCGCCTCCATGCTGCTATAACTTCCCCAATCCTTACAGCTGTGTGGTCTCCTAACTGTGCTAGTTCTTTATTTTCTCATCCACACCAATCTGTATTTCCCCATCCGTGCTGCCCTGTCATATTGCATGCGTGCCACTCTATTTCCTTCCATCTGCACCACCACCTTCCCCCTAGTCATGCCACGTTGTCTTCCCCTCATCTGTGCCACTCTTTCTTCCTCCATCTGCACCACTCTGCCCCCCCAACTGTGGGAATCTGTCTTCCCCCTTATCCGCACCAATCTGTCTTTTCCAATCTCTACTGATATGTGTTCTGCCATTTTGCTAGTCTGTATTCCCTCATCCATACCAATCTGTCTTTACCCATCTGTGCTGCTCTGTCTTCCTGCATCCATGCCACTCTGTACCCTATCCACATCACTCTGTTCTCCCAAACCATGCCACTCTGTCTCCCCTGCATCCGCAGCACTGTTTTCCACACATCTGCATCAGTTTGTACCCCAAATCCGGACCACTGTTTTTCACCATTCTGCATCACTCTGGCTTTATCCCATCAGTGCTTTGCTTAATTTTTCTACCCTCTCCACACCTATATGTCCCCATCCACACCGCTCTGTCTCTTCCCCCATCCACTCCACTCTTATCACTTCTGTACATCTCTATCTTCTGAAGAGACCTCAGTTGCATAGACTGCATATGTGTATTTCCATGAGCACACCATTCTGTGAATTAGCAGCTTCACCATTTTGTGAATGACAGAAATCTCACTCTGTGAGAGTGATAAATCTGCAGTTGACCACAGGGTGTGATGGCATACCATATCTGTATTGTGTAAGGAACACGTCCATTAAGGTGTCAGCCTTAATGATCGTAATTCTATTGCTTTTTTTAGTTTGAGAAGCACAAATTCAGTAGGTTTTGTGAAGTTTCAGATCATGTCTAAGAAGCCTTAATGGGACATGTGAAACAGTAAGGTTTTTTTTGTCTTTGGAATTGAAATGCTTTTTTATAATTTATTAACCATCATGGTTTAGATGAGCAAACTGGGCCACCTGCAGGGCAGAAGTACAGCAAATACACCCGTGGAGGTGCAGATAGCAGACAGGAGGTGTTTTAAGGCTATAGGGGGATAGAAAGCTGTGGGGGCAGGCTGCAGGTGTGTGGGGCAGTGGCAGCAGCAGGGTAGCTGAGCAGTGGCAGCAACAGAGCCATACATAAAAGTATCAGTGGGCAACAGAGGGACTCACTGGTGCTGGGCATACACCTGAGAAAACTGAATCAATAAGAAACAGATGCATTGATGTATCAGGAAGATCCATCCATGCATTATTTTAAATGCATGTGTAATGAAAAAGAAAATTACATGCCCCAACAGCACAACCAGCATCGGGCTTTGGAGCCCCAGTGCTTGTTGTGCTAAACACAGGGTATGGACATGGCTACGTGTCATGAGGGGTGTGGCCACATATAGGCTTTGCAAGAAAAAAAAAACCACACACATTGGTGGCAATTCAATTAAACATGATGTGATGTGAATAGCACTGGGAAGGCGTTCCTGGAGCTACTCAATTGTTTCCCTTGCACCCGGAAGTTGGGAGATGCCGGTTAGCATGTCTTAAGCCAGGTGTTTACATGCGCTAACTGGCATTTTCCACCTGAAGTGCCGGTTGCAATGCTGTTAGCACCGTGCTAAACTGAAAAACAGCATCGCGGCCGGCACTTTAGTTGGATTTCTGCTCGCGCCCTCAGGAGGATGCGAGCATAAATTTTGTAATTGGACTAGCAGTGGGGTCAATTGAATAGCTCTGGGAACCCCTTCCCAGCGCTATTCAACATCATGCTAAATTGAATAGCCCCTAATAGCACCAATAGGAAAATAAAGAAATTCAATTCCTGCAGGAAAAAAAAACACACACATAAAGGCTTTGCATGAATAAAAAGCACAAACACATTAGCACCGATAAGAAAATGTTGTGGGTTACATAGGAGTGGTGAGGCGCACAGGTGTGTCGAGGCACACAGGGGTGGTGGAGTGCACAAGGGTGGTGAGGCACACAGGGGAGGTGGGGTACACAGGGGAGGTGGGGTACACCAGGGAGGCGAGGTGCATAGAGGAGCTGGGGTACACAGGGGTGGCGAGGCACACAGGGGAGGTGGGGTAAACAGGGGTGGCGAGTCGCATAGAGGAGCTGGGGTACACAGGGGTGGTGAAGCACACAGGGGAGGTGGGGTAAATGGGTGGAGGGGTAAAATAAAGAAATACATTGGCACAGGACAAAAACACACACATAAAGGCTTTGCATGAAAAAAAAACACAAACACATTGGCACCGATAAGAAAATGTTGTGGGGTACACAGGAGTGGTGAGGTGCACAGGTGTGTCAAGGCACACAGGGGAGGTGGGGTACACAGGGGTGATGAGACACACATGGGAGGTGGGGTACACAGGGGAGGTGGGGTATACAGGGGTGGCGAGGCACATAGAGGAGCTGGGGTACACAGGACTGGTGAGGCACATGGGAGGTGGGGTACACAGGTGTGGTGAGACACACATGAGGTGGGGTACACAGGGGTGATGAGGCTTACACGGGAGGTGGGGTACACATGGGTGGTGAGGCACACAGGGGAGGTGGGGTACACAGGGGTGGTGAGGCACACAGGGGAGTTGGGGTACACAGGGGTGGTGAGACACACATGGGAGGTGGGGTACACAGGGGTGGTGAGGCACACAAGGGAGGTGGGGTACATAGGGGTGGTGAGGCACACAGGGGAGGTGGGGTACACAAGGGTGGTGAGGCACACACGGGAGGTGGGGTACACAGGGGTGGTGAGGCGCACAGGGGAGGTGGGGTACATAGGCGTGGCGAGGAACATAGGGGATGTGGGGTGGCAAGGCACACAGGGGAGGTGGGGTACACAAGTGTGGTGAGGCACACAGGGGAGGTGGGATAAACAAGAGGTGGAGGGGTACACACTACAGAGAAAGAACTGAAAGCTATTATTTCTCACCGATTGCTGCTCTAACAGCCGAGGAGTAGTCTGTCTGACCCCAGCTAGGTGGAGTGGAGAGGGATCCATCCAAAGGAGTGAGGAGGGAAGCAGGGTGAAATGCAGGAGCTAGTGGCACCAACAGTTGTACTAGGGAGGGCCCTAGCACTAGAATCCAGCTCCAGGGCTCCCTCAGGAAGCCACACAGTCACCCTCACCGCGGAGGACAGTACGAGGGGCTGTCTGGCTGAGACTACTGGTCCTGAATCCTGCGGGGGTTGGGCGGCAGCGAAGGCACAATGGGCCTCATTCAGAGGCAGTCGGAGGATGCAAGCGGTTGCTCAGAAACTGGGCGGCCGCTTGCATCCTGACCGCCCACCTCTGTTTTGGTCGTTAGGCTGTGGGTTTACCACTCCGGTGTGGGTTTACCACTCCGGTGATGGTCACGATGGTCAGAGACCCGCTACGACCGGAGCTGTCGGTCGTAGCGGGTCTCACGCATGCGCACGAGGGAGCCGGCTCCCTCGTGCACATGCACACTGGCCAAACATCGAGGCAGCCGTGCGGTCGTAGACCATACAGCCGCCTCTGAATGAAGGCCAATGTCTCTGCAGCGTGTAGTGGATGTCCCATGTATTTAGCACAACCAGTATTGGGTCTCCAAAGAACAGTGCTGGTTGTTTTTTGGGGGGCGGGGCCACGCCATTTTATTTTTAAACACAGAAGCAGGTATCACGGATCTTCCAAATTTGAGCCTGTATCTATGTGCTTCTACCTCCTTCAGGTCCTAACGCCTGCCCACCGCCGACCGCACTCCCGCCCACACTGCCTGCTACTGTTAAATGCCACTTATTTCCCCCAAGCCCACCACCACTAAAGCCTGCAAATGATGGCAATCTTTGTGCACTCAAGTGAAGCCACAGTGAAAACACCTGCCGGAGGCTCCTACTGCGGCAGCACAACAAGTTGAAATTTCCTATCTAGTCAATAGCATATTCTTGAGGTAATAGATTAAAAACTGTAACTTTCTCAATTACCTGAACAAAATATGCCCATACCCTGGCACAATAGCTACCAAATAAAACAAACCCCAAGTCTAAATTAGCGCCCAACCCTGAGTTATGCCTTCCCAAAAATCCCCCATAGATAACAGCAGAAAAGTGGTCCTAATTGAGAATGTCAGAAAAAAGTGACAGTTGGAAATTTAGATTACTCCCAAATCCTCAATTTTTATGTTTATGCCTTGAAATTTGGCATGCAGCACTGAGCGAAAGTTGTGTGCCAAATTTCATCTTGGTACCTCCAAAAGTTTTTGAGGTGTAGCCCCTTAAGCACCATGCAGTTTTTTAGATGCAGCCTTAATATAAGGGCATGACTGTGCCCTTATACTATATATATATATATATATACACATATACACAGTATATATATATATATATATATATATATATAGTGATAGGATCACCAGTAAACTGGTCAGTGGTAGATACATTTGTCTTAGGTTTTTGACCTATGTGTTCTAAAAAACCCCAGGAAAAAGTCTGCAGTGAAGCAGTTTTGAGTATCGGCTTTTTGAAAAGCGGGTTTGGGACCTGGGAGTGTGGATGTGAGGACAGGGTGGGCACCATCCACAGGCCACTCCATGTTTTGGTTTTTTGGCCTGTTAGCAGGCTAATTAGGGTCTGCATCTGGAACTGGCTGATATAGGCTGTGTGTGATTGCAAGCTAGTGTTTCATATCTGGGAGAGCAAGCAGGCTGGCTGGCTTAGAGACACTTGGTGAAAACTACCTGTAAGTCTTGTGCATGTGCTTGTGTTGATGGTGGAGGCAGTAGGCCCCACTATTTTCTTTAGAGAGGGAACCTCTTGTCAAGTTAGCACCCAGACGGGCTAGTGTTTACTTTTATGTTTTGTTTTTCCTTTTCCATTGCACAATAAAGACTGGTACCGACCAGCTAGTATGAGACCCCAGACTGGTGTACTATTTTTCTGGCTGCTGTGTGTGTGAAGAGGGAGTCTATCTACCCCGGGAGAGTGACTACTAATCCGGTCATGTTACAATTGGTGGATAATGCGGGTAAGCAAACACTGAAAAGTGCAGCAAGGAAAATTTGTCCTTTAACATTTAAAGAGGCAGACACATGATTGTTGAATCCATGAAGGTGGCGTCAGCCAATGGGCAAGGTTCAGCTTCCAACCATAACCAGGAGGTAAAATGGAGGATGTTGTAAAAGCCCTGCTTCAGGCTATGGCAGCTCAGCTGGAGACTAATAAATTTCTGCAGGAAGCTACCAGAGTACAGCAGGAAGCTATCTGGGCCCAGCAGGAAGCTACCAATGTACAGCTGATGGCCTTGGAGGCAGCCCAGAGGCAGCAACAATTCACCCTTGAGGAAACTCGCCACGCTATTAAAGAGGTGGTACAGCACCTGGTTGCCGGCTTGGATATGCTAATACTGGTCCTCCAACCACCACTTACTCCATACGAGCCAGTAACTTCCTACAATAGATGACTTTGGGCGATGATGTGGAGGAATATCTCACCACATTTGAGAGAACGGCCAAAAGGGAGAGTTGGCCCAAGGAGCAATGGGCAAGTCTGGTGGCACCTTTTCTGTCTGGGAAGCCACAAAAGGCCTATTACGATTTATGCCTGGCCGATGCTAAGGACTTTGTGAAATTGAAACAGTAGATCCTAACTTGGTCACCACCTTTGTTCGTGCCCAACAAGTCCACCGCTGGGAGTTCCAAATGGACAGACCTCCACGCTCGCAGATGCACAACCTTGTCCATCTATCCACCAAGTGGCTACAGACCAAGATGCTGACAGGACCACAAATCATCAAACGAGTCATAATGGACCGGTATCTGCGATACCTACCTGCATCCTTGCCCAAGTGGGTTAGCCATACCAACCCTAAGTCCACCGACCAGTTAGTAAAACTGGTGGAGAGGTACATAGGAGCTGTGGAGCTGATAAGTCTGCCCCACCGAGCACTGATGATGCACCGGAAAACTCCCAACAACAATGGTAAGACTGTTCCTGGGGAGAAGGGTGCTGGGCGGTGGAACGGGCCTAAGTCTGAGGGTGGGGAACCTGAAGACAGGCTTGCCAGAGCCGGATGGTTCCTGCCCCGCAAAAGACTAGACCTTAATGTGACTCAATGTTTTCGTTGTGGTGGCTTCGGCCATATAGCCGCTAATTGTTCACTTAACTCTGAGCCCATGCAATGTGATACTGCTTCTGTCAACCACAGGGGATTTTTCTTTGCACAGCCAGCCTGTACTGCTGACCGGCAGGCTGAGACTGATAAACACATGGGTGTACTCACTGTGGAAGGCAGCCGAGTAGAGGCTCTGTTAGACTATGGTAGCCTGGTTACCCTTTTGAAAACTGAGCTGGTGAACCCTTTGAAACATAAAGGAAAAACTGTTGGTGTGACATCCATACATGGGGATACTCTGTATTATATTACTGCTAAAGTGAACATCGAGATGCCATGTGGTTTTGCATTAGTCTCCGTGGGTTTGGTACCTTGGCTTATTGTATGATGTAATATTGGGAAGGGACTTTGGCCCTCATTCAGAGCCGTACGCTCTGAGCAGAGCGCACGCTCTGAATGAGGGCCGCCCTCCATAAAAATGGAGCGTCCTCCTGGACGCTCGTATAGCTGTGGGTCACCACCCACAGCCTATACGAGCGAGCATTTTGATGGCCGCGATGGTCGTGACAATCGCGACCATCAAAACTGCGAGCCGGAGCCTGCGGTTGAGGTTTTCAACCGCAAGCTCCGGAGTGATTTTGGCTCTATCAGAGCCAAAATCACTCCCACTGACATCACTAGTGATGTCAGTGGGCCGGCTTCTGACGGGAGGCGTTCCCGTGGGAACGCCCCCAGCAGGGAGGCATGCCCCCGGCACGCCCACCAAAGGGGGCGTGCTGTCAGTCAACATCGACAGCACGCCCCCTTGGAAGAGACACTACGAGCAAAGGAAAATCCTTCGCTCGTCGCGTCTGTCGCATGCGCACGACAGAGCTCCCTCCGTCGTGCGCATGCTCAGTGCAGAACATCGACCCACTTGCGAGCGGACAGCCGCTCGCGAGTGGGTCTGAATCAGGCCCTTTGCTCACTTCTGGAAGTTGTGGGAAAGCTAGTTTTGTTAATCACCTTGCCTCATCTGAAAGGGTGACTGATGTAGTGGCAGAGTCAGAGATGTTCCCATTTTCTAGTATGGATGGTGAGCTAGAGAATGCGGAGCGTGATGGTGGCTCACCAAGTGTGGTAGAGCCCGTTGATCGTCTGCAGGACTTAGAGGTCAGAAGAGAGGTCTTTGCCGTAGAGCAGTTAAATGACACTACTCTGGTGAAAGCCAGGAAGAATGTCAAGGTGGTCAATGGTAAACCCGTAGAACCCGATAGTCCCTTGACGTATCCTCACATGGTAATATGTCAGGACCTGTTGTATCAAGTGACTATGAAAGGGGAGGAGATTGGCCCAACTAGCACAGCAAAGGGTATATAACCACAATGCACAGTTAAGAAACTTTGCTCCTGGGGACAGAGTGTTGGTATTGGTCCCATGGTAGAAAGTAAACTGTTGGCTAAGTGGCAAGGGCCCTTTGAGATCTTAGAAAAAGAGGGACAGGTCAACTATAAAGTTTACCAGCCGGGGAAAAGAAAACCAGAACAGATATATCATGTGAAACTGATAAAACCCTGGAAGGATAGGGCAGCACTGTCAGCCGTCCAAACCCCTCCAGTAAAACCCGGTTCCCTGGTACCCAAAGTGACCGTGGGAAAAACCCTATCAGCCAGTCAACAGCAGGAAGTCAAGTAATTTTTGATCCAAAATAGGGTACTGTTTTCTGACCTGCCAGGAAAGACCACGGTCATCAAACATAACATAGTTTCTGACCCAGGGGTAAAGGTTAACCTAAAGCCCTATAGGTTGCCTGAAATCCAAAGGGAATCAGGGCCTGATTCTGACCCGCTCGCGAGCGCTGTACACTCGCAAGTGGGTCGATGGTGCCCAAGCGCGCATGCGCACGATGGAGGGAGCTCAGTCGTGCGCATGCGCGAGACCCGGCGAGCGATGGGGAATCCGTCGCTCAGGGTCTCGCACCAAAGGGGGCATGCTGTCGATGGTGACTGACAGCACGTCCCCTTTGGTGGGCGTGCTGGGGGCGTGGCTGCCAGACGGAGGCATTCCCATGGGAATGCCTTCAGTCTAGGTCCGGCCCCACTGACATCACTAGTGATGTCAGTGGGAGTGCTTTTTGGGTTTGCGGTAGCGAGTCCCTACCGCAGGGTCTCGTCACAAGCGCGATGGCTGCGATGGTCTTGACCATCGCGACCATCATCATGGACACTCGCATAAGCTGTAAGCTGTGGGTGGTAACCCAAAGCTATGCGAGGTTCCAAGATGCCGCTCCATTTTTCAGTTAGAGGGCCCTGATTCAGAGCGAGTGCTCTGGTGAGAAGGTCCGGATCTGAATCAGGCCCTCTGTGTCAATGGAAATTAAAAAAATGTTGTTAGAATTGCGGGTAATTGAAGAATCACATAATGAGTGGTCCAGTCCCATTGTGTTGATTCCAAAGCCCGATGGGAGTGTTCGTTTTTGTAATGACTTCTGAAAGCAGAACAGTGTTTCAACATTTGACACCTACCTGATGCCAAGGGTGGATGAACTAACTGAAAGGCTGGTGACAGCAAGGTATTTAACCACTCTGGACCTACCCAAAGGGTATTGGCAAGTACCATTTACCGAAAATGCCAAAGAAAAAACATCCTTTTCTGCGCCAGAAGGGTTATTTCATTACAATATGTTACCCTTTGGACTACATGGGGTGCCTGCTACCTTCCAAAGAATGATGGATAGGATTCAAAGACCCCATAGATGATATGCTGTGGCTTATCTGGATGATGTGGTCATACATAGTCCTGATTGGCAGTCTCACTTACCCAGAGTAAAAGCAGTGTTAGACTCAATCTTTAAGGCAGGTCTGATGGCCAACCGGAAAAAGTGTTGTCTAGCGATGGAGAAAGTAAAATATCTGTGATACACCATTGGCAGAGGTTTGATAAAACCACAGCTCAATAAGATTGAGGTAATACAGAACTGGCCACGACCCCACAATAAGAAGCAGGTGAGGATCTTCTTAGGAATCACTGGATACTATAGGAGGTACATACCCAGTTTTGCCACCATTGCGGTCCCACTTACTGACCTTACCAAGGGCAAACAAAAAACCATGGTGGAATGTGGTCCAGAAGCAGAGAAAGCTTTCCAAGAATTAAAAATAGCCTTATGTACCCAACCTGTTCTGGTGACCCCTAATTTTGACAAAGAGTTTGTGGTACAAACCGATGTGTCCGGTGTAGGCATCAGAGCTGTCCTGTCCCAAAGCAGAGAGGGTGAGGAACACCCTATTTTTTACCTGAGCAGGAAATTTAATATACATGAGAGAAGCTATGCCACAGTACAAAAGGAAGCTTTGGCCTTAAAATGGGTGTTAGAAACTCTCAGGTACTATTTGGTGGGAAGAAAGTTCAAATTGATTACTGACCATGTCTCTCTGAAATGGATGTCCAAAAACAAGGACAGTAACACAAGAATAACGAGATGGTTCTTGGCACTACAAACCTTTAAGAGCACAGGCCAGGAAACCAGCTGGCCAATGCAGATGCGTTGTCACGCATTCATTGCTTCAGTTGTTCCGCCCCACAGGTCGAAACAAAGGGAGGAGATATGTGATAGGATCACCAGTAAAGTGGTCAGTGGTAGATACATTTGTCCTAGGTTTTTGACCTATGTGTTCTAAAAAACCCCAGGAGAAAGTCTGCAGTGAAGCAAATTTGAGTATCAGCTTTTGGAAAAGCCAGTTTGGGACCTGGGAGTGTGGATGTGAGGAGAGGGTGGGCTCCATCCACAGGCCACACCAGGTTTTGTTTTTTTGGCCCGTTAGCAGGCTCATTAGGGTCTGCACCTAGAACTGGCTGATATAGGCTGTGTGTGATTGTAAGCTAATGTCTCATACCTGGGAGAGCAAGCAGGCTGGCTCAGAAACACTTAGTGAAACCTACCTGTAAGTCTTGTGCATGCACTTGTGTTGATGGTGGAGGCAGTAGGCCCCACTATTTCTTTAGAGAGGGAACCTCTTGTCTAGTTAGCACCCAGACGGGCTAGTGTTTACTTTTATTTTTTGTTTTTCCTTTTCCATTGCACAATAAAGACTGGTGCCAACCAGTTAGCACAAGACCCAAGACAGGTGTACTATTTTTCTGGCTGCTGTGGGTGTGTGGGTTATTCTGCCCCATTGGTCTAATGATGCATTATTGCGACTAATATCTTTTTATGGGATTATAATTGTATCATGTTTTTGATTCCAGCGCTGTCACTTTGTATCATGTGTTCATATGGTGATTATGTGCACTGACAAGCTTCGTGCTGATACGTGGTGACGTCATCTGAGCGCACCTTCCTGTGTTCCCGGCAGCACATTTCAAGCCATGTTGGTGATGGGGTATAAGGTAAGGGTTATCTGTTATGTTTGTATTAACTCTTGATGAAAATCAACATTTGATTGAAACGTTGAAGTTCCTTGCTTTGTTGGCTGTAATTTATTTCAAGTGCCATGAGGGCCACACCTTTGACTCGCTATATATAGATTATATATATATATATATATATATATATATATATATATATATATATATATATATATAGTGATAGGATCACTGGTAAAGTGGTCTGTGGCAGGTACATTTGTCCCAGATTCCTGTCTTATGTGTTTTAAACCCCCAGGAGAAAGTCTGCAGTGTAGCAGGCTTGAGTTTCGGCTTTTTGAAAAGCTGGTTTGGGACCTGGGGGTTGTGGGTGAGAGGAGAGGGAGGGCTCCACCCACGGCCACTCCAGGTTTTGGTTCTCTTAGCCTGGTAACAGGCTTATTAGGGCTTCCACCTGAGAGTGGCCAATATAAGCCTAATGTGTTGAGGGCTGATTGTCTCACCTGGGAGAGCAGACAGGGAGTTTGCTCAGAGACACTGGAAAACCTAACAGTGAGTGTTGTGCTGTGCTTTGTTTGTTGGTGAGGGCATTAGGCCCTGCCAGGTTCTGGTAGTGAGGGAACTACCTGTGAAGTTAGTGCCCCGACAGGGCTAGGATTTATGTTTATGTTTTCTTTATGTTATTTCTGACATTGTACAATAAAGACTGGCGCCGACCAGCTTGTACTTGCATCCAGACTGGTGTGCTGCTTCCCTGCTGCTGTGGGTGTGTGTAAGAAAGGAGTCCTCTACCCAGGAGAGGGACCCCCTAACCTGACTGTGTAACAATATATATCACTAACGTGCTTCACTCCAATAAGCTGGGAACTTTTTCAAAGAGTGATTCTGAGCCAGTTGTACAGATTGTAAATACCCATTGATTTAATTGTTATTTGAACTCCATTGGATACACAATGTTTAGTCAATTACAATAATGATGATCTGGGACACCTATAATAAAGTGCTCTGTCACATGCTAAAAGCACTCTGTTCTCCACTTCCAAATATACTGTGTGTGTGTATATATATATATATATATATATATATATATATATATATATATATATATATATGTATATATATATACACTAGGGGTGTGCACCGGCCACTTTTCGTGTTTTGGCTTTGGTTCTGGATCTTTCTTCGTGTTTTGGATCTGGATTGGTTTTGCCAAAACCAGCCTTCCGTGTTTTGGGTTCTGGGTTTTGTGTTTGGATCTGTATTTTTTTTAAAAAAAAGCATAAAAACAGCTAAAATCACAGAATTTGTGTGTTTTTCTGCTCCTATGCTATTATTAACATCAGTAACCTTAATTTCCACTCATTTCCAGTCTACTCTGAACACCTCACACCTCACAATAGTGTTTTTATGTCCAAAAGGTTGCACCGAGGTAGCTGGATGACTATGCTAAGCGACACGAGTGGGCGGCACAAACACGTAGTCCATCTAGGAGTGACACTGCAGTGGTAGACAGGATGGCAGTTTGAAAAACTAGACCCCAAACAGTACATAATTCAAAGAAAAAAAAGAGGTGCAATATGGAATTGTCCTTGGGCCTCCCACCCACCCTTATGTTGTATAAACAGGACATGGACACTTTAACAAACCAAACATTTCAGCGCCAGGGTCTGCCACACGACTGTGGCTGAAATGATTGGTTCGTTTGGGCCCCCACAAAACAAGCTGGCAATTAATCTGTCCCTGCACAAACTGGCTCTACGGAGGCAAGATGTCGTCCTCATCCACCGATTCCTCACCCTCTTCAGTGTTGTGTACATCCTCATCCTCACAGAGTATTAATTCGTCCCCACTGGAATCCACAACCACAGGTCCCTCTGTACGTTCTGGAGGCTGGTCTCCCTGGAAGAGTTGATAATTAATTTTATGAACATCATCTTCTCCACATTTTGTGGAAGCAACCTCCTACGCCTTTCGCTGACAAGGTTTCCGGCTGCACTAAACACTCTTTCAGAGTACACACTGGAGGGGGGGCAACTAAGATAAAATAGAGCCAGTTTGTACAGGGACCTCCACATTGCCTCTTTTTCCTGCCAGTACAGGTACGGACTGTCTGACATGCCTACTTGGATGCTGTCACCAATGTAATCCTTTAACACACAGACGCACGCTTGTCGCTGCTGCATTAAGGATGCAGGTGCGGCTACAGCCCACACATTTCACAAGGACAGAAAAAAAAAGAAGAATTTTTTTATTGTTTGTGGAGCGCACTTTGAGGGTTACACCACCCTTTAACAGACAGACGCACGCTTGTCGCTGCTGCTTTGAGGACAGTATCCATATGCAGTGACAGTAGACTTGTCAGAAATTGTTGGCACCTCCTTCAGTCCGGAACAGATGTCCAAACCGGCCCTTGACTTATGACACAGGCGCACGCTTGCCGCTGCTACTGTGTTGATGCACGTGCTGCTACATCGCACACAAGTCACAAAAACAGAAAAAAAAGTTTTTTCTTTTTTGGAGCACTTTGGGGGTTACACCACCCTTTAACAGACTTATGGGACACAGGCTCACGCTTGGCGCTTCTCCTTTGTTGATGCACGTGCAGCTACAGTGCACACAATTCACAAAGACCGAAAAAAAAATGTTTTTATTGTTTGTGGAGCGCACTTTGAGGGTTTCACCACCCTTTAACAGACAGACGAACGCTTGTCGCTGCTGCTTTGAGGATGCAGGTGGAATCTAGACGGGATTTGGAACCGGGGACACACTACCTCCATCAATTGTCTAAATCCCACTGCACTAATGGCAGATACTGGATGCACGTCTAACACCAACATTGCAGTCAAGGCCTCAGTTATACGTTTTGCTTCAGGATGACTGCTGTCGTACTTCATCCTCCTCGCTAGGGAGTGCTGGAGGGTCAATTGTTTTGTAAAAGTAGTGGTGTTCCTTCTTCCTCTCTGGGATGATGAACGAATCCCAGCAGCATCAACAGCACTAGGAGGAAGTGGTTCTTGATCTTTCCCTATTTTATTTTTATCTGAGAAAGTTTGGTCCTTCATTTATGTTATATTGATATATACGTGCGGCTAAGGCGCACACAAACACAGAAAATATTTTTTTATTTTTGCTGGAGAGTAGTGCACTTTGTGGGTTACACCATCCTTTAAGAAATGAGCCAGCTGGCCCTTTACTTATGGGACACAGGCGCACGCTTGGCGCTGCTCCTTTGTTGATGCACGTGCAGCCACAGTGCACACAATTCACAAACACAGAAAAAAAATGTTTATTTTGTTTGGAGTGCCCTTTGGGGGTTACGGCACCCTATAGCGGTCAATCCAGCAGGCCTTTTATTTATGGGACACAGGCGCACGCTTGGCACTACTTTGTTGATGCACGTGCGGCTACTGCACACACAATTCACAAACACAAAAAAATATATTTTTTTATTTTGTTTGGAGTGCCCTTTAGGGGTTACAGCACCCTTTAACGGACAAGCCAGCTGGCCTTTTACTTATGGGACACAGGCGCACGCTTGGCGCTGCTCCTTTGTTGATGCACGTGCAGCCACAGTGCACACAATTCACAAACACAGAAAAATATTTATTTTTTTTGTACTTGGGGGAGAGCACCCCTGATGGACAGAGCACCCCCTGGACAACACTACAGCACCCCTTTAGGACTGGGACACTGCACAGAACTCTGGAGTGGACACAGCCCCTATGGACAACTGACTGCACAACACAGTCCAGCCAGCCCCTATGGACTTTGAAGTAGTGGACACAGCCCCTATGGACAACAGCAGCACAGCGCAGCACAGCACAACACTTCACTACACTACACTACACTGCACATCCCAGCCAGCCCTAACTCCCACCCTCCCTCCACAGCTGAGTGAGAAAATGTCGCCGACGCGGGTACCTTTTATAGGATCCAAAACCCGCGAGACCCGGAAGGCGGGATGATGATGTTTTGCCTCGATTTCAGATCCGAGTCAGGCGGGAAAAGTCGAGCCTGACTCGGATCAGCCTCGGATCGGGGGTGGCTCGGGGGGGTTTGGATTTCAGAAATCCGAACCCGCTCACCCCTAATACATATATATATATATATATATATATATATATCCAAGATAGTCCTATATGTATAAGAACAGAGGGCACTCACCAATAGCCAATAATGTCTTTTTATTCAATAACTCACATGGGTGTATAGCCTTAATCGACGTTTCGATCCCGGAGGACCTTTGTCAAGATAATCATCACCTGCATTTAATCGCCAGTAGTGTCACCAACACACGTGTATCACCAATGACATCATAACGATGTGGGTGATACACGTGTGTTGGTGACACTACTGGCGATTAAATGCAGGTGATGATTATCTTGACAAAGGTCCTCCAGGATCAAAACGTCGATTAAGGCTATACACCCGTGTGAGTCATTTTATAAAAAGACATTATTGGCTATTGGTGAGTGCCCTCTGTTCTTATACATATAGGACTTCCTTGGAGATATTGGGACCTTATTGCTAAGTCTTGGGAGGTTGCACCCCGCTGTTGGCTTCATTGGACGTGAGTGCAGGACCATTGGATTTTCTATATATATATATATATATATATATATATATATATATATATATATATATATATATTATATTTGGAAGTGGAAAACAGAGTGCTTTTAGCATGTAAAAGAGCACTTTATTACAGGTGTCCCATATATATATATATATATCTCCTTTACTCCAATAATTGCATCAAAATCAGGAACATATCACAAAATAAATATAGACAAATATACTATTATTATATTTATACATATATGTGTGCATACACCAATGAAAGTTTTGAACCTATGACCCTCAATGTTTTCATTGTAGTTCATAAATATACTGTACATGTACCAATAAAAGATTTAAACCCTGAACCCTCTACAGGAAAACACATGCTAAACAGCCTCTTAACCTCTATTGGGAAGACTAATACCTCTTTTCCACCAAAAACCCGGGTCCGACCTGGGTTTTCAGACATGTTCCAATCCAGGTCAGACCCAGGTGAGACACCGTTTACACAGCACCATCGATCTGTGTTATTCTCAGGTCAGCTCCATCCACACTGAACCTGGGTCTGCCCTGCTAAATTTGTGAGGTCATAAAATGTGGGACGTGACTCCTCCACAACCACCAATCAGCTAATTTTAGGCATGACCCACGTTGGATAACCCCAGGTTGCGCTATTTACACTGCACCATTACCCAGGTCCATCCTGGGAATGACCATGGTAGCTACCTGGGTTGAATTGCCAGGTCACTTGACCTGGTTTATATTGCCGGGACCCTTTTACCCTGAGCTGGGATCCGGGTAGACCCAGCAAAAACCCAGGTTTTTGCTCTGGTGTAAAAGGGGTATAAGAGAAATGAAATTGTACAAAGATGATATGAAACTAGACAATGTAACAAATCATACAGGAAAAATGTACATAAAGAACATACAACACTTGTCTAAATGTTATAATGATACCAGTGTTATTAAGAGAAAGATTCAAATTCAATGTTTTTGTTTAAAGCCTGTGGAACCATGGTGTTCAATTGGAACATCCAAAAAGCCTCTCTCGTGCACAAAGTTTTAAATTTGTCCCCACCTCTAAGGGTGTGCCTGATGTGCTGTACACCTGTGCACACCAACCCATTTGGATTACAATTGTGTACATCCGCAAAGTGACATGACGTGTCGTGACACTGCTCTTTTGAAAGCAGATTCCGAGAACACAAATTAAACATCATGAAAGGGTTCCGGTTACAGTGTGTCACGTCTCTTTGCGGATGTACACAATTGTAATCCAAATGGGTTGGTGTGCACAGTTGTACAGCACTGGATGTAGTCAGGAAGCCGGTGAACGAAATGGCAACCGCCGGCTTCCTGCCTGTCTATTCCCGGCAGGGGACTAATGATAGGCATCGAAACCATGTGGTATCGGACAACCAATGAGAGCATTATAAGGCTGGTATGGGAACCACTGGGAGGGTATAAAAATAGTACAATAGAGAAAAAACTGTGTTGAAACATCCACAATAGTAACCTCAAATCAACTCATAGTAGCTGTAATCATAGTAGACTTGAGATCACAGGTCCTATGTTTCATTTGTATTCAAGTAAAGCTATCATTACAGCTACTAAGTAACTGATTCCAAGCGCCTGCAAACCACACCATCAACTCCCTCCTCTTCAATTTCCTCCTTAGTCAGGATCAGAAGTAGTCCTGCAGGCCATGTCACTGGCATGACTGACTCTACTATATGGGATTCCTCTGGAGGATCCTGCATTGCTACGCCTATTGCAGCTGCTGCTGCTGTTGCTGCTGGGAGTCGTTCATCATCCCAGAGAGGAAGTAGGAACACCACTACTTTTACTAAACAATTGACCCTCCAACAGTCCTTAGTGAGGAAGATGAAGTACGACAGCAGTCATCCTGAAGAAAAACGGATAACTGAGGCCTCGACTACTATGTTGGTGTTAGACGTGCATCCGGTATCCACCATTATTGCAGTGGAATTTAGACAATTGATGGAGGTAGTGTGTCCCCGGTACCAAATCCCGTATAGATTCCACTTCACTAGGCAAACGATACTGAGACTGTACAGAAACGTCAGAAAAAGTGTCCTCAGTGTCCTAAAAAATGCGGTTGTACCCAATGTCCACTTAACCATGGACATGTGGATAAGTGGAACAGGGCAGACTAAGGACTATATGACTGTGACAGTCCACTGGGTAGATCTATCGCAGCATCAACAGCAGCATCTCCAGTAGCAGCATCTCAGAAACGCCAGCTCGTTCCAAGGCAGGCTATGCTGTGTATCACCAGTTTCAGTAAGAGGCACACTGCCGACAACCTCTTAGAGAAACTGAGGGAAATCATCGCCCAGTGGCTTACCCCACTGAGGCTCTCCTGGGGATTTGTGATAGCTGACAATGCCACCAATATTTTGCGGGCATTACATCTGGGCAAATTCCAGCACGTCCCAAGTGTTGCTCACACAATAAATTTGGTGGTGCAGAATTTTCTGAAAAATGACAGGGGTGCATAGGAGATGCTTTGGGTGGCCCGAATAATTTCTGGCCTCTTTCGCCATTCAGCGACTGCATGCCGAAGACTGGAGCACCAGCAAATACTCTTGAACCTACCCCGCCATCACCTGAAGCAAGAGGTTGTGACGCGGTGGAACTCAAACCTCTATATGCTTCAGAGGATGGAGGAGCAGCAAAAGGCCATAAAAGCCTATACATCCACCTATGACATAGGCAAAGGAGGGGGTATGCACCTGACTCAAGCGCAGTGGAGAATGATTTCCGTTTTGTGCAAGGTTCTCCAGCCCTTCGAACTTGCCACACGTGAAGTCAGTTCAGACACTGCCAGCTTGAGTCAGGTCATTCCCTTCATCAGGCTTTTGCAGAAGCAGCTGGAGAAAGTGAAGGAGGAGCTAAGATGGAGCGATTCCGCTCAGCATGTGGGACTTGTGGATGAAGCCCTTCATTCGCTTTGCCAGGATTCCAGGGTGGTTATCCTGTTGAAATCAAACCACTACATTTTGGCCACCGTGCTCAATCCTAGGTTTAAAGCCTATGTGGTGTCTCTCTTTCTGGCCGACACAAGCCTGCAGAGGTGCAAAGACCTGCTGGTGAAAACAGTGTCAGCTGAAGCAGAATGTGACACGTCAACAGCTCCTTCTTCATTTTCTCCCTCAACTGGGGCTGCTAGGAAACAACTTAGGTATCCTAAGCATCCCGCTGGTGATTATGCAGGGCAGGCAGGACCAAGTTTGGACATCTGGTCCTGACTGAAGGACCTTGCAACAATTTCTGACATGTCTACTGACACTGCATATGATACTGTCACCATTGACAGAATGGTGGAGGATTACATCAGTGACAGCATCCAAGTTGCCATGTCAGACAGCCAGTACCTGTACTTGCAGGAAAAAGAGGCAATTTGGAAGTCCCTGTACAAACTGGCTCTATTTTATCTAAGTTGCCCCCCCTCCAGTGTGTATTCCGAAAGAGTGTTTAGTGCAGACGGGAACCTTGTCAGCGAAAGGTGTAGGAGGTTGTTTCCACAAAATGTGGAGAAGATGATGTTCATCAAAATGAATTATCAATTCTTCCAGGGAGACCAGCCCCTCCAGAACGTACAGAGGGACCTGTGGTGGTGGATTCCAGCAGGGACGAATTAATTCTCTGTGAGGATGAGGATGTACACAACACCAATTGGTAGATGAGGAGGATGAGGAAGACATCTTGCCTCCGTAGAGCCAGTTTGTGCAGGGACAGTTTAATTGCCAGCTTGTTTTGGGGGGGTCCAAACGAACCAATCATTTCAGCCACAGTCATGTGGCAGACCCTGGCGCTGAAATGATTGGTTTGTTAAAGTGTGCATGTCCTGTTTATACAACATAAGGGTAGGTGGGAGGGCCCAAGGACAATTCCATATTGCACCTCTTTTTTTTCTTTGCATTATGTACTGTTTGGGGCCTAGTGTTTCAAACTGCCATCCTGTCTGCCACTGCAGTGTCACTCCTAGATGGGCCACGTGTTTGTGCCGCCCACTCGTGTCGCTTGGCAGAGTCATCCAGCTACCTCAGTGCAACCTTTTGGCCTAAAAACAATATTGTGAGGTGTGAGGTGTTCAGAATAGACTGGAAATGAGTGGAAAATAATGTTATTGAGGTTAATAATAGCATAGGAGCAGAAAAACCCAGACATTCTGTGATTTTAGCTGTTTTTATGCTCTTTTAAAAAAAATACAGATCCAAAACACAAAACCCAGAACCCAAAACACAGAAGGGTGGTTTTGGCAAAACCAATCCAGATCCAAAACTCGACGAAAGATCCAGATCCAAAACCAAAACATGAAAAATGGCCGGTGCACACCCCTAATATATATCTAATTTGTTTATAGTAATGAGGAAATTAAATGGTTTTCATTGTATAGGTTAAATAATAGAGAATTAAGTAAACATGGGTAACATGGGTTGTATATGTGTGAGAATAACTGTATTTGTTTTAAGACTGTCATTGTTTATCTATAGGTTGTCTTTGCATAGACTAGTAAGTACTGAGATTAGGAACTCATAGGTATGTTGCTCATAACTGGTTTTCCTTGGATCTACAGTGGGGACCAGACAATAGATCCATGTGTGCTACGGCAATTGGCAAGGCCTCATTGTAATTTAAAATACAAAGAGGTTAAAAAGTTATATATTATTATAACAAGAGTATTGGCCTAAATAACACTTGCCTACTTTTGAAAAAGCATTTCAGGGAGATTGTGAAAGCAGCACCTATGGGTGCGTGTTACAGTGGGTGTGTACTGATAAATCTGAGAGGTGTGTCCTAAACCTGATTTACATCCAAATGTAAACCAGCCCAAAAGCAGTTAGTAAGATCTGTTTGTTGATGAAAACACACTAATAGTTTTCAGAAATTCATAGGGATCATTGTGCCTTATAATAACCAATGCAAGGAAATTACACTAATGATCCCATTTGAATGTATATATCTCTGTTTTTTAATATAATAGCTTCATAATAGGGGTATGGATGAAATAAGGGAGATAGGGAGATTTCTACTATTTCAGGGAGTCTCCCTGACAATGAGGGAGAGTTGGCAAGTATGGTCTAAATTGGTATTCGTATAAACAATGGACGGAAGTTCCATATGATTATTTTGCAGAACCAAAACACAAGACCTTCACACCTACAGTAAGTTATAAAAACAAAATAATTACCCTGATGAAATAAAATGCCCCAATGGCATAGAAGGAAACAGACAACCTTCGGGGCAGCTCAGATTGGTGAATAAGATCAAGGGTATAAATATAAGAGGTCAGTAGAAATTGTAATAACATTACAGAGAGACAGAGACAGACAGAAGACGTCAAGAAAAAAGTAGTTCTACATTTCCCCTCATATATTCTAGCAAGTGTACAGTATGTGTATTAATTGTTTAAGTTAGCACCTATAAAATAATTTTTGCATTTCGTTATGTAATTAGATAAGGAAGCATAAATATGATTAGAATATGTATCACTACTGTGCATTCTCTCTTCTGTGGATTTGAATCACCTGTAAATAGAAATTAGTTAACAGAGCAGATTTATTCACGTCTCTGAACTTACTTTGGAATCACTGGTTACAGTGACTGACGGGCACCCGATATAATGGTCGATCAATTGGTGGTGGGATTATATGGTAGGGGGCACCAGTCAAACTTTTGCCTAGGGCACCAAATTGGCTAGGGCTGGCTCTGGTTACTATTACCCAAGGGTCTATAATGTATATATTATCTGGCCAGGAATGGATTTTAAATGGAGCTGTAAATAAAACTATTGACCATTTACAAAGGAATGTCAATGGACTTTTTAACAATCACTAATAAGTGCTGCTTATTATTAGTATTATATTAATAAGCGACTGCTACTAAATAACAGTACTTTGTTATTCTGGTGCCTTTCTGTGCATAGACAGACTACGGTATTTAAAGGATTGGGTATGCGCTCAGTTCCCGGTGGTCAGAATCTCAATGCCGGCATCCCGACAGGGTTAGGATATCCTAATCCTAATCCTAGCCCTAAAACAGGAAAAACATCAACATGGTCATTAGATCGACCTCCATTCTGTAAACATGTATTTAAATCGACAGGATTCAATAGTCAACACAGTCAAAAGGTTAATATTTGATTTTTTAAAGATTTTAGGGATAAGGTTAGATTTAGGGTTAGGTTAAAATAACGAAAAGAAATGTGTCAGCATTTTAGTGCTGATATGTTAATTGTTGATCTTTTGACTGTGCTGACCACTTAACCCTAATAACTCAAAAACATGTCTATAGAATAATGGTCAAGCTATTGACCATGTTGACTTGTTTACTGTCGACTTTCAGAACCAGTCAAACTTCTGGTATCGACCTTCTTAATGTTGACCTTTATACTGTCGACAAATGCCAACAGTAAAGCATCCTGGGACCATTCATGTGTGGGGTTGCTTCTCAGCCAAGGGAGTGGGATCACTCACAATTCTGCCTAAGAACACAGCCATGAATAAAGAATGCTACCAAAACATCCTCCAAGAGCAACTTTTACCAACCATCCAAGAACAGTTTGGTGATGAACAATGCCTTTTCCAGCATGATGGAGCACCTTGCCATAAGGCAAAAGTAATAACTAAGTGGCTCGGGGAACAAAACATCAAAAATTTGGGTTCATGGCCAGGAAACTCCCCAGACCCTAATACCATTGAGAACTTGTGGTCAATACACAAGAGGCAGGTGGACAAACTAAAACCCACAAATTCTGACAAACTCCAAGCATTAATTAGGCAATAATTTAGTTTGTGGCCCAGAATTTGATTGCCAGCAAGTCAGGGCAAATTGCAGAGGTCTTGAAAAAGAAGGGTCAACATGCAAATATTGACTCTTTGCATAAACTTAATGTAATTGTCAATAAAAGCACTTTGAAATGATTGTAAATTTTCTTCAGTATATCATAGTAACATCTGACAAAAAGGTCTAAAAACACTGAAGCAGCAAAATTTGTGAAAACCAATACTTGTGTCATTCTCAAAACTTTTGGTCATGGCTGTAGACTGTTGTTAGGTAGTGTAATGATGTAAAGGGCTCAGCCCCATCCCCAAAGTGGTCATTTTCTTTTCTTCTTTGGGCTTCTCCCGGAGAGGAGAATTAAAAGTAGGCTAGTGTGGTCTGATTCTGAGTCTTAAGCATCTGCGGCCACTTTACAAGATGCCATCCAATCTGTCCATTAATGTGATTTATACATGTATGAAGCAATGAATAATTGGTGTAAAAATATGAACATTTGTTTGTATAACTAATGTATAGAAAGCACTTTCACTAATTCCTGTTTTGACTCTTGGTCATAAATCCTGGTCACCGGCTCCATCCTTAGATGTACAAAGCTCACTGGACTGGTCTTCTGTTTGTGCTGCAATTTGACCTCCATGATCCCCCCACTGCTGTATAGGGTCAGTAGCCAGGAGTCTAGGCTGATTGTCTGTTTACAGGTTTGCCGGATTATGGTTAAGGGGACAAGAGTTTTCTTATACATTTCATTGGTTTGACAAACTTCTTCACGGATATATTGTACAGTAGCTCTCAATGTTTATGGAGCTGTTATATTGTGTCATACAATGATTGCTTGATTAATATATTTATATTTTTCTTGTTTTCTATGTACTGTATGCACTGTATAACCAACTGTTTAACTCCACCACTCCATCCACTTGTACCAGAACTTACAAACAGTCTCAAAAAAGTGCCTATAAAAAAATAATTCAGTATCATCTTCCATACCTTGAGGCAGCATTTGTGTTTATTTCCTTGTGATCCCCCTTGTATGAGACCTTTGCCTGAATAACCATCCCTACATGTATTATTTTGTACTCCGTTATAGTACCTTACCACCATAACACAGCTAATCACATTAGGCAGGCAGCTAAGGGCCTCAGCCTGTGGGTTCCTGGCAGCTAAGCCCATACCTCCAAGCAGACAGACCTGTTGAAGACTGGGGGCATCCTTTAGACTCTGTGACTTTGAGGGCTTTCTACTAAGCCTTGGTTGGAGATAAAGTGAACGGAGATAAGGTACCAGCCAATCAGCTTCTAACTGCCATGTCACAGGCTGTGTGTGAAAAATGACAGTTAGGAGGTGGTGGGTTGGTACTTTTATTTCCTTTCACTTTATCTCCATCCAAGGCTTAGTAAATAGACACTTTAAACTAGCAGCACCAACTGATAAATTGGGCCAAATGTAATAGGGCGAAAGTTTAGAAAATGTGAGAGTACATCCTCTAGCTTTTTAAACTCGGCCAACATTATAGAGTTTGAGAACAGGAATACTCACATGTTTTTCAGGCTCAAAAAAACTCTCATGACTCAAACTCTCATCCAAATGTTTCCCAATTTTTGGAAAACACAACTCGACCAATGTAGTAGTGTGAGAGAATACTGCTAAATTCTAACATTTTCTAAACTCTCACCCTGTTACATTTGCCCCATAGTATTCTAACACTGATCCACAATTGTATTAGTCAAGAGTTGATAAATATCTATATTTTCCCTATAGGACTATAAGTGGCTCATCCAGTGTGAGTACTACGACAGATGTTGGAGACAAATTCAGCAGATGTTCTCTATACATGCTAAGAACAATTATACTCTACAGAGAATAACACACAAAGTGTAGTGAAATGCGGATAACGCAGCTACTGTCGGCCTGAGGTGGTTTCCCCATACTACCATACCGTAAGTCAAAGTAAAAAAAAAAAAAAAAGGAAGTTCAAGTCCAGTATTTGTCAATCTTCCTATTGTGAGAATATTTCAGTGGAATATGAATAGGTAATAAATGAAAATCTCTTCTCCACAACTTCCAAAGAACCACATGCATAGAAAGTAATGCAAAGAAGTAGCCTCAATATAGAATACTTCTAACAATATAATATCTTGCATGGAAGCACCTGAAATGGTCATGATCTGGATTACAGTAGATGTTCACTTATTCCAGACAAAATGGTACAGTATTCTTCAAATGAAAGGAATAAAACTTCAATGGTGCACTGCTCTTAAAATTTATTAAAATGTCAAATCACAATAATATATACAAAATCTTCCACTGCAGAGGGGAAAATACAGATCATTATTGTTATTATTATTATTATTATTATTATTATTATTATTATTATTATTATTATCCTGAATTTATATGGCACCACAAGTGTTCCGCAGTGCCTTACATAGTACAAAAACAAATAAGTGAACAAGAAACCAGTGGCTTACAGTACAATATAATGCAGGACAAGGACATGGATTATACACACTCATTAAGCAGCTGGGCATAAGCACCAAGGGCCAAATTGTGATAGGGTGAGCGCTTAGAAAATGTGAGAGTTTAGCAGTAAAACTCTGACACTAATACATTGTTAGTGTTGTAATTTCATAACAGGAAACACCTGGATGAGAGTTTAAATCTTCAGTTTTTTAAGTCTGAAAAACTTGCAATTTTGCATGTTCTGTGACTTTCTTACATTGGAGTTTTCTCTCACATTTTCTAAGCTCTCACCCTATTACATTTGGCCCCAAATGTTAGGTGCCATTGTGGAGAGTAAGGAGTAGATGGAAGTATAAGTAAGGAGAAGCACAAGAAGGTAAAGGGCCCTGCTCGTGAGGGGGGCATTCCATATTCTTGGTCACTTTTGAAGACTGGGGGGTCTATTCCTTAGGAGAAAAATATCCCCTGTGATAATTAAGAGTTGAACTTGCTGTGAGTTCAATCCTAATATTGGAGGCATTCAATCACTTCCGAAAAGCTGCTCTTTTTGCAGAGACAACTTTTTGGAATAAGGAGACTTTTCTCCTGCTGCCTGAATTCTTTGCAGCCTGTGAAGAGCGAATGAAGCAGCAGGAGAGGAGACAGAGAAGTCCAGCCCCCCCGCTCCCTCACCCACTTGTCAGCATGCTCCCCACCATTCGCCCCCGGCCAACCCCACTGCCTGTCCCCTGACCTCCTCATCCCTCCCCTCCACAGAATAGCAAGCCTGTAACCCCCACTGAGACTGTGCAGCCTGGCTGGGTCAGTCCTCTGCCACTGCTGCTGTGACCTATTCCCTGGCTCACAGGATGACAACCTAGGGAGGCAGGAGGGAGCTTAATTAAGGTAAGAGGACACAGCAGGGAGGGATCTTTTCAGATCCCTCTGCTGTATCGGGTGTTGCACGCCATCCCAGGATGGTGTACAGTATCACTGTCAAGTTCCGAAACTTGAATAATTACATAATTTCCACATCACCATATTATAGTATGGGGAATGTGGAAATTATTGGAGGAAAATTGTAACCAGGAGAGATCAGTGATATCTCCTGCATTACATTAATGGGAATCAGTATGAATGACCGCAGGACATCAGCCCGGCGGTTCAAATCCTGATGCCAGCAGCCTGATGGGTGGAAATCCTGACAGCACCGGTAAGTATACTATCCCTACCCCTCTCCCCCTCTAACCCTAACCCTCCCTTAGGGGTGTCTAACCCTAATCTCCCCCCGTTAGTGCCTAAACCAAACCCCCTTCCCCGCACCATAAACTTAACCCTCTCGGGGAGGCCTAATCCTATCCCCCCATTCCCCTAGCCTAACCCTAATCTTCCTGGGGGGTGCCTAACCCTAAATACCACAGGGGTTCCCTAAACCTATTCCCCTTATCCCAGGCTAAGTATATACTCACCCCTGGCAGAAGACGATCGGTCCGGCGTCCTCTCGGCGTTCTGGCATCAGGATTAACATAGGTGTCGATATTTCGATGCCTACAGTATGTTGAATCTCTTGTCAGGATTAAAGTGTCAGGATTGAGACCAGCGGCCATGTGGCCGCCGGTCTCATAACTACATTTCCATGAATGATGCATAACCCTGACACTTAATTTCTACAAAAATAGTGAAAATCTTAAAATCTTAATGAATAGACCTCTGAGTGATATATTTAAAGAGTAAAGTATATCACTCTGTCATGATAAATTAAAAAAGCAAGATTATATATAAACACACACACTCATAAAATGTATATATTTAGTATATTAGCACTAGAGGTGTGTATCTAATCTATCATACAGAAATTATTACAAAATCTTCACACTATCTTGCTCTTTAAATGTATCATGCCAGAGTCATATATTTAAAGAGCAAGATAGTGTACAGATGTCTTTATGACAGATTAGATACACTTCCACTGTTTATTTATGCCAAATGATATAGGTGGGAGCAGTCATTTTGAAAACCTACTGAAAAAAATCATAGACTCTTATAGCAACAGTTCCCATGTCCACGCTCAGGAAGTAAAGTGAGACATTTATCATCTCTCTGTGCTACATGTGTAATTGGGAAAAACTTGCATCATGTCATAATATGAAATTGTTGCAAATGCATTTGTGAATGTAAAATAACTAGAGATGTGTGCTGACCACTGTGTTTTGGTTTTAGATCTGGATTCATCTCCATGTATTAGTTTTGGTTTTGGCTATGTAGGGTCTCGTTGCCGCAAGCCCCAGAGTGCTTTCGGCTCTAACAGAGCCGAAAGAACTCCCACTGACATCACTTGTGACGTCAGTGGGGCCGGCCCCAGCCGGTAGGCGTGCCCATGGGAACGCCTACGTCTGGGCAGACATGCCCCCAGCCCGGCCACCAAAGGGGGCGTGCTGTCACTCAACATCGACAGCACGCCCCCTTTGGTGCGAGACCCAGAGCGACGGTTTGCCCGTTGCTATCCGGGTCTCGCGCATGCGCACGACGGAGCCGGCTCCGTCGAGCACATGCGCACTGGGCCACCATCGACCCACTTGTGAGTGCATAGCGCTCGCGAGCGGGTCTGAATCAGGCCCAGAACCCGCATGTCATTAAAAAAACATATTACTCCGAGCATAAATATTCCTTAAATTAAAAAAACTACAATTTGTTGACATATTATGGATATCACTTCCTAAAAACAAAGATGTATTTTTTTTATTTAATTGTAAGTTTTAATTAACAGAAACTATTCATTGTCTGCGGTATGGGCTTTCTTTTTTCTGTTCCCAGTACGGATGGGACGCAGGCCGTACTGTGTGGAGTTTGTACATTCCCTGTGTCCTTGCATGACTTTCCTTAAATTTGCTTTACAAGGTTCAAGAATTGGCATGGGAAGGGGGCACTAACATTTATCTTGTATCTAAGCAACTATGATGAAGTTACGCCATTGGGGTGAGGGCTTTGTAAGTGAGTATAAGAACCTTGATTTGGGTTCTGAAGGGGAAGGAAAGGCAGATGAAAACATTTGGTTAGGAAGATGAGCTGAGCAGCATTGAGGACAGATTGGGGAGAGGGAATCAGGAAGGCCAGATAGGAGGAGGTTACACTAGTCCATTCTGGAGATGTAGGACAAAGATGCCTCCTACTGATATCTCTTGATCCAATACCTGCATCTGAAGACGCAGGATCAGATCATCATGGCGACCATCGATCATGATGTTTGTAACATTGGCCACTGGAGTAAGCCTATGGTCTCTCACAATGAGCACCTCTTGCTTGCAAGACCAATAAATCTACATTGGAAGACACAGACACTGGTCTCGGTACTGAGGGGGTTGAGATGCCTCCATTTTCTGGAAATGCTTCCAGCGTTCCCAATCCCAGCTCCCCAAATGGCAGCAGGATGTCAAATACAGCCCGATGTCGCAGGATTCGTTCTGTACATGCGCTGTACATCTGAGTTGTACACAAACCATTTTGTACTATAGTGTGTACTCAGCTTTACAGTACAGAACATTGCTGCCTTATCAGTCATAGGGGGACATTTATCAAACCTTGGAGAGATATAAAATGGAGAGGTACCAGACAAACAGCTCCTAACTGTCAGTTTTCAAACACAGCCTAGTCACAGTTAGGAGCTGATTGGTTGGTACTTTATATATCTCCAAGGCTTGATACATCTCCCCCTATAGTAACCAAAAGAACAGGTTTGGTACCATTGTAGGCAGTGGGGATAAGTGAGGGAACGAGAAGCACATTAGGGAAGAGGACGCAGTTCATGTGAGTTTACAATCTAGATTGTAGTGGGAGACAGATAGGGGTGATACAGAGGGGACAGACAGCGAGTGAGGAGAATGGAGCAGGCGGTCAGTATGAGACCTGGAAGGCTTTGCGTCTTACAGTAGTCACATACAAATTCACTTATAGTGTTCTACATACTTCAGGTTAGTAATTTTGTAAAGGAATTGGTATATAGACATAAATTAAGCGTAAAGCTACATGATATGAGGCAGGGTGGAGTCACTCGTATCAAACCTCTGTATTTTTCTTTTTACTTAGATTGAGTATTTTCTCCTGAATGTTGCATCTTAGTTTGCCTATAGTGTACTGGATACATAAAGAAGCACCTTTCTATTTCCTCCTTTTTTGCTGTACTGTAATACTTCTGGGAGCTCCCTCATATCAATCTGGGGATTATGCTAATAATTTTGTCTCTTCAAAATGTTGGTAACGGGGTCTGACCTTATGACCCCAATAGCCTTATGTCTATGTAGACTTACTAGTAGTCTAAGTTTAGTCCATGTCTATATTTTGACAATCCACATTTGAATATCTAAGATTTGACTACATCCCACCATGGGCGTGTCACTGAATGTGGCTGCATTCTCAAACGCACTCATTGTAATTCATAGCGCCCAATAGTCTATACCAAACCCAAGAGACACATCCATTTAGTCGAAATATAACAATGTATTTATTTCCATTAAAATAACAATAATTAGATGTATTCATCTTAATGAATTATTATATAATGACAATCACAATGTATAAAAAAAAACATTAAATATATCAATCCTATTCTGCATGCAGAAAAAAATATATGAAATGAAAAAAAGAGGGGGTAATAGCAAATATCCAAATCCCTGCACAAGATATGAATAGTGGCCCTCATTCAGAGCCGTACGCTCTGAGCAGAGCGCACGCTCTGAATGAGGGCCGGGCTCCATTTTCATGGAGCGTCCTCCTGGACGCTCGTATAGCTGTGGGTCACCACCCACAGGCTATACGAGCGTGCATTGTGATGGTCGCGATGGTCGAGACCATCGCGACCATCGAATTTGCGAGCCGGAGCCTGCGGTTGAGGTTTTCAACCGCAAGCTCCGGAGTGATTTTGGCTCTATCAGAGCCAAAATCACTCCCACTGACATCACTAGTGATGTCAGTGGGCCGGCTTTTGATGGGAGGCGTTCCCGTGGGAACGCCCCCGTCAGGGAGGCACGCCCCTGGCACGCCCGCCAAAGGGGGCATGCTGTCAATCAACATTGACAGCACGCCCCCTTTGATCGGACACAACGAGCGAAGGACTTTCCTTCGCTCGTCGCGTCTGGCGCATGCGCACGACGGAGCGCCCTCCGTCGTGCGCATGCTCAGTCCATAACATCGACCCACTTGCGAGCGGACAGTGCTCGCGAGTGGGTCTGAATCAGGCCCAGTATCTACTATATGTTGTAATATGATGCAGATTGCAGCTTTTAATTTAGAAAGTGCCATGTGCATATCTCAGTGTAGCATTCCGGCACACTCAATGTATACAAACTTAGGGCCTGATTCAGAGCCGGATGCTCTGACCAGAGCGCTCGCTCTGAATCAGGGCCCTCCTACCTAAACTTGTAGCGGCCTTTTGGACGCTCGCATAGCTGTTGGTTACCACCCACAGATTATGCGAGCGTCCATGATGATGGTCGCGATGGTCAAGACCATCGCGACCATCGGGCTTGCGACAAGACCCAGCGGTAGGGTCTCGCTGCTGCAAGCCCAGGAGTAATTTTGGCTCTATCAGAGCCAAAATCACTCCCACTGACATCACTAGTGATGTCAGTGGGGCCGGAAACAGACGGTAGGCGTTCCCATGGGAGCGTCTCCGTCTGGCAGCCACGCCCCCGGCACTCCCACCAAAGGGGGCGTGCTGTCACTCACCATCGACAGCACGCCCCCTTTGGTGCGAGACGCCAAGCGATGGCTTCCTCATCGCTCGCCGGGTCTCGCGCATGCGCACGACGGAGGCGCATGCGCGACTATTTTTTATACATTTTTATACATTGTGATAATGATCATATAAATATTCATTGAGATTACATCTAATTATTGTTATTTTAATTGAAATAAATACATTGTTATATTTTATAAAAAAAGGTTTGCCTGTTGGATCCGGTGTAGGCTATTGAGTGCTATCAATTTCTATGACATTTACTTTTTAGGATATGGGAGTTGATGGACCCCTAGGAAAGCATCCAGCCACGATTTAGGTGCAAATAAGTTGGCGCCCTATTACTTCTTTATTGTCAAATGCATGCTACTGTCACAAACTTTTGGACGGACTGTGTATGCTACCCGTATACGGGGAATTGGTTAGACCTATTCCTGAGGTGTGGAGTCTAATGTTCCGGCGGTTTTCACCAGGGACCCTCGCAAGAAGGTATGGACTTGGCTGCGTCCGACATACAGGTCGCGGCGCTCAGGTTAGGTTTCCCTATACAGGTGCTGGCGAACTTGGTTGGAATGCAGTAGACTTTAGCATACTCGACTTAGCTGGGTCAGAACCAAACAGACGAGATGGTACCAGGGAGCAGATGTAAATGGGTCACAGGGAATAGCTAAGGTCAGAACCAGATATCAATGCAGAACCAGGGTCAGGTAGAATTGGAGTCACGAACAAGCCTAGGTGAGAGCTAATAGTCAGGATATGCACAAGAACACTGGAGTATGGTAATGGAGCCTATAATCTTGCACTAGAGTGCTCCCAGGAACTTCCTTTTATAGGTCAGAGTTCAAACCCAGCCCCAATCAATATTCTCTATTCTTGCGCCTGCACCTTTAAATCCTATGCAGAGCAGGGCGCGCGCTCCTATGGGAGCCACGGCCGCCTGCACATAGCTGCCGGGGGAGGAGGAGAACAGCTGACAGTGGGTGCCGGGGATCTCCCGCCCGCTATCCCACGCCAGCCCAGACCCCAGCGTCGCCGGACCAGGTAAGAGAGACCTGGATTTGGTGGCACTTTAACAGCTACATCCACAGTACAGACGTGTCCTCCTGCATCTATACTCAGCACAGCATGCAGCGTAATATGCCTGGTGTGAGTGAGCTGCCAGGTCCTGTGCAACTCTGCTAGTGTCGGGTGTGTTTTTTGCCAAAAATACATCTAAGTCACAATACGATGTCACTAGGAAGCACCAGCAGACTGTGCTGATTGATATGTAATATGTGTATGTCTGTGTGCAACTGAGTCTGTGTAGGGAACTTGACGTGGAAAAAAGCTGCAGCCACTGCATCATAGCACTTTGCATTCTGATTCACAGACTCATTCACACCACAGATATACAGGTGTCACACATCAAATGACTCAGCACAGACTTCCATATACAGACTCAGGAGGACACAGATATACAAGTGTCACATCAAATGAATCAGCACAGACTCCCATATACAGACTCATTCATACACAGATATACAGGTGTCACACATCAAATGAATCGGCACAGACTCCCATATACAGACTCAGGAGGACACAGATATACAAGTGTCACACATCAAATGAATCAGCAAAGTCTCCTGGTGCATTACAAAAACACCTAGTGCTAGCAGAGTCTCACAGGACCCTGTGCGCCGAGAGGGTCTGTTTGGCTTGACTGCAGCAAAGATGAAACATCTGTAGTTAATGTTTAGAGAAAGTACAGAAGGAGACACTAAGCCAGCCATAGGGCATTGTAAGTGTCATTGGTGATCAGAATGGTGCACCAGTGGAGGAGTGCTTGAGTCCACTATTGGATTTCCACTGTCCACGGACACTGAAAGTGAGCATTGTGGGGCTTGTAGTGTCCAGTGCTCACAGAAGGGGAGGCTGAGACTAGTATTTGCATATTATCGCAGCTTCAAATCTGTAAGAATTTACAGCCAAGCATACATTAGCGTCCTCCTCCTAATCAGTCCATCAATGCAGCAATGTGGTGCTGCATGACTGGGTGCAGGGGGAGGGCCAGGACCAGGAGCTTGGCAATGCCCCCTGCACCTACAATACTTACCCCAATGCTCAGAACTCGGCAATCTTGTATGTAAAATTCATCGCAAAGTTTCATTTTTGTTAGTAGGGAAATGAAAGTATGGAAATAAATGTCATTATACAGTACCATGATTCATAGAATATGATTTAATTAATAGAGAAATTAAAGGACAAAATAAAAACAAACATTAGTCATATTTACACTGTCCAGAGTTATATACTGTATATAGAGAGAGATTTCATAAGATTTTTGGCAATGAGTCAGGAGACGGGGAAGTGTCTGCATTACACATCATGACTCTTTTTCTAGAGAAATCTTCATATGTAAAAAAAGCAATGAGGTCTAAGGGCCTGATTCAGAGCCAGATGCTATTTGCAGACGCTCGTTCTTAAAAAGGGGCCAGATATTTATATTGAGCGCTCGCTCTTTGCAGTCTGTTGACACCTCTATGTCTGAGCGAGCGTCCAAAAAATGCGCTCGCTATTTTGTAAAGACGCCCCTTTGCTGTTCGCATTACATGCCATCTCCAGTATTTATTAGACTACTCGGGAACATCGAAAGGCATCTGAAGTGCTCGCAGTGCTTGTGGTAGGATTTTCTTCCCGCAATCACTGCGAGTAGTTCAGGCTAAAAGACAACCAAGTGACGTGGTCGATGACGCTCCTTTACTAATTATGCACTCCCATTAAACGCCCTTTTGATCGTTAGGCACGCCTGCGATCAGATCTCCACTCCCGCATTTTCAAGCAACTTCCCCTGTTACCACCCACAAACGGTACATTCTGTCAATCAAATTAGCAGCCCCTCGTTCTTTTACGAGTGCACGATTTCCGACCACAATAACTGGTTTCCACATGCGCATTACGACCCATACGCATGCGCAGTTGTGCGAACATCGCTCAGGGTGAACGAGCGGCCGCTTACGAGTGGCTCTGAATCAGGCCCTAAGTGTGGAGAGACAGGTGACACTTGTCTAATGGGGCACATCCACTAGACGATCTACTCCCTGTCTGGGCAGCCATGCCCCCGGCCCACCCACCAAAGGGGGCGTGCTGTCACTCAACATCGACAGCAAGCCCCCTTTTTTTACGAGACCCGGAGAGACGGCTTGGCCGTCGCTATCCGGGTCTCGTGCATGCGCACGACGGAGCCGGCTCCGTCGTGCGCATACACACTGGGCCACCATCGACCCGCTTGCGGGTATTTAAATATACGTGGGACCTCATGTCATTTTTTTTCTCCGTATATTTAAAACCAGCTCTGTCCTTGCTGCCTTGTACTGGTTCTTACATTACAGGGGATCCCTTCACATTTTTTTCCCTGTAATGTTAAGAACCTGGACAGGCTGGCAAGCCCGAGGCTGGTTAGTGTTTTGGGGGGAGACCTCACATAATTTTTTTTTACAAATTATCCCTATTTTTTCAAGTTACAGAAAGAAACGTACACAAATCACAGTGATATGTGTATGTTTCTGACCATCTCGCAGCTCAGGGGGTTGAGAGTTTGAAAAGTGATTTTGACAGGGAGTTTGCTCCTATCTCACCCGAGCTTGTCATCCCGATTTTTGGTAGATTTCAGAGATGTATGTTTTAGGTGAAAAGTACTTTCGATTTGGCCCAATGGTGATTTGATTCGAGATTGCTATCTCACCCGAGTTTTACGAGTGAGATGATTGAAATCTCTCTATAACTCACCCGACTTTGCCTTTAGTAAATTTGCAAGCAGGAAAAAAATCAATAAATCACCTGAGATGGTCATCTTGACTTATCTCAAATCTTAGTAAATTTACCCCCTAGAGTTAATATATATAGACATATAATATAAAATATAATATATAGGGGCATATACAATTAGCCATGATAAGCCATTTTCGGCTAAAATTTTCTGCCGATAACGCAATTTCGCCAGGTGAAAACTTATCCCCATATTCAGCAGAAAAGCTTCGCCTCTGAATGCAGGTAAAAAAAAAGTGCAGAATTGGGGGTTTGGGGTGCAATGTTGCGGGAACACCCCTGCAGATTTGATACAGTCCCCCAAAGGTAAACTGCTTCAAAAATGTTTTTAAAAAAACTTTAGATCACCCCAAAAAAAGTACTTTCGTTTTGGGAGTGAAAAAGTCCAAATTTGTGGGACAAACTTAAAAACTAGTGAAATAGACTCCAGGGGGTCCCACAAGTATGTGGCAGGTGTTTTCTTGTTTGCAGGTGCTTGCTGAAGGTGCGTTTTTTTAATTTTTTAAAACTTCACTTTAGCGAGTTTTAACCATGCTTGCACCCATTTTCATGTACCCCAAATTTGCTGGTACTAATTATTTTCACACAAAAACCTGCTAAATGCTATTCTTCACCACTTGTGCAAAGATGCTAATTAGCAGCAATTGAGAGCCTTTAAGTACCCCAAATACCTTCAGCAGGGCTATTCGGGGGTATCTATAGTGATCCCTAATGTCAGTGCATCTTTTGGGGTTGTCAGGCTGATTTCCCCAAATCTGACAGCACTTTTTGACTGTTTGAGTTTCGCTGGGTCCTGTTTTCGCGCACTTTTCAATTGAATAGGATAAAAAGCCACTGCGCACAGAAAATCTCTTCTCCAAAAAGACGCGATGTTGTTGGAAAGTGCGGCATGCAAAACTTAACCGACTTCCTGTGGCTAATTGAATATTCCCCATAGAGTTAATATATATAGATAAAAAGCAATAGGTGTGAATGACCAAGGAAAGACTCTAAATGGGGAGCACACGTATAGCAATTATAGATCAGAAAGAAAATAAAAATAATACATAACATTTAATACCCAAAAATTCGCTAGGGCGTGAATGCGTGCTAACATGTGAGAAAGAGCAAAGTGAAATTAAACAGAACATAGGTACGGTAATAAAACATTTTATCTGGCAGCCTGCCAGCCGCAGATGTCCGCGGCATATACCGTGCACAGTGTATTAGCCCGACATCTGCGCTCCGCCCCCGGGGGAGGAGACATTTCCCTGTTCCTTCCATGGGAAGGAACACAGGAAATGTCTGTCGGCCATGGTTGGGCATACACTGCCCGATGCGGCCGACTGTTTCCCCCATAAATATCGCATTGGACGGGCATGCTGGACAATCCGGCATGCCTGACCGAGCAATATTTAACCCTTGGTCGCCTGCACACACGCTACAATTATTGGGGCGAGCCGCAGATACCGGGCAGATCGCCCCGATAATTGTAGCGTGTATGGCCAGCTTAAGGTGTATAATAACACAGATCTATAAGTTAGCTACAATGATTATGCATGCTGATCCAAGCGGTATCTAACATTATTTGGAGTTAAGGTCTCTTTTTTTTCACATGTTAAACTCTGCTTTGAAACACACACTCATTGCAGTTTTCATTCAATAACACATAGTATGTGAACAGCTGGTGTATGTTTCGCAGATACGTTTTCTCAAGGCTTAAAAAGAAAAAAGTGAAGTGCGCGCACTTCACGGCAACAATGACGGCGGCAACATCTGTAAGCATGTCATTTAATAATATACTGACACATTATCTGGTGTTTTTATAAAGCTTTTGGTTTATACTAGGGGTGTGCACCGGCCACTTTTCGTGTTTTGGTTTTGGATCTGGATCTTTCTTCGTGTTTTGGATCTGGATTGGTTTTGCCAAAACCACCCTTCCGTGTTTTGGGTTCTGGGTTTTGTGTTCTGGATCTGTATTTTTTTTTAAAAAAGCATAAAAACAGCTAAAATCACAGAATTTGTAGGTTTTTCTGCTCCTATGCTATTATTAACCTCAATAACCTTAATTTCCACTCATTTCCAGTCTATTCTGAACACCTCACACCTCACAATAGTGTTTTTATGTCCAAAAGGTTGCACCGAGGTAGCTGGATGACTATGCTAAGCGACATGAGTGGGCGGCACAAACACGTGACCCATCTAGGAGTGACACTGCAGTGGCAGACAGGATGGCAGTTTGAAAAATTAGGCCCCAAACTGTACATAATGCAAAGAAAAAAAAGAGATGCAAGATGGAATTGTCCTTGGGCCCTCCCACCCACCCTTATGTTGTATAAACAGGACATGCACACTTTAACAAACCAATCATTTCAGCGCCAGGGTCTGCCACACAACTGTGGCTGAAATGATTGGTTCGTTTGGACCCCCACAAAACAAGCTGGCAATTAATGTGTCCCTGCACAAACTGGCTCTACGGAGGCAAGATGTCATCCTCATCCTCCTCATCAACCGATTCCTCACCCTCTTCAGTGTGTACATCCTCATCCTCACAAAGTATTAACTCGTCCCCACTTGAATCGACCACCACAGGTCCCTCTGTACCTTCTGGAGGCTGGTCTCCCTGGAAGAGCTGATAATTCATTTTGATGAACATCATCTTCTCCACATTCTGTGGAAGCAACCTCCTACGCCTTTCGCTGACAAGGTTCCCGGCTGCACTAAACACTCTTTCGGAGTACACACTGGAGGGGGGGCTACTCAGGTAAAATAGAGCCAGTTTGTACAGGGGCCTCCAAATTGCCTCTTTTTCCTGCCAGTACAGGTATGGACTGTCTGACATGCCTACTTGGATGCTGTCACCGATGTAATCCTCCACCATTCTGTCAATGGTGACAGTATCATATGCAGTGACAGTAGACATGTCAGAAATTGGTGCCAGGTCCTTCAGTCCAGACCAGATGTCCAAACTTGGTCCTGCCTGCCCTGCATCACCGTCAGCGGGTTGCTTAGGATACCTATGTTTTTTCCTGGCAGCCCTAGTTGCGGGAGACAATGAAGAAGGAGCCGTTGACGTGTCACGTTCCGCTTCAGCTGACAGTGTGTTCACCAGCAGGTCTTTGCACCTCTGCAGGCTTGTGTCTGCCAGAAAGAGAGACACCACATAGGCTTTAAACCTAGGATCGAGCACGGTGGCCAAAATGTAGTGGTCTGATTTCAACAGATTGACCACCCTGGAATCCTGGCAAAGCGAATGAAGGGCTTCATCCACAAGTCCCACATGCCGAGTGGAATCGCTCCGTCTTAGCTCCTCCTTCACTTTCTCCAGCTGCTTTTGCAAAAGCCTGATGAGGGGAATGACCTGACTCAAGCTGGCAGTGTCTGAACTGACTTCATGTGTGGCAAGTTCGAAGGGCTGGAGAACCTTGCACAACACGGAAATCATTCTCCACTGTGCTTGAGTCAGGAGCATACCCCCTCCTTTGCCTATGTCATAGGTGGATGTATAGGCTTTTATGGCCTTTTGCTGCTCCTCCATCCTCTGAAGCATATAGAGGGTTGAGTTCCACCGCGTCACAACCTCTTGCTTCAGGTGATGGTGGGGCAGGTTCAAGAGTGTTTGCTGGCGCTCCAGTCTTCGGCACGCAGTCGCTGAATGGCGAAAGTGGCCTGAAATTTTTCGGGCCACCCAAAGCGTCTCCTGCATGCCCCTGTCGCTTTTCAGAAAATTCTGCACCACCAAGTTTATTGTGTGAGCAAAACATGGGACGTGCTGGAATTTGCCCAGATGTAATGCCCGCACAATATTGGTGGTGTTGTCAGATATCACAAATCCCCAGGAGAGTCTAAGTGGGGTAAGCCACTGGGCGATGATTTCCCTCAGTTTCTCTAAGAGGTTGTCGGTGGTGTGCCTCTTACTGAAACCGGTGATACACAGCGTAGCCTGCCTTGTAACGAGTTGGCGTTTCTCAGATGCTGCTACTGGTGGCGCTGCTGCTGTTGCTGCGTAAGGTGATACATCTACCCAGTGGGCTGTCACAGTCATATAGTCCTTAGTCTGCCCTGTTCCACTTGTCCACATGTCCATGGTTAAGTGGACATTGTGTACAATGGCATTTTTCAGGACACTGAGGACACTTTTTCTGATGTTTCTGTACAGTCTCGGTATCGCCTGCCTAGTGAAGTGGAATCTAGACGGGATTTGGAACCGGGGACACACTACCTCCATCAATTGTCTAAATCCCACTGCACTAATGGCGGATACCGGACGCATGTCTAACACCAACATAGCAGTCAAGGCCTCAGTTATACGTTTTGCTTCAGGATGACTGCTGTCGTACTTCATCCTCCTCGCTAAGGACTGTTGGAGGGTCAATTGTTTAGTAAAAGTAGTTGTGTTCCTACTTCCTCTCTGGGATGATGAACGACTCCCAGCAGCAGCAACAGCAGCAGCGGCAGCAGTAGGCGTAGCAATGCAGGATCCTCCGGAGGAATCCCGGATAGGAGAGTCAGTCATGCCAGTGACATGGCCTGTAGGACAACTTCCGATCCTGACTAAGGAGGAAATTGACGAGGAGGGAGTTGACGGTGTGGTTTGCAGGCGCTTGGATACAACAGGACAACGGGATTTAGGTGTCCCTGGACTGCTTACGGTCTTAGCCAAAGTTTCTGAACTTGACAGTAACTTTTTATGAACGCGCTGCAGGTGCCGTATATGGGAGGATGTTCCTAGGTGGTTGACGTCCCTACCCCTACTTATTTCACCTTTACATATGGTACATATGGCAAGACAGTTGTTGTCCGGATTTGGATAGAAATATTGCCAGACCAAAGAGGTGGAATGTTTGGTCTTCTGCCCAGGCATGACCGTGATGGGCTTTTTCATCCCACGGACAACAACTGTCTCCCCCGGAGCCTGATTTAAACAAACCACATCACCATCAGAATCCTCCTCGCCAACTTCCTCCTCAGCGCCAGCTACACCAGTATCCTCATCCTGTTGTACTTCTACAGTGACATCTTCAATTTGCATATCAGCAAGTGGACTGTGGGTGCTCCTTTCAGCACTTGCAGGGGGCGTGCAAATGGTGGAAAGAGCCACCTCTTCCCGTCCAGTGCTGGGACGGTCAGGCATCGCAACCACCACCACACTTGGACTCTCCTTGGGGATTTGTGATATCTTCTTAGAAAGCACAGTTCTTCGCTGTGCTTTTGCCAGCTTAACTCTTTTGATTTTTTTAGTGGGAGGAGGGCTTCCATCGTCATGTGAAGCTGAACCACTAGTCATGAACATACTAGGGATCGACCTTAGCCGTTCCTTGCCACTCCGTGTCGTAAATGGCATATTGGCAAGTTTACGTTTCTCTTCAGCTGATTTAAATGTCTTTTTCAAGGTCATTTTCCGGAACTTTGCCATTTGGGATTGTATGTGCCCTCTACTATGACATTGGGCATCGGCCTTGGCAGACGACGTTGATGGCATGTTATCGTCTATGTCATGACTAGTGGCAGCAGCTTCAGCAGTAGGAGGAAGTGGTTCTTGATCTTTCTCTATTTTATTTTTATCGGAGAAAGTTTGGTCCTCCATTTATGTTATATCGATTTGATATATACGTGCGGCTAAACACACAAAATAATTTTTTTTTTGGTTTGGACTGGAGTGTACTTTCGGGGGTTACAGCACCCTTAACGGTCAAGCCAGCCGGCCCTTTACTTATGACACAGGCGCACGCTTGGCACTACTTTGTTGATGCACGTGCGGCTACTGCGCACACAATTCACAAACACAGAAAATAATTTTTTTTTTGGTTTGGACTGGAGTGTACTTTCGGGGGTTACAGCACCCTTTAACGGTCAAGCCAGCCGGCCCTTTACTTATGACACAGGCGTACGCTTGGCACTACTTTGTTGATGCACGTGCGGCTACTGCGCACACAATTCACAAACACAGAAAATAATTTTTTTTTTGGTTTGGACTGGAGTGTACTTTGGGGGTTACAGCACCCTTTAATGGTCAAGTCAGCCGGCCCTTTACTTATGACACAGGCGCACGCTTGGCACTACTTTGTTGATGCACGTGCGGCTACTGCGCACACAGTTCACAAACACAGAAAATAATATTTTTTTTGGTTTGGACTGGAGTGTACTTTGGGGGTTACAGCACCCTTTAACGGTCAAGCCAGCCGGCCCATTACTTATGACACAGGTACACGCTTGGCACTACTTTGTTGATGCACGTGCATCTACTGCGCACACAATTCACAAACACAGAAAATATATTATTTTTTTAGCACTTGGGGGGAGCACCCCTGATGGACAGAGCACCCCCTGGACAACACTACAGCACCCCTTTAGGACTGGGACACTGCACAGGACTTTGGAGTGGACACAGCCCCTATGGAGAACTGACTGCACAACACAGTCCAGCCAGCCCCTATGGACTTTGAAGTAGTGGACACAGCCCCTATTAACAACAGCAGCACAGCACAACACAGCCAGCCCCTATGGACTTTGAAGTAGTGGACAACAGCAGCACTACACTACACTACACTACACAGCCCTAACTCCCACCCTCCCTCTTCACTGTCCACAGCCGAGTGAGAAAATGGCGCCGACGCGGGTACCTTATATAGGATCCAAAACCCGCGAGACTCGGAAGGCGGGATGATGACGTTTGCCTCGATTTCAGATCCGAGTCAGGCGGGAAAAGTCGAGCCTGACTCGGATCGGACTCGGATCGGGGGGGCTCGGGGGGGTTCGGATTTCAGAAATCCGAACCCGCTCACCCCTAGTTTATACATAATACATATTTGGATTTAAAACATACAATACTATACCAACATTATATAGCTGAATGCAAAGTAAAGCATGGTTGCTGACTTTCTGGCTGCCCCTTCCAGGAGGGAGCAGCCAGATCGGCAGGTCAAGGGGGTGTGGTCGGCACAAGGGGGCATGGCTGGACAGATGACAGCCATTTGTGGGCGGAGCTGGGGGTGGGGACACGTCATTTTCCGATTCAGCGTGAATTGCATCACTGCCTCCCCTGCGGTGGAGTTTCACAGGTAATTGCAGGGGGGGGTCGGTGGGTGCAGCGATTTTCGGGAGGCTCCCGGCCAAATTGGGAGGGTAGGTAAGTACGATGTAAAGTGTACATGTAAAGTAAATAAAAACACATCCATATTTTGTAACAAGATTAGAAATGCTCTTGGCCAAGGTGATGTGAATGTGTATTATTCTTTATTGTAATCTCAGTGACTTGTGCTAACAACTTGCATTGTAATAAAAGTGCAATCAGAAAACCTCTAAAGATAGCGCACTACATTTCACACACTTGACAGAAACAATCTGCTTACAAATGATAGATAAAAGCTGCTGTCGTACCCATCTCTAGCTCTGTCCTCCGATGTCCTTTCAGCTCTGTGCGAGCATCAGCACTATCTGACCACTTACAGCAGCTCTGACCTGCCTCCTTTTCTTCGACCACTCCCCCGTCACCACCCCCAAATGCTGACAACCTGTCACTCACTCTGCGATGGTTTTCTGTTTGCATGCCTGATCGCAGTGTTATGGCTGCGCAAATTGCAAATAATCGCCCGATCTGCGTATGTAGCTGCAATTGAGATCCATGCTGAACCAGCCCCATTACCTAAAATATTGTATATTATATCATTACAAATTAACAAAAAGGTAGGTCCTTAACTAGTCTGATGATACTTAAAAATAAGTATGATTCATTATGCGAGTTGTCTCCCATTGGAAGCGCTCTCCCTTCTAAATTCTGCCTTGACTGGCAGTCTCAGGGGCAGAAAACACCTCCCCTGGGGCTGCCTGTCTGATTGTAATTAGCAGAGGAAGGAGGAAGTCACTGCCAGTTCCAGGGAGTACTTACTGGGGTGGCAGATTTTCCAGGGGGGGGGGGGGTGGACTGCAGCCATGCAGTTACTAGGTAGAATCCACCACTGTTTACTACTAATACTGTTCTATATTTTTTTTAATATAAAACATATTTAAAATATCTCTGTTATGTCTGCCTATATTAGTGCTGCACTGTCTTTTCCCCATATCTTTCTTTGGTGGGCTACAGTTCCCACTTAGTGAGCTGCTGCTTAGACAGTATACATTATAGTAGGGGTGAGCGGGTTCGGATTTCTGAAATCCGAACCCCCCCGAGCCCCCCCGATCCGAGTCCGATCCGAATCAGGCTCGACTTTTCCCGCCTGACTCGGATCTGAAATCGAGGCAAAACGTCATCATCCCGCCTTCTGAGTCTCACGGGTTTTGGATCCTATATAAGGTACCCGCGTCGGCGCCATTTTCTCACTCGGCTGTGGACAGTGAAGAGGGAGGGTGGGAGTTAGGGCTGTGTAGTGTAGTGTAGTGAGTGCTGCTGTTGTCCACTACTTCAAAGTCCATAGGGGCTGGCTGTGTTGTGCTGTGCTGCTGTTGTTAATAGGGGCTGTGTCCACTACTTCAAAGTCCATAGGGGCTGGCTGGACTGTGTTGTGCAGTCAGTTCTCCATAGGGGCTGTGTCCACTCCAAATTCCTGTGCAGTGTCCCAGTCCTAAAGGGGTGCTGTAGTGTTGTCCAGGGGGTGCTCTGTCCATCAGGGGTGCTCCCCCCAAGTGCTAAAAAAATAATATATTTTCTGTGTTTGTGAATTGTGTGCGCAGTAGCCGCACGTGCATCAACAAAGTAGTGCCAAGCGTGCGCCTGTGTCATAAGTAAAGGGCCAGCTGGCTTGACCGTTAAGGGTGCTGTAACCCCCGAAAGTACACTCCAGTCCAAACGAAAAAAAAAATTATTTTCTGTGTTTGTGAATTGTGTGCGCAGTAGCGCATGTGCATCAACAAAGTAGTGCCAAGCGTGCACCTGTGTCATAAGTAAAGGGCCGGCTGGCTTGACCGTTAAAGGGTTCTGTAACCCCCAAAGTACACTCCAAACCAAAAAAATATATATTTTCTGTGTTTGTGACTTGTGTGCACTGTGGCTGCACGTGCATCAACAAAGGAGCAGCACCAAGCGTGCGCCTGTGTCCCATAAGTAAAGAGCCGGCTGGCTCATTTCTTAAAGGGTGGTGTAACCCACAAAGTGCACTACTCTCCAGCAAAAATAAAAAAATATTTTCTGTGTTTGTGTGCGCTTTAGCCGCACGTATATATATCAATATAACATAAATGGAGGACCAAACTTTCTCCGATAAAAATAAAATAGGGAAAGATCAAGAACCACTTCCTCCTAGTGCTGTTGCTGCTGCTGGGAGTTGTTCATCATCCCAGAGAGGAAGTAGGAACATCACTACTTTTACTAAACAATTGACCCTCCAACAGTCCCTAGCGATGAGGATGAAGTACGACAGCAGTCATCCTGAAGCAAAACGTATAACTGAGGCCTTGACTGCTATGTTGGTGTTAGACGTGCGTCCGGTATCCGACATTAGTGCAGTGGGATTTAGACAATTGATGGAGGTAGTGTGTCCTCGGTTCCAAATCCCGTCTAGATTCCACCTGCATCCTCAAAGCAGCAGCGACAAGCGTGCGTCTGTCTGTTAAAGGGTGGTGACACCCTCAAAGTGTGCTACACAAACAATTAAAATATTGTTCTTTTTTTTTCGGTCTTTGTGAAATGTGTGGGCTGTAGCCGCACCTGCATCCTTAAAGCAGCAGCGACAAGCGTGCGTCTGTCTGTTAAAGGGTGGTGACACCCTCACAGTGTGCTACACAAACAATTAAAATATTGTTCTTTTTTTTTCGGTCTTTGTGAAATGTGTGGGCTGTAGCCGCACCAGCATCCTTAAAGCAGCAGCGACAAGCGTGCGTCTGTCTGTTAAAGGGTGGTGTAACTCTCAAAGTGCTCCAAAAAATAAAAGAAACTATTTTTTTAATGTGTTTGTGACTTGTGTGTGATGTAGCCGCACTTGCATCCTCAAAGCAGCAGCGACAAGCGTGCGTCTGTCAGTTAAAGGGTGGTGACACCCTCAAAGTGTGCTACACAAACAATAAAAATATTGTTCTTTTTTCTGTCTTTGTGAAATGTGTGGGCTGTAGCCGCACCTGCATCCTTAAAGCAGCAGCGACAAGCGTGCGTCTGTCTGTTAAAGGGTGGTGACACCCTCAAAGTGTGCTACACAAACAATTAAAATATTGTTCTTTTTTTTTCGGTCTTTGTGAATTGTGTGGGCTGTAGCCGCACCTGCATCCTTAAAGCAGCAGCGACAAGCGTGCGTCTGTCTGTTAAAGGGTGGTGACACCCTCAAAGTGTGCTACACAAACAATTAAAATATTCTTCTTCTTTTTTCTGTCTTTGTGAATTGTGTGGGCTGTTGCCGCACTTGCATCCTCAAAGCAGCAGCGACAAGCGTGCGTCTGTCTGTTAAAGGGTGGTGTAACCCTCAAAGTGTGCTCCACAAATAATAAAAATATTCTTTTTTTTTTTCTGTCTTTGTGAATTGTGTGGGCTGTAGCCGCACTTGAATCCTCAAAGCAGCAGCGACAAGCGTGCGTCTGTCTGTTAAAGGATTACATCGGTGACAGCATCCAAGTAGGCATGTCAGACAGTCCGTACCTGTACTGGCAGGAAAAAGAAGCAATTTGGAGGTCCCTGTACAAACTGGCTCTATTTTACCTGAGTTGCCCCCCCTCCAGTGTGTACTCCGAAAGAGTGTTTAGTGCAGCCGGGAACCTTGTCAGCGAAAGGCGTAGGAGGTTGCTTCCACAAAATGTGGAGAAGATGATGTTCATAAAATGAATTATCAACTCTTCCAGGGAGACCAGCCTCCAGAACGTACAGAGGGACCTGTGGTTCCAGCAGGGACGAATTAATACTCTGTGAGGATGAGGATGTACACACTGAAGAGGGTGAGGAATCGGTGGATGAGGAGGATGAGGATGACATCTTGCCTCCGTAGAGCCAGTTTGTGCAGGGACAGATAAATTGCCAGCTTGTTTTGTGGAGGCCCAAACGAACCAATCATTTCAGCCACAGTTGTGTGGCAGACCCTGGCGCTGAAATGATTGGTTTGTTAAAGTGTGCATGTCCTGTTTATACAACATAAGTGTGGGTGGGAGGGCCCAAGGACAATTCCATCTTGCATCTCTTTTTTTTCTTTGCATTATGTACAGTTTGGGGCCTAGTTTTTCAATGCCATCCTGTCTGCCACTGCAGTTTCACGCCTAGATGGGTCACGTGTTTGTGCCGCCCACTCGTGTCGCTTAGCATAGTCATCCAGCTACCTCGGTGCAACCTTTTGGACATAAAAACACTATTGTGAGGTGTGAGGTATTCAGAATAGACTGGAAATGAGTGGAAATTAAGGTTATTGAGGTTAATAATAGCAAAGGAGCAGAAAAACCTACAAATTCTGTGATTTTAGCTGTTTTTATGCTTTTTTTCAAAAAAATACAGATCCAAAACACAAAACCCAGAACCCAAAACACGGAAGGGTGGTTTTGGCAAAACCAATCCAGATCCAAAACACGAAGAAAGATCCAGATCCAAAACCAAAACACAAAACACGAAAAAAGTGGCCGGTGCACACCCCTACATTATAGTGCATAGACAGTATACATTATAGTGCATAGACCAGCACACCTGTTTCTTTTATTTCTAAATATGACTCATTCTGAGAAGTTATATAATATAATAGTTTGGAGAAGAATATTAGATTTTTGTGTTTTGGAAAAATTTGTTGCAAAACCCCCAAAACCACAATTGATTATCTAGGAAACGATTTATTAACTGGTAGAAATGAGGCGCAGAATAGCAAAGGGTTAAACAGTATGCAGCAAGTACAGAATGCAGAATTCCCAGATGCAGCTAAGAATGTACAGTATGGGGTGAATGTATGGGGTGAATGTATGGGGCGAATGTATGGGGTGAATGTATGGGGTGAATGCTGGACAATGCACTACATACCGATACACAGTGGTGGCAGCGGGAGGTCAAATATATATATATCAATGGTGACACAGTGGTATAGTGGGGTCTCTGCCTGTAGTGTATAAGGTGACACAGTGGTATAGTGGGGTCTCTGCCTGTAGTGTATAAGGTGACACAGTGGTATAGTGGGGTCTCTGCCTGTAGTGTATAAGGTGACACAGTGGTATAGTGGGGTCTCTGCCTGTAGTGTACAAGGTGACACAGTGGTATAGTGGGGTCTCTGCCTGTACTGTATAAGGTGACACAGTGGTATAGTGGGGTCTCTGCCTGTAGTGTATAAGGTGACACAGTGGTATAGTGGGGTCTCTGCCTGTAGTGTACAAGGTGACACAGTGGTATAGTGGGGTCTCTGCCTGTAGTGTATAAGGTGACACAGTGGTATGGTGGGGTCTCTGCCTGTACTGTATAAGGTGACACAGTGGTATATTGGGGTCTCTGCCTGTAGTGTATAAGGTGACACAGTGGTATGGTGGGGTCTCTGCCTGTAGTGTACAAGGTGACACAGTGGTATTGTGGGGTCTCTGCTTGTAGTGTATAAGGTGACACAGTGGTATAGTGGGGTCTCTGCCTGTACTGTATAAGGTGACACAGTGGTATATTGGGGTCTCTGCCTGTAGTGTATAAGGTGACACAGTCGTATAGTGGGGTCTCTGCCTGTAGTGTATAAGGTGACACAGTGGTATAGTGGGGTCCCTGCCTGTAGTGTACAAGGTGACACAGTGGTATAGTGGGGTCTCTGCCTGTACTGTATAAGGTGACACAGTGGTATAGTGGGGTCCCTGCCTGTACTGTATAAGGTGACACAGTGTTATAGTGAGGTCTCTGCCTGTAGTGTATAAGGTGACACAGTGGTATAGTGAGGTCTCTGCCTGTAGTGTACAAGGTGACAGTGGTATAGTGGGGTCTCTGCCTGTACTGTATAAGGTGACACAGTGGTATAGTGGGGTCTCTGCCTGTAGTGTATAAGGTGACACAGTGGTATAGTGGGGTCTCTGCCTGTAGTGTACAAGGTGACACAGTGGTATAGTGGGGTCTCTGCCTGTACTGTATAAGGTGACACAGTGGTATAGTGGGGTCTCTGCCTGTAGTGTATAAGGTGACACAGTGGTATAGTGGGGTCTCTGCCTGTAGTGTACAAGGTGACACAGTGGTATAGTGGGGTCTCTGCCTGTAGTGTATAAGGTGACACAGTGGTATGGTGGGGTCTCTGCCTGTACTGTATAAGGTGACACAGTGGTATATTGGGGTCTCTGCCTGTAGTGTATAAGGTGACACAGTGGTATGGTGGGGTCTCTGCCTGTAGTGTACAAGGTGACACAGTGGTATGGTGGGGTCTCTGCCTGTAGTGTACAAGGTGACACAGTGGTATTGTGGGGTCTCTGCTTGTAGTGTATAAGGTGACACAGTGGTATAGTGGGGTCTCTGCCTGTAGTGTATAAGGTGACACAGTGGTATATTGGGGTCTCTGCCTGTAGTGTATAAGGTGACACAGTCGTATAGTGGGGTCTCTGCCTGTAGTGTATAAGGTGACACAGTGGTATAGTGGGGTCCCTGCCTGTAGTGTACAAGGTGACACAGTGGTATAGTGGGGTCTCTGCCTGTACTGTATAAGGTGACACAGTGGTATAGTGGGGTCCCTGCCTGTACTGTATAAGGTGACACAGTGTTATAGTGAGGTCTCTGCCTGTAGTGTATAAGGTGACACAGTGGTATAGTGAGGTCTCTGCCTGTAGTGTACAAGGTGACAGTGGTATAGTGGGGTCTCTGCCTGTACTGTATAAGGTGACACAGTGGTATAGTGGGGTCTCTGCCTGTAGTGTATAAGGTGACACAGTGGTATAGTGGGGTCTCTGCCTGTAGTGTATAAGGTGACACAGTGGTATAGTGGGGTCTCTGCCTGTACTGTATAAGGTGACACAGTGGTATAGTGGGGTCTCTGTCTGTAGTGTACAAGGTGACACAGTGGTATAGTGGGGTCTCTGCCTGTAGTGTATAAGGTGACAGTGGTATGGTGGGGTCTCTGCCCATAGTGTACAAGCAGACACAGTGGTATAGTGGGGTCTCTGCCTGTAGTGTACAAGGAGACACTCAAGGGCACATCCTACTGCAAAGGCTGGAAGAGAGAAGTTTAGAGAACCATTCATGCACAGTGACTGACTTGTTGGGATGGAGGTCATAACTTCGGCGGTTCAAGGAGGTGACAGCACACACAGAGCACTCTACTCTAACACTATGTGGGTGATTCAGAGGTGAACCCATTTGTAGTAGCAGCTACTGCAGTTTTATGCTAACGCCACAACTGATGTGGGCCCCTTTGAGAATCTGGTGATTTACACCATCAAACGGACATCTGGTCTACGGTCGGACATTAGAGCAAAACTATGGCTGCTTAGAATGTCTGTCAGAACATGGCAACTGCTGCCAGTGTGTCAGGACCCAGACTGTCAGACTATGGCTGAGGTCCCGGGACTGTGCTCCACATGTCCAGATTCAGGTGTCCTCTCTGGCATGCCCACTCTCCCCACAGCCATGCGTGGCGTTGGCCGCGTGAAGTCATCTAAACACTGCCTGAGTACCTAAATGTCCATTCTTGCTACCCAGTGGTTCTCACTCACCTGCATGGCGATGTTCCACGGTGTCCACAAGCGCCTCTCCTGTACATGGGCGTGGACATCTTGGTTTGATCATGTGGTCCTACAGTTACTAATCTTAAATATCTCCTACGATCAGCTGTTCATATATTGCCAACCAGCAGCAGGCACTGGGTATATAAATCCATCCTGGACACTCAGTCAGTGTCTGTGCAATGTCTCCTAAAGGTTTCCTTTTGGCTCCTGCCTGATCTTCGTTTGTTCCTGACTCAGTATACTTACTGGCTCCAAGAACATCTGCTATTTACTGAGTATAGCTCAGCACCTGGCTCCAAGATCTTCTGCCAATTACTGAACATAGCTGAGCACCGGGATCTAAGAACTCTTGCTAATCACTGAGCACAGTTTAGCACCTGGCTCCAAGTACAGGTCTCTGTCCCTCCATCCACAGCCATCTCTACCTTGCTTACTTCTGGCACTCAGGTTCCCCTCTACACACTCATGCCTCATGTCATCTATCTGTCTCCCCTCTCCCCTAGATTGTAAGCTCCTAGGAGCAGGGTCCTCCTCCCCACTGTCTCACAGCCTTTTTTTCTAGCACTTCTATGCCAGCCTTCACCTTCAGAGCTGTATTGTGTATGGAGAATTGTGTTGCTAACTGTTACTTGTGTTCTGTTTATATTTTGGTTACTGTATTGTAATGTAATGTTCTGTGTACCCTTTATTGTATGTACGGCACTGCGGACCACTTGTGGCACCCTATAAATAAAATATAATAATAATAATAACCAGTGAGCACAGCTCAGCACCTGGCTCCCAGTATTCTTGCTATTACTGAGCATAGCTCAGCACTTTGCTCCTAGAACTCTGACTTTTACCTAAGCTCAACCCAGTGCTTCAGCATAAAGTCTTCAGTCATTCACGGATCATTTCAAGCATCTGTCTAGTGGTATATTACTACGTATTACCGGGACTGGTTCTGTGCTTATACCACTATTCTCTCCAACCATTCTTGTCATCATTAAAGTTCTATTCTTCTGATCTACTTGTGTCTTGTGCCATCATATGAGGAAAACATATCTAAGACCTCCTCAGTTTGTGCTGCTAGTATCACTGCCTGCAAAGCCTGTTCCATCATTGGAGGCCAATTTCCCCAGAGTCATGACACAGTGGAACTGTATCTTTCGATGCCGCCATTAGCCATCCCCCAGTCACTACCCAGGAATGACTATTGAAATTGCAGGGATCTCCATGCATTTTGGATACGTGTCCCCCAGCAGTAACCATTGGGAGACACTCACAGTTCATCCTGGATGCATGCGCAGAATTAAAACTGGATATTTTAATTACGCCCACCTCAAAATCAGGCCCTGTGTCATTATATTACTCCTTTTTGAGATGAGTTAATGGTTACAAGTCATCTAATCTCTCTCTTGCGACACTCTATACTCTGTGCTCTCAACACTTTCTGTAAAAAGTGGGCTGTGGCTCCGTATCAGGAAATCTCTCTCAACTTCTTTCAGAAATCCTTCTCTTTGGCAATTTTTAGCTGCCATATCATCCTCTCAGTCATGTTATCTCTGTCAGATCCTGCAAGCAGATCTGTATCAGTACTATTGGAGCTGTGTCTTCCTCTGCCACTTCTGGCTGCAAGTTAGGAACTTCTCTTCCACTAACCAGGGCTGCAATCAGAAATTGACAGGGCCCCCCTCTCAACTCCCCCCCCCCCCCAGCCTCCAAATCATTGGACGTAGAGGTCCAATGTCCCCTGGCGATAGGATTGAAGACAATATCTGATTGTTTGCTCTTATCAATTGTAAAATAAAGAATTACTTCTTTCTATGACTGGGGGAGAATTATTTCCCTTTTTCTGTACAAAGATGTACATCAAAAAGCAAATGTCAATAGCTGCAGTCATTACTTAATCCAACACATTAGATCAACACGTTTTTCTTGTGAAGGTGGATTACGTTCTCAGTACAGTATTAGGGCTATGAGGGTGACTGGGGCTATTCTCTCTAGTACTCCTCCAACTCACTATTATAAGATCAGTTACTACATGAAGGGAGAGGCAGCAGCAATGCAGTCTCTATTATAAGATCAGTAACTACATGAAGGGAGAGGCAGCAGTAATGCAATCACTATTATAAGATCAGTTACTACATGAAGGGAGAGGCAGCAGTAATGCAGTCACTATTATAAGATCAGTTACTACATGAAGGGAGAGGCAGCAGTAATGCAGTTACTATTATAAGATCAGTTACTACATGAAGGGAGAAGCAGCAGTAATGCAGTCACTATTATAAGATCAGTTACTACATGAAGGGAGAGGCAGCAGTAATGCAGTCGCTATTATAAGATCAGTTACTACATGAAGGGAGAGGCAGCAGTAATGCAGTCACTATTATAAGATCAGTTACTACATGAAGGGAGAGGCAGCAGTAATGCAGTCGCTATTATAAGATCAGTTACTACATGAAGGGAGAGGCAGCAGTAATGCAGTCACTATTATAAGATCAGTTACTACATGAAGGGAGAGGCTGCAGTAATGCAGTCGCTGTTATAAGATCAGTTACTACATGAAGGGAGAGGCAGCAGTAATGCAATCACTATAATAAGATCAGTTACTACATGAAGGGAGAGGCAGCAGTAATGCAGTCACTATTATAAGATCAGTAACTACATGAAGGGAGAGGCAGCAGTAATGCAATCACTATTATAAGATCAGTTACTACATGAAGGGAGAGGCAGCAGTAATGCAGTCACTATTATAAGATCAGTTACTACATGAAGGGAGAGGCAGCAGTAATGCAGTCGCTATTATAAGATCAGTTACTACATGAAGGGAGAGGCAGCAGTAATGCAGTCGCTATTATAAGATCAGTTACTACATGAAGGGAGAGGCAGCAGTAATGCAGTCACTATTATAAGATCAGTTACTACATGAAGGGAGAGGCTGCAGTAATGCAGTCGCTGTTATAAGATCAGTTACTACATGAAGGGAGAGGCAGCAGTAATGCAGTCGCTATTATAAGGTCAGTTACTACATGAAGGGAGAGGTAGCAGTAATGCAGTCATTATTATTAGATCAGTTACTACATGAAGGGAGAGGCAGCAGTAATGCAGTAGCTATTATAAGATCAGTTACTACATGAAGGGAGAGGCAGCAGTAATGCAGTCTCTATTATAAGATCAGTTACTACATGAAGGGAGAGGCAGCAGTAATGCAGTCACTATTATAAGATCAGTTACTACATGAAGGGAGAGGCAGCAATAATGCAGTCGCTATTATAAGATCAGTTACTACATGAAGGGAGAGGCAGCAGTAATGCAGTCACTATTATGTCTCGCTGAGAGGCAATAACACAATAGTTATATTTTACCTAAAATACAGTATATGAGCTCTCTTGTGGCTGTTACTCCTCTGTAGTATTTTCATTGAAATAAGGTACTCACTTGGGGGAATTCAAATGTTTTTCAGACAACTTTTTTTTTTACACGCCCGACAAAGCAATTCAATTGTTGCTCTGTCGCCGGCGCCGGCATTTATGCATGCATTCAGGAGAGCGCGAGCAAAAATGTGACTGAAACACCCTGGTTAGGGCACGCTAAGCGCAGTTAGCGCACCCTAATCAGGAACTAAGACAGGTTTAACCTTTTTAGATGGCTAAACCTTGTCTTTCAGTCGGCGAAGAGGGCGATAATTAATGAGTGCTATGAATACCTTTAAGTCGCTATTTAGCGCTGCAAGTTGCTTAAGAAAGAGTTGCTTTCCAGTCCAAACGTGTTGTTCCAAAGCACAAAAAGTTATTTATTAAAGAAAGGGTAACACAATGTAAGACTTAACAATTAGAGTAGGAAGCAATTATACAGTACAGCCGATACATACGCATGTGCACTATTCCCAGTATACAGTCATCAGTCCAGAAGTCTGCAGTCGCAAAGAAGATGTATGTACACTGGACTTAGGACACAGCTTATATACCGTACAGGTTTCAGAGTTAACAAAGGGACAAATTGAAAGGTTCTCATTGGTTCTTGCTTCTGGTCAATCTGGTCATTGGACAGTTCATACGGTGTCATCAGGGGTATGACTCAGTCCTCCAACAGTCACATTGTGTAGCTTCCCGCTGAACAACTTGTTAAAACTGGCTACAACACTGCATACAAGTTATAACAGTCTATTCAATAACTCCCTATCATCCATAAGTAGCAGACGCATGCTGCGACTTCTTTGCCGATAGAAACGGATGTCTGCAAATAAACAGGGATTTAGTATTATACCAAACATGATATGTCCACTGTATTCTGAACCTTAGATCTCCCAGTACATATTACATAATAATTATTAGCTAACAATATCTTTAATAACTCTGGTTATTAACTATAATGTGTGGGAACCATTTTATGTGTATGCATTCGCATATGTGCATCTATGTGTATGTATGTGAACATACATATGAGCATCTATGTGTATGTACGTGAATACACATATGAGCAACTGTGTTTATATGTGTATATATATATATATATATGAGCATCATGTGCATCAGTGTATGTGTGTTGTGCAATCGCATTCATGCGCATTGGATTGCACTGACGCAAAGTAGTGTCCAAGCAACACCATCAGACTATAGACGACTATATCATCAGATAATAATTGTAAAATTATCATATCCAATTATTTGACTTTGACAGTCCACCCTTTGATAGCAAAACATAAAACTATCACATTCTATTCTTAACCTGTTTAGTCGTGCATAATAAATTATTCTTCAATGTTCTAAATGGTAGGACACAACTCGGTCATTGAACTCTCAATAATGTATTTCAGGAAAGGGTAAAACAACCCTATACACCATCTGCGGATCTATAGGGGAAGTTTGGGGGAATTGAGACTACATTATCTATGATGTTTAACGGAACATTTGCAATACATTTTATTATACATGACCAAGCCTATTCACATATTATTATCTGATGGTACATTCAATTTCAGGATGGTAATGCAGTTCTTTATCAACCTTAGTACCTATACCACCACTACTCACCACCATTATGATCTCATTTTCATGGTTTACCTTGGTGGTACATTTTCCACATTTTAACACAGTAAGAACACATCTGACACATAAACCAATTACTAAAATGACAACAAGCATAAGAATAGCTTACCTACACTAGCAATCATTTCCTGGGCCCACTGCCCTATACCGGAGAACCATTTTACAGGGTTTAACCATGAGAACCATTCCTCTACCTTTACCTCAGTCTCATACAAGGAAGTATTATGGTCCTACCAAAATTCCCATTTCAGTTGTAGGATTTCATCCATTCTCCGGTCAATCACCTCTTTGGGGTCATTAGTATTATTGGTGATGTACGTGCAACACTTGACACCAAATTGGGTGGCCAAAGTCATGCAATATCCACCAGTAATAGCGGTCAGGTAGATAAACACTAGCCTATGTTGTACCAGTTCTTTTTTATAAGCCTGTAGCTCCTTACCCGTGTACCTAAAAGTGTCATCATACATCTCGGTGATGTTGTCTATTAATTTAGCCAGGTCTTGGATGTATCTAAAATTTTAAGTTCCCCGAGTAATCCTGGTGGGATCTAATGCTACCAAAATTTGGAAGCCAGTTGTTTTACTAATCAACTGTGTGGCTATATGTTCTTCACCCGGGATCATATTTCTTTTGTCACGATGTTCATACTGCGTGTGTATGTATGGAAGTGGTGCGGTTTTATGGATACCAATCATTTCATCATGTGTAAGGGTCATTACCTCTGGGACCAATTTACCTAAAAAACATAAACCCTTGGAACTCAGAGATAACCAAGAATATGCCCTTCTTCCACAAACATAGTATACATTATCTGGGATGACATATGGTATATTGCGATCCTGTACAATATCACTTAAAGTTTTAACAAAACTACCTATGCCTATTGTCCTCATCTGTTCAAGACACGTTTCAGCCTGAATAACATTTTTACAATTACCCATAGGAACTTTTCCAATAGAGACCACATTCAGTTTGTTCCTCTCTTCTCGACTTTGGTGTTCATCACTACTGGTGTGGCGAGCCATTGTCTGATCCAATAAGTCTGCTTCCCAATTCTCCAGTCTTTCTATGTATGAAATGTTCAGACACAGCAAAGACCAATCTATGGAGTAGGTGGAGTTTATACTTGGGGACCTGGTGATGTTATACTTCCCATCTATGGACCTCCCTCCCCGTAATTCAAGGACCTCAGAGAAATTTAATGGGAATGGTACTAATCCTACATTATGTTGCCCCTGAGTCATGTGAGTGCAAACCCAACATTCAGTCTGGTTTAAGTCCTTACCCACTAAGGAATGGTAATCCTCTAAAGGATGCCCACCCAAATACAGATTACTCTTGGACTGGCATCGTTGGATGCATTTCTCATCAACTAGGGATCCACAGTACTCACAGATACAATATTCCTCAGACAATAGCCCCTCACACTGTCTCCGAGTTCCATGGCTAACAGATCTCTTAACAATCCCTGTACTGAGTTTGACCATAGGTTGCCCTGATCATTCTATCACTCTCTCCTCCGACTTCCATCTATCAACATCACTATCGGCCTCCCTCTCCATCATCTGTCCTCCGTCACAGAAATAGGAAATCCTGAAACAAATAAGAATGAGAAGAACCCTGGAACAAGAAAAAGAAACAGAAACAGATTGCCACACCATTGCTGGAGTAGTAGTCTGTACATGTCTCTGGCTCAGGTGTTTTCACTGAAGTCTCTAGTTCTCCCGGAACAGTCTTGCAATCAACAGGTCCACGTTGTCTGTCTCAACTTCGACTTGTACCTCCTTCGGGTGGTTGACTTTTCTGCAGTGAGTGGAATGGACCCAGGTATCTCTATCTGCTTCCTTCAAAGATGTGGTACTTGTCATCAACACCTGATACGGACCTTCCCACTGGTCTGTCAAACAATCTGAGCATAAGAAATTTCAGATCATAACATATTCTCCAGGTTCAACATCATGACAGTTTGTTTCTGGCATATCAGGTAACAACATTTTCAGTTTCTGTTGCTGTTGTTTCAGGTGTCTACTCGTTTTTATAAGATATTACTATTCAAATCATCCTGTGGACTTATAATCAAATGATGTTGCCTCCCAAACAGTATCTCAAAGGGGGACAGATTAAGAGGAGGTCTGGGAGTGGTTCTGGTGCTATGGAGGACGAGCGGTAAGGCTTCTGGCCATCCTAATCCAGTTTCAGCCATGATCTTACTCAGTTTATTCTTAATGGTACACTCTCTCCACCTTTGCACTGGCTTGCGGTTGGAAGGGGGTGTGAAGTCTACTATGGATTCCCATAAGTTTACAGATGTTCTGGAAAACATCACCAGTGAAATGAGTACCCCTATCACTTTCTATGATTCTAGGGATACCGTATCTGCATACAAACTCCTGAACAATCTTCTTAGCAGTAAACACAGCAGTATTAGTGGCAGCTGGATATGCCTCTACCCAATTAGAAAATACATCAGTACAAACTAATACATACTTTAGATTCCTGCAAGGTGGTAATTGAATGAAGTCAATTTGCATTACCTGAAAAGGTCCATTTATCAGAGGGATATGGGATGGCTCGGTTGGTATTGTCTTCCCAACATTTTTCCTCAAACGAGTCAGACCGGACTTTGTTCTTTTTCCAGCTTGAGAAGAAAAGCCTGGTGCACACCAATATGCTCTGACCAACTTGCAAATACTTTCTTTTCCCAGGTGAGTCAGACCATGCGCTGCCTCAGCCAAGCTTGGGTAGTATGCCCTGGGAGCAACAGGCCTACCTTGTCCATCTCTCCAGAGTCCAGAGGACTCCTGACCACATCCCTTTAATCTCCAGACCGCCTTTTCCTGTAGGGAACACAAATATTGCGTTTCAATTAATTTCTGAGTGTCTATTGTCTGGATGACCATCACCTTGTTAGTTGGTATTTTTACGATTGACACTGCTACCCATTTGGCAGCTTCATCTGCTCTGTGATTACCCATTGACACTGGGTCTTCTTCACATGTGTGGGCTTTGCATTTTATGACAGCTACTGCCTTTAGTAACTGAATTGCTGTCAGAAGTCCTTTATGTGTTGTGAATGTGCTACTGGTGTGCCTGCTGCTGTCATGAAGTTCCTAATGTTTGTTTCTGTGTAAAATGTCAAATCTACATCTTCTAGTGGTGTGTCATGTATGTCTGGTCTTGCAGTAAAGGTCTGATTCAAATATTCCATACAATCATGTGTGTCAGTATACCTGCAAAACTCACCTCCAACCAGAAATTCACCTTCCTCCTCCCTTTGTGCATCTCGAGGCACATATGGTAAGTATGTTGCTGGATTTAACGAATAGCACCGTTTAATGGTAATATTTGCAGTTGCCATTAGAGTTAGCTCCCATTTTGTGAACCTTGCTGAAGAGACATGTCTGGTTTGGGCAGAATTCAACAAAGTAGATACTGCATGCAGTGTATATACAGTTGTATCATGCCCTAATACTATGTCCTCACTCTTATTTACCAGAAGAGCAGTTGCAGCTATACTTATTGGATGAGGACAGAACCATTGCTTGTTTGAAAACATTGCAAACAGTCATGTAAAGTCTGAGAGAAAATACTGGGGCTATCTATGAAGCCCTGGGGTAATCGTGTCCATGTATATTGTACTTCTCTGTAGGAGAATGCAATAGATATTGACAGTCAGGGTGAAGAGGAACAGAGAAGAAAGCAGAACATAAATCAATGACAGTGAAATGGGTAGCAGACGGTGGAGTCTGCATGAGGATGACAGCTGGATTGGGCACTACGGGGAATTGGCTTAGTTAATTTCCCTAAGGTCCTGTACTAATCTATAGCCCCTCCCCCCAGCCTTCTTCACTGGAAAAATGGGACTATTGGCTGAACTTGCTATACGAATTAAAATCCCTTGTTGCAATAACCTCACAATTATGGGATACACCACTTGCTCCACCTCAGGCTTTAATGGGTACTGAGGGATTTTTGGAGCCTGCCTACCACTCTTCAAGTTAACCATTACAGGAGCTATGTTTGCCATCAATCCAGTGTCCAGTCCATCTTTGGTCCAGAGGGAACACGGTATTTGCGATAACAACTCTTTTACCTGAGATGGACTTTTTTCTAGAATGGTAGAGAGCAACATTAACCTTTGTGGTGTATCTAATATATCCTGTACCTCATGCACAACCTTCTCTGGTATGTCTAGGAATATACCATCAGGGGTACAGTATATGACACATCCCATTTTACTCAGCAAATCCCTTCCCAGCAGGTTAGTAGGAGCCGCTGCTGCCAGGAGAAAGGAATGCTTGGCATGCAGCGGCCCAATAGTAACCTCTGCAGATCTGGTTAAAGGGTAATGCTGTACTCTCCCCATTACTCCCATTGCTTATATGGTCTTGTTGGTAGCATGTAAATTAAATGGAGAATTTTTCATGGATCTGGTCACCCCTGTATCTACAAGAAAAGTATGTTTAGTACCAGATATATCAACTGTCATTGTAGGTTCTTCCCTAGTATTCTCAGTTAACCTGACTGGCTGTAGACTACAGGTATGACCTGACCCCTAGCACTGACTGTCATCCCCCAGCAGAGCATTTGCTGTCACTATGTGAGTGGGTAACTGTTGGAAATTTCTTGAATCTTGTGAGTGCCCTCTGTGAGTGTATCTATGTGTTCCCTTCTTAGGTGGCCCCCAATTTCCTGCTTTACATTGCCTTTTTATGGGTCCCTCTTTGTTGCAATTAAAACACCTTACTGTATAACTTCTTTGTTTTATGTGTTGTAATTATGTGACTGTGTATGTAATCCCTCTAAAGCCTGAATGCTCACTGCCATTAACTTCTCACTCTGTGCCTCTTTCTTTTTGGAAATATTGTTATCATGTTCTTTGGCAGACTCTCTAAGTGCATCTACAGTAATCCTTCTCCAGTTAGGTAGAGAGGTTTGCACCCTGGTCTTTAGATTATCTTTGAGACCATCCATTAGTACTGTCACAGCTACCTCCCAGTGATGTACATCATCTTTTATATCTGCTATCCCTGTTTACTGGGTTATTGCTAGCAGCACTCTGGCAAAATACTTTGCTGGAGGTTCACTATCTTTTTGTTTAATAGTGAAGATTTTGCTCCAATTCACTACCACTGGAAAGTATATGGCCAACTGCATGATTATTCGCTTTATAATCACCTGGTTATCCTCATCCGTAAAGGATTCATCCTCCTCCAATATACAATCCTTAATAAACTTTTGTACATCAGTATTGGAAGGCATACAGGCCCTTAACACCACTCGCCAATCTTTATTAGTTGGCTCATGAGCATTACCTAAATCTTAGACACATTTCTGGCATTTGGCTAATGCTTTCCTAGGGTCTGGGAAGTCTGACATAATTGAATGCAATTCTGCTCTCATCCATGGACAAGGCATTGCTACATTCCTGATAGGAACTACACCATTTTTGTCCGGTTTTCCATTGTACGGACAGGATGTATGCCTACCACATCAATATGTTCAGGATTAAGTTCTGGACTTACTGTTTCGGTACCAGGGATGTTCCCTCTTCTACTATGCTCTCCACTACTCTCACCAATTTCAGCTGCTGCCCCTGTTGATTGGATCACTCCCTTTCCTTGTCTCTGTGTAACATCTAGTATATTAACAGCATGTGCAATGGCTGAAATTAAGTGGGTTCATCATCTTCTACAACAACATTTTCCTTAAGGTGACTTAAAACAGGATATAAGTTACTGGTTACGATTTTTTTGTTTTTGATATTGGCTGTACTATCACCTGTGGCTGCATAGGGCGGCAGAGGTGCGCACGCGCTCTCCTCTTTATGCATGCTAACACTACCTTGCAGCTTGGGTATGCTACCTGGCAGCATGTGTACGCTGTTTTGCAATGTGCTGCTTTGCCACATATGTACGCTACTTCGCGGCGTGAACATGCTACTTTGCGGCGTGTGCATGTACCTAGCTGTGTGAGTGCGCTGTTTTGTGGCGTGCATACAACACCTTGCCACATGTTTCCCTCGTGCTGCCACAACTTTAAACAATCATTATACTTTACTCTTTTCTTCAATGATTTGACTAAACATATATTATCTCTAACATTAGTTAGTACCTCCGAATCGAAACTGACAACTTGAGGAAATGGTTTCATACATCCTGTGGTCATCTTGATCCATTTGTCACAGTAGGCTGTAGCATACGCACCATACTTCACATTCATTATATACCTTGCCGATCCAATCGGCCCATTCATGAGCAGCTCTTCCTCGACCATCCCTAGCGACAACTTAGCACTCATCTGGGACAACGCTTTTGCTCCTTTCACTAGGGACTTCAACAGTGGATGAATTCACAAGCTGCGTCCACTCACTTCCACCCACTGTGCAAAACTGACCGCTTAGGAGTGATTGTCAGCTTACACAATGAGGAAACAGAAAATAGCCTATGCAATTATTCTGCTTTCCGGACAAATTCACAAGCTTTGTCTCTCAGCTTCCTACTTTGAGTACCATGTATGCCTGGTAGCATTTAAGTATTTAATTAACACTTAACCTTGCCAGCGATTTCGTCCCACAACACCCCAAGTCACAATCACAGTTTTACACAACCAGTCCGATCGTATTGCCCAGAGAAACTAACTTATAACTGAACTTTGTGATTACTATTGGGGGTTGGACTGAAAAACTCCTCCCGGTTATTTGATACCACAATATACCTGCTGTGTATACTGGCCCAGTAGCAGTTTGCCTCGTCAGACACCTACCGAGTTCCAAAAAAAACCTTTTCCATTTTTTTTTCCTTTTCACATCACAAGCACCCATTCATATTCATATCCCCCCTTGTTTTCTGCACAAAAAATAGCTTTCCCTAGTGGCAATACCTAATCAGAGGTTTTAACAAGTAATCGCACTATTATAACTACTTTTCCTATATACTGAAAAACTACTACTTCTATATACTGTATAACTACTACTCCCATATACAGTATAACTACTACTACCATATACAGTATAACTACTACTCCCATATACTGTATAACTACTACTCATATATACTGTATAACTACTACTCCCATATACAGTATAACTACTACTACCATATACAGTATAACTACTACTCCCATATACTGTATAACTACTACTCCCATATACTGTCTAACTAATACTCCTTTATACCCTATAACTACTACTCCTATATACTGTATAACTAATGCTCCTATATACTGTATAACTACTACTCCTACATACTGTATAACTACTACTCCCATATACTGTATAACTACTACTCCCATATACAGTATAACTACTACTCCCATATACTGTATAACTACTACTCCTATATACTGTATAACTACTACTCCTATATACTGTATAACTACTACTCCTATATACTGTATAACTACTACTCCCATATACAGTATAACTACTACTCCTATATACTGTATAACTACTACTCCCATATACTGTATAACTACTACTCCCATATACAGTATAACTACTACTCCCATATACAGTATAACTACTACTCCCATATACTGTATAACTACTACTCCTATATACTGTATAACTACTACTCCCATATATATTTACACCTAATGCTACCATATACTGTCTAACTACTACTCCCATATACAGTATAACTACTACTCCTATATACTGTATAACTACTACTCCTATATACTGTATAACTACTACTCCCATATATACTTACACCTAATGCTCCCATATACTGTCTAACTACTACTCTCATATACAGTATAACTACTACTCCTATATACTGTATAACTACTACTCCTATATACTGTATAACTACTACTCCTATATACTGTATAACTACTACTCCTATATACTGTATAACTACTACTCCTATATACTGTATAACTACTACTCCTATATACTGTATAACTACTACTCCTATATACTGTATAACTACTACTCCTATATACTGTATAACTACTACTCACATATACTGTATAACTACTACTCCCATATACTGTATAACTACTACTCCCATATACTGTACAACTACTACTCTCATATACTGTAAAACTACTAATCCCACATACTGTATAATTACTACACCCATATGCTCTATAACTTCTTCTACCATATACTATAACTACTACTCCTATATGCTGTATAACTACTAACTAATACTATGTACTGTATAACTACTACTCCCATTTACTGAATAACTACTACTCCCATATACTGTATAACTACTACTCCTATATACTGTATAACTACTACTCTCATATACTGTATAACTACTACTCCTTTATACGGTATAACTACTACTCTTATAAACTATATAACTACTACTCCTATATTCCATATAACTACTTCTCCCATATACTGTATAACTACTACTCCTATATAGTGTATAACAACTGCTTCCATATACTGTATAACTGCTACTTCCATATACTGTATAACTACTACTCCCATATACTGTCTAACTAATACTCCCTTATACTCTATAACTACTACTCCTATGTACTGTATTACTACTACTCCTTTATACTATATAACTACTACTCCCATGAACTGTATAACTAGTACTCCCATATACTGTATAACTACTACTCTCATATACTGTATAACTACTACTCATATATACTGTATAACTACTACTCCTATATACAGTATAACTACTACTCCTATAAACTATATAACTACTACTCCTATATACCATATAACTACTACTCCCGTATACAGTATAACTACTCCTCCTATATAGTGTTTAACAACTACTCCCACATACTGTATTACTAATACTCCTATATACTGTATAACTACTACTCCCAAATACTGTTTAACTACTATTCCCATATAATTTATAACTACTACTCCCATATACTATATAACTACTTCTCCCATAAGATATATAACTACTACTCCTATATACTGTATAACCACTACTCCTATATACTTTATAACTACTACTCCTTTATACTGTATAACTACTATTCCTATATACTGAAAAACTGTTGCTCCCATATATTGTATAACTACTACTCCAATATACTGTATAATTACTACTGCTATATACTGTATAACTACTACTCCCATATACTGTATAACTACTACTCCCATATACTGTATAACTACTACTCCAATATACTGTATAATTACTACTGCTATATAGTGTATAACTACTTCCATATACTGTATAACTACTACTTCCATATACTGTATAACTACTTCTCCAATATACTGTATAACTACTACTCCAATATACTGTATAACTACTTCTCCAATATACTGTATAACTACTACTCCAATATACTGTATAACTACTTCTCCAATATACTGTATAACTACTAATCCTATATACTGTATAACTACTAACCCTATATACTGTATTACTACTACTCCCATATACTGTATACAACTACTACTCCCATATACTGTATAACTACTACTCCTATATACTGTATAACTGCTACTCTTATATACAGTATAACTACATCTCCTATATACTGTATAACTACTACTCTTATATACAGTATAACTACATCTCCTATATACTGTATTACTATTACTCCTATATACTGTATAACTACATCTCCTATATACTGTATAACTATTACTCCTATATACTGTATAACTACTACTCCCATATATTGTATAACTACTACTCCTATATACTGTATAACTACATCTCCTATATACTGTATAACTATTAATCCTATATACTGTATAACTACTACTCCTATATACTGTATAACTATTACTCCTATATACTGTATAACTACTACTCTTATATACAGTATAACTACATCTCCTATATACTGTATAACTACTACTCTCATACACTGTAAAACTACTATTCCCATATACTGTATAACTACTACTCTTATACTGTATAACTACTACTCTCATATACTGTATAACTACTACTCCAATATTCTGTATAACTACTACTCCTGTATACTGTATAATTACTACTCCTATATACTGTGTAACTATAACACTCAGATACTGTATAACTACTACTCCCTTATACTATATAACTACTTCTCCCATGTATTGTATAACTACTACTCCTATATATTCTGTATAATTAATACTCCTATATATTCTGTATAATTACTACTCCCATATACTGTATAACTACTACTCCTATATATTCTGTATAATTACTACTCCCATATACTGTATAACTACTACTCTTATACTGTATAACTACTACTCTCATATACATTATAACTACTACTCCAATATTCTGTATAACTACTACTCCTGTATACTGTATAATTACTACTCCTATATACTGTGTAACTATAACACTCAGATACTGTATAACTACTACTCCCTTATACTATATAACTACTTCTCCCATGTACTGTACAACTACTGCTCTCATATATTGTATAACTACTATTCGTATACAATAATAACTACTACTTCCATATACTTTACAAATACTACTCCAATATACTGTAAAACTACTAATCCCACATACTGTATAATTACTACACCCATATGCTCTATAATTTCTTCTACCATATACTATAACTACTACTCCTATATGCTGTATAACTACTAACTAATACTATATACTGTATAACTTCTACTCTTATGTACTGTATAACTACTACTCCCATTTAATGAATAACTACTACTCCCATATACTGTATAACTACTACTCCTATATACTGTATAACTACTACTCCTATATACTGTATAACTACTACTCTCATATACTGTATAACTACTACTCCTTTATACGGTATAACTACTACTCTAATAAACTATATAACTACTACTCCTATATTCCATATAACTACTACTCCCATATACTGTATAACTACTACTCGTATATAGTGTATATCAACTGCTTCCATATACTGTATAACTACTACTCCCATATACTGTCTAACTAATACTCCCTTATACTCTATAACTACTACTCCTATGTACTGTATTACTACTACTCCTTTATACTATATAACTACTACTCCCATGAACTGTATAACTAGTACTCCCATATACTGTACAACTTCTACTCTCATATACTGTATAACTACTACTCTCATATACTGTATAACTACTACTCCTATATACAGTATAACTACTACTCCTATAAACTATATAACTGCTACTCCTATATACCATATAACTACTACTCCCGTATACAGTATAACTACTTTTTCTATATAGTGTATAACTACTACTCCCACATACTGTATTACTACTACTCCCATATACTATTCAACTAGTACTCCCAAATACTGTATAACTACTATTCCATATAATATATAACTACTACTCCGATATACTATATAACTACTTCTCCCACATGATATATAACACTTACTCCTTTATACTGTATAACTACTACTCTCATGCACTGTATAACTTCTACTCCCATATACTATATAACTACTTCTCCCATAAGATATATAACTACTACTCCTATATAGTGTATAACCACTACTCCTATATACTTTATAACTACTACTCCTTTATACTGTATAACTACTACTCCTATATACTGTATAACTACTACTCCTATATAGTGTATAACTACTACTCCCACATACTGTATTACTACTACTCCCATATACTATTTAACTAGTACTCCCAAATACTGTATAACTACTATTCCCATATAATATATAACTACTACTCCCATATACTATAGAACTACTTCTCCCATATGATATATAACACTTACTCCTTTATACTGTATAACTACTACTCTCATACACTGTATAACTACTACTCCCATATACTATATAACTACTTCTCCCATAAGATATATAACCACTACTCCTATATACTGTATAACCACTACTCCTATATAATTTATAACTACTACTCCTTTATACTGTATAACTACTACTCCTATATACTGTATAACTACTAATCCTAAATACTGTATATCTACTACGCCTATATACTGTATAACTACTATTCCTATATACTGAAAAACTGTTGCTCCCATATACTGTATATAACTACTACTCCAATATACTGTATAATTACTACTGCTATATAGTGTATAACTACTTCCATATACTGTATAACTACTACTTCCATATACTGTATACCTACTACTCCCACTTACTGTATAATTACTACACCCATATAGTGTATAACTACTTCTCCTATTTACTGTATAACTACTATTCCAATATACTGTATAACTACTACTCCTATATACTGTATAACTACTACTCCTATATACTGTATAACTACTAACTAATACTATGTACTGTATAACTACTACTCCCATTTACTGAATAACTACTACTCCCATATACTGTATAACTACTACTCCTATATACTGTATAACTACTACTCCTATATACTGTATAACTACTACTCCTATATACTGTATAACTACTACTCTCATATACTGTATAACTACTACTCCTTTATACAGTATAACTACTACTCTTATAAACTATATAACTACTACTCCTATATTCCATATAACTACTTCTCCCATATACTGTATAACTACTACTCCTATATACTGTATAACTACTACTCCTATATACTGTATAACTACTACTCCTATATACTGTATAACTACTACTCTCATATACTGTATAACTACTACTCCTTTATACAGTATAACTACTACTCTTATAAACTATATAACTACTACTCCTATATTCCATATAACTACTTCTCCCATATACTGTATAACTACTACTCCTATATAGTGTATAACAACTGCTTCCATATACTGTATAACTGCTACTTCCATATACTGTATAACTACTACTCCCATATACTGTCTAACTAATACTCCCTTATACTCTATAACTACTATTCCTATGTACTGTATTACTACTACTCCTTTATACTATATAACTACTACTCCCATGAACTGTATAACTAGTACTCCCATATACTGTATAACTACTACTCTCATATACTGTATAACTACTACTCCTATATACAGTATAACTACTACTCCTATAAACTATATAACTACTACTCCTATATAGCATATAACTACTACTCCCATGAACTGTATAACTAGTACTCCCATATACTGTATAACTACTACTCTCATATACTGTATAACTACTACTCCTATATACAGTATAACTACTACTCCTATAAACTATATAACTACTACTCCTATATAGCATATAACTACTACTCCCATGAACTGTATAACTAGTACTCCCATATACTGTATAACTACTACTCTCATATACTGTATAACTACTACTCCCATATACTGTATAACTACTACTCCTATATACTGTATAACTACTACTCCCATATACTGTATAACTACTACTACTATATACTGTATAACTACTACTCCCATATACTGTATAACTACTACTCCTATATACTGTATAACTACTACTCTCATATCCTGTATAACTACTACTCCCATATACTGTATAACTACTACTCCCATATACTGTATAACTACTACTATATACTGTATAACTACTACTCCTATATACTGTATAACTACTACTCCCATATACTGTATAACTACTACTCCTATATACTGTATAACTACTACTCCCATATACTGTATAACTACTACTCCTATATACTGTATAACTACTACTCCCATATACTGTATAACTACTACTCCCATATACTGTATAACTACTACTCCCATATACTGTATAACTACTACTCCTATATACTGTATAACTACTACTCTCATATACTGTATAACTACTACTCCCATATACTGTATAACTACTACTCCTATATACTGTATAACTACTACTCCTATATACTGTATAACTACTACTCCTATATACTGTATAACTACTACTCCCATATACTGTATAACTACTACTACTATATACTGTATAACTACTACTCCTATATACTGTATAACTACTACTCCTATATACTGTATAACTACTACTACTCCTATATACTGTATAACCACTACTCCTATATACTTTATAACTACTACTCCTTTTTACTGTATAACTACTACTCCTATATACTGTATAACTACTAATCCTAAATACTGTATATCTACTACGCCTATATACTGTATAACTACTATTCCTATATACTGAAAAACTGTTGCTCCCATATACTGTATATAACTACTACTCCAATATACTGTATAATTACTACTGCTATATAGTGTATAACTACTTCCATATACTGTATAACTACTACTTCCATATAATGTATACCTACTACTCCCACTTACTGTATAATTACTACACCCATATACTGTATAACTACTACTCCTATATACTGTATAACTACTAGCCCTATATACTGTATAATGACTACTCATATACAGTATATGTATAGGAATAGTAGTCAACACTATATACTGTATAACTACTACAGAGTAAACACTATATACTGTATAACTTCTTTAGAGTGAACACTATATACTGTATAACTAACTACTATTCCCATATACTGTATAGCTACTACTCCCATATACTGTATACAACTACTACTCCCATATACTGTATAACTGCTACTTCCATATACTGTATAACTACTACTTCCATATACTGTATTACTAATACTCCTTTATACTATATAACTACTACTCCTATGTACTGTATTACTAATACTCCCATATACTGTATAACTACTACTCCTATATACTGTATAACTACTACTCCCATATACTGTATAACTACTACTCCCATATACTGTATTACTAATACTCCCATATACTGTATAACTACTACCCCAATATACTGTATAACTACTACTCCTATATACTGTATAACTACTACTCCCATATACTGTATAACTACTACTCCTATATACTGTATAACTACTATTCCCATATACTGTATAACTACTACTCCTATATACTGTATAACTACTATTCCCATATACTGTATAACTACTACTCCCATATACTGTATAACTACTACTCCCATATACTGTATAACTACTACTCCCATATACTGTATAACTACTACCCCCATATACTGTATAACTACTACTCCTATATACTGTATAACTACTACTCATATATACTGTATTACTAATACTCCCATATACTGTATAACTACTACTCCCATATACTGTATAACTACTACTCATATATACTGTATAACTACTACTCCTATATACTGTATTACTAATACTCCCATATACTGTATAACTACTACTCCCATATACTGTATAACTACTACCCCCATATACTGTAAAACTACTACTCATATATACTGTATAACTACTACTCCTATATACTGTATAATGACTACTCATATACAGTATATGTATAGGAATAGTAGTCAACACTATATACTGTATAACTACTACAGAGTAAACACTATATACTGTATAACTTCTTTAGAGTGAACACTATATACTGTATAACTAATTAACTACTATTCCCATATACTGTATAGCTACTACTCCCATATACTGTATACAACTACTACTCCCATATACTGTATAACTGCTACTTCCATATACTGTATAACTACTACTTCCATATACAGTATTACTAATACTCCTTTATACTATATAACTACTACTCCTATGTACTGTATTACTAATACTCCCATATACTGTATAACTACTACTCCTATATACTGTATAACTACTACTCCCATATACTGTATAACTACTACTCCTATATACTGTATTACTAATACTCCCATATACTGTATAACTACTACCCCCATATACTGTATAACTACTACTCCCATATACTGTATAACTACTACTCCTATATACTGTATTACTAATACTCCCATATACTGTATAACTACTACTCCCATATACTGTATAACTACTACTCCTATATACTGTATAACTACTACTCCCATATACTGTATAACTACTACTCCTATATACTGTATAACTACTACTCCCATATACTGTATAACTACTACTCCCATATACTGTATAACTACTACTCCTATATACTGTATAACTACTACTCCTATATACTGTATAACTACTACTCCCATATACTGTATAACTACTACTCTCATATACTGTATAACTACTATTCCCATATACTGTATTACTAATACCCCCATATACTGTATAACTACTAATCCCATATACTGTATAACTACTACCCCCATATACTGTATAACTACTACTCCCATATACTGTATAACTACTACTCCCATATACTGTATAACTACTACTCCCATATACTGTATAACTACTACTCCTATATACTGTATAACTACTACTCCTATATACTGTATAACTACTACTCCCATATACTGTATAACTACTACTCCTATATACTGTATAACTACTACTCCTATATACTGTATTACTAATACCCCCATATACTGTATAACTACTACTCCTATATACTGTATAACTACTACTCCTATATACTGTATTACTAATACCCCCATATACTGTATAACTACTACTCCCATATACTGTATAACTACTACCCCCATATACTGTATAACTACTACTCCTATATACTGTATAACTTCTACTCATATATACTGTATTACTAATACTCCCATATACTGTATAAGTACTACTCATATATACTGTATAACTACTACTCCTATATACTGTATTACTAATACTCCCATATACTGTATAAGTACTACTCCTATATACTGTATAACTACTACTCCCATATACTGTATAACTACTACTCCCATATACTGTATAACTACTACTCCCATATACTGTATAACTACTACCCCCATATACTGTATAACTACTACTCCTATATACTGTATAACTACTACTCCTATATACTGTATAACTACTACTTCCATATACTGTATAACTACATCTCCTATATACTGTATAACTACTACTCCTATATACTGTATAACTACATCTCCTATATACTGTATAACTACTTCTCCTATATACTGTATAACTACTACTTCCATATACTGTATAACTACTACTCCCATATACTGTATAACTACTACTCCTATATACTGTATAACTACTACTTCCATATACTGTATAACTACTACTCCCATATACTGTATAACTACTACTCCTATATACTGTATAACTACTACTCCCATATACTGTATAACTACTACTCCCATATACAGTATAACTACTACTCCCATATACTGTATAACTACTACTACTATATACTGTATAACTACTACTCCTATATACTGTATAACTACTACTCCTATATACTGTATAACTACTACTCCTATATACTGTATAACTACTACTCCTATATACTGTATAACTACTACTCTCATATACTGTATAACTACTACTCCCATATACTGTATAACTACTACTCCCATATACTGTATAACTACTACTCCTATATACTGTATAACTACTACTCCTATATACTGTATAACTACTACTCCCATATACTGTATAACTACTACTCCCATATACTGTATAACTACTACTCCCATATACTGTATAACTACTACTCCTATATACTGTATAACTACTACTCCTATATACTGTATAACTACTACTCCTATATACTGTATAACTACTACTCCCATATACTGTATAACTACTACTCCTATATACTGTATAACTACTACTCCCATATACTGTATAACTACTACTCCCATATACTGTATAACTACTACTCCTATATACTGTATAACTACTACTCCCATATACTGTATAACTACTACTCCTATATACTGTATAACTACTACTCCTATATACTGTATAACTACTACTCCCATATACTGTATAACTACTACTCCTATATACTGTATAACTACTACTCCTATATACTGTATAACTACTACTCCTATATACTGTATAACTACTACTCCTATATACTGTATAACTACTACTCCTATATACTGTATAACTACTACTACTGTATACTGTATAACTACTACTCCTATATACTGTATAACTACTACTTCCATATACTGTATAACTACATCTCCTATATACTGTATAACTACTACTCCTATATACTGTATAACTACATCTCCTATATACTGTATAACTACTTCTCCTATATACTGTATAACTACTACTTCCATATACTGTATAACTACTACTCCCATATACTGTATAACTACTACTCCTATATACTGTATAACTACTACTCCCATATACTGTATAACTACTACTCCCATATACTGTATAACTACTACTCCCATATACTGTATAACTACTACTCCCATATACTGTATAACTACTACTCCCATATACTGTATAACTACTACTCCTATATACTGTATAACTACTACTCCTATATACTGTATAACTACTTCTCCCATATACTGTATAACTACTACTCTCATATACTGTATAACTACTACTCCTATATACTGTATAACTACTACTCCTATATACTGTATAACTACTACTCCTATATACTGTATAACTACTACTCCCATATACTGTATAACTACTACTCCCATATACTGTATAACTACTACTCCCATATACTGTATAACTACTACTCCTATATACAGTATAACTACTACTCCTATATACTGTATAACTACTACTCCTATATACTGTATAACTACTACTCCTATATACTGTATAACTACTACTCCCATATACTGTATAACTACTACTCCCATATACTGTATAACTACTACTCTCATATACTGTATAACTACTACTCCCATATACAGTATAACTACTACTCCCATATACAGTATAACTACTACTCCCATATACTGTATAATTACTACTCCCATATACTGTATAACTACTACTCTCATATACAGTATAACTACTACTCCCATATACAGTATAACTACTACTCCCATATACTGTATAACTACTACTCCCATATACTGTATAACTACTACTCCCATATATTGTATAACTACTACTCCCATATACTGTATAACTACTACTCTCATATACAGTATAACTACTACTCCCATATACAGTATAACTACTACTCCCATATACAGTATAACTACTACTCCCATATACAGTATAACTACTACTCCTATATACTGTATAACTACTACTCCCATATACTGTATAACTACTACTCCCATATACTGTATAACTACTACTCCTATATACTGTATAACTACTACTCCCATATACTGTATAACTACTACTCCCATATACTGTATAACTACTACTCCCATATACTGTATAACTACATCTCCTATATACTGTATAACTACATCTCCTATATACTGTATAACTACTACTCCTATATACTGTATAACTACTACTCCTATATACTGTATAACTACTACTCATATATACTGCATAACTACTACTCTCATATACAGTATAACTACTACTCCCATATACTGTATAACTACTACTCCCATATACTGTATAACTACTACTCCCATATACTGTATAACTACTACTCTTATATACTGTATAACTACTACTCCCATATACTGTATAACTACTACTCTTATATACTGTATAACTACTACTCCTATATACTGTATAACTACTACTCCCATATACTGTATAACTACTACTCCCATATACTGTATAACTACTACTCCCATATACTGTATAACTACTACTCCTATATACTGTATAACTACTACTCCTATATACTGTATAACTACTACTCCTATATACTGTATAACTACTACTCCTATATACTGTATAACTACTACTCCTATATACTGTATAACTACTACTCCCATATACTGTATAACTACTACTCCCATATACTGTATAAGTACTACTCAAAGATATATAAAGATTAATATGTATATATGATTCTGCGCTTCCTATTTCCACATGTAGACCAATATATAAATAGAATCAATGAAATAAACCACTGAAACACATGATCACATTTATAGTCCAAAATAAGTCCTTCTTTATAGGTTAATCCACCTTATTAGCAAAGAATTTCCACTGATCTTTGTATCCTGGATCTGAAACAACAGTAGTATCTCCCAAACAATGGGTGGATACAAGAAAATAGTGCAAAACCTTATGGTAATAGGTAAATTTAATTAAAAAAATGCAGTTGCAAGATCAAATGAATAAAACAGCATGTAACGCAAATCTGTTTGTGGCTGAGCAGCACCGCTTCCAAGATCCTCCTAGAATCATCCAGGTGGAATTCAGGCTGTAGTAATAGTTACAGGTCCGGACTGTGTCTCCCCAATTGAAGAAGGTGGTCAATAGCGATGATCTCTATTGCCACAGTGAGCCAAGCTTAACGTGTTTCCGGCCCTATTGGGTCCTTCATCAGAAGCATGGCCATGGTGAAGAAAATTCCCCTTAAATACCCTAACAATTGTATCTAAATCACACTCACCTGAAAGTTAATGATCCGCTGACTTCCGCAAGGTGATGTCATAATAGTGCATCGGGTCATTTGACCTGCTAATATGCGTTCCAGGCTTTGCCTGTCTCCTGATACATAAGTATTCTCTCGAGAGGTGCTGCTGTCGTAGCTAGAGTGACGTCACGTGAACACTGCGGGTCATGTGATCCGCTAGCTTGCATTCTAGACCTTGCATTTCACAAATGGTGTGTCAAAGTGAATGCGAAAACACGACTCATGGGTTCCAACTGCCTGGAAATTCAATTCCCTCAAGTGAGGGGAAGTCAGCTTCTCAGTACATGTAGATAATGATACTAAATCTATATATCAAACAGGTAAACATGGTTCAAAATGAAGCAATAAAGTGCATAATGCATTATCTTTTAAAAGTACAATCCAAGATACAAAAACTGAATGACAACAACATTTAAGAACACAGTACACAGAAAAGGGTAATTTTTTTAAAAAATATAAAATGTAGGATTCCATCAAATTAAAAAACATTTTAATTTGAACTCACTATTTAATCCTTTTGGTATTAAGGTTTTTAACTCATATATGCACCGCATCTCATTCCTAGAAAGTCTCCTTTCCAGGTCTCTGGTTCTATTGCTTGGCAGGACTAGCTGAATACCCCAAAAATTTTTAATGCAGCATTCTTTAGATTTATGGACCTTTTAAAGTTAGCAGATACTTTATGTGTATCTAAGCCCTTTCTTATATTTTATATGTGTTCTGCTAAACGGATTTTCATACACCTTGTTGTTTTCCGTACATATCTAAGGCCGCATGTACATTCCAAAGCATATACCACATTTCTTGAACTACAAGTAATAATTTGGTCAATTTTATAATTATTACCATTTACAGTGAATTCTTGAATTTTACTAGTTTCACTTTTGACAGTCCTACACATCAGATAAAACCACATCAGTGGAACCCTTTTGTGCAAATGCTTTGTCTGGTTTCTCTATCCAGACTGCTTCGTATCAGATGGTTTTTAAGGGATGGAGCCTTTTTATAAATAAAAACAGGATTAATGGGTAATTCTTTAGATAAAATAGGGTCCTGTAGCAGAAGTTTCCAGTTGGTTCAAAAAATCCTTTCCATCTCTCTATGGTTGTTACTATACTGGCTAATGAAGGCCCACTGAAATTTTTCACATGTACTATGTTCTTTTTCTTTGGCCTTCAGAAGTTCCATTCTATTAACATTATCTACTTTTAATCTCGCTTCCTCTATTATTGAGGATTTATACCCCTTTTTTCGAAAGTATTCTGAAACTTCTTCCAGGTTGTTCTGCAAATTATCTCATCAGTGCAATTTCTCTTGACTCTAGCAAACTGTCCATATGGGATGCCATCTAGCCAATTGGCATGATGTAGACTTGATCGTTCAATAAAACCATTGGTTTCTGTCAACTTCCTATAATTTTAAGTTTAAAACACCCCTCTGACACATAAATACATAAATCTAAAAAGTTTACTTCAGTCTTACTGTAGTTAAAAGTCAATTTAATAGCCATATTGTTGTCATTAAGAAATTAAAAAAATTGGAGGAGGGAATACTCATCTCCTTTCCACACAAATAAAATATCAACAATAAACCATTGCCAGGATACCAGGTTTGCCCCAAGGCCACTATCACACCAAATCTGGTGGTCCTCCCAGTATGCCATAAACAAATTTGCATAACTGGGAGCAAACCTGGTACCCATGGCAGTGCCAATGATTTACATATAAAATGTGCCATCAAAAAATAAATAATTATTTAAAAGAATAAATTTAATACCTTCTAGAATAAAATTCTAAAATTAGAATAAAAAGCTGATCACTCAATTTGCTGTTATTTAAGAAGAAAGACATTGCGGTTAAGCCTTTATCCATATATATGATAGTGTATAATGTACTTACATCTGCACTACAAAAAACATATTTGCCTCCCATTTAAAAGCAGCTACTTTTTGTAAGACATCATTCGTATCTTTCAGGTATGCTTTGGTTTTTTGTGCTAAAGGTTGTAAATGATAATCTATAAAAACAGACAAATTAGCTGTCAGGCTATTGCATCCCGAGATTATGGGGTGTCGGTCTTTTTTTATCTTTCTGATGTTTATTTTTTCCATTTCATTACAAACTGTTTTATTAAAATATTCTATGTAACTACCTTGCATTGTGTAGAGTAAAATGTAGATGGAGCTTTAAATTTAGATTTATCGTTTTTAATCGGTACCTCCATCGATTTTTCTTCCTGGTTTAGAAAAAAATGTTTTACTGTTAATTTCCTGATGAATTTCTGAATATCCAGAAACACATCAAAAGCATTAGGTTGGAAGGATAGTGCAAACTTTAAGCCTTTTTTCAAAATCGATTCTTCATTTTCATTTAGAACCCTTTTACTCAGGTTAAATATTTTGACATCATCAGTACTTATGGGCATATTCCCTTTCTCCAAAGGGGTCTTTTTAGAGCGGGTGAATTTCTTTTTTACACCACCCCTTTTTCCCCTTAATGTTTTTCTTTTGTTATTTTTATTTTTGCTGCAGTTTGTATCTAAAATCTGCGTTTCATTAGAGTTCTTGGATCCTGGTCTAAAAAATTTGAGTAGGACATTGAGGGGTTGTCATTATGGTCCTATGACAATGGAAGAAATATATTTCTCATGTAAATACCAGGTGATTGTATGTTGGGAGGGCTCTCCCACTTATCCTGTCTACTATCCAGCCTATTACCCTGATAGTATCTCCTAGACTTATTCCATTTTACATGAGGTTGTTTATATTGACTCTTTTGAAATTTATGTATGAGAGGTGTTCTTTCTACATCCCTATATTTAGATGCCTTATTTCTCTATGACAGCATACTCTTATTTTCATATAGATTTTTTGTTTTGATTTTCTTTTCTGGAGTTCTAGTTGGAATAGTAACGGGATTATTTGACATGGTTAATAAACCAGTGCCTTGTAGATATTTTTTATGTTTTTTATCCCTAAGTTCCTTAGTATTTTTATTTATTTTTCTCAGAAGTTCGTTTTCTGCTACTCTAAAACCCTCCAATTATTTAAATGGGCTTACCAGAGTATGCAACATATTGATTTCTTCATTAAGTTTAGATATAGTATTTCTTCTTTCCAAACTTATTAGGGTGTCACTTCCAGTTTGGTGGATCATAGCTGTACTGTTCTGTTGGGGGGATGTGCCGAGCGGTGCGGGAGAGCGGAGGCGAGGGCGTGATGCCATGGTGTTTGATTAGGTATGCATGCTGCTTATGTATTTAAGCCTGTTCGTCCCTCAATGTGGTGGATGCTGCCTCTTGAAAATGGTGTTACCTGAATCAGCTGTCGGGGAATAGCATGGAACATATGACTTCCAGACTCATGGTTTAGTAGAACATGATCACTTGTCTGATGATATGCAAGGCCGGATTAAGGGGGGGCAACAGTGGCGGTCGTCCCTGGGCCCCCACACACAGAGGGCCCCCACACTACTGCATGCAGCAGCACAGTCAGTGCTGCTGCATCAGCTTGGGCCAGGCGGTAGTGTGGATGGCACATAAGTGTTGTCCGCACTACACAGCACAAAAACACAGCCACCAGCGCTGGCAGCTGTGTGTTTGTTCTAGCAGCCGATGAGAGTCACACAGACTCTCATCGGCTGCTGTGCTGCGGCCCACTGCCGGAGCCTCCGTCTTCCGGTTCCCGCAGTGGCTGATAGGAGAGACGATGACGTCTCTCCTATCATGCACAGCGGGCCGGCCCGGGAGGATGCCGGATGGAGGAGGGAGCAGGTGCCGGAGTGGGGATTAAGGTAAGTGGAGATTTTTTTTTCCTGTGTGTGTTTCTGGGGGTGGGGACAACTACTCCTAAGGGTACTGGTGGGAGGGGGAATGGACTACTACTATGAGCACTGCTGGGGGGGAACGGACTACTACTAAGGGCACTGCTGGGGGGGAAAGGACTACTACTAGGGGCAATGCTGGGGAGGGAAAGGACTACTACTAGGGGCACTGCTGGGAGGAACAGATTACTACTAAGGGCACTGCTGGGGGGGAAAGGACTACTACTAAGGGCACTGCTGTGGGGGGGAAAGGACAACTACTAGGGGCACTGCTGTGGGGGGAAAGGACAACTACTAGGGGCACTGCTGGGGGGGAAAGGACTACTACTAAGGGTACTGCTGGGGGAGAAAAGGTCTACTACTAAGGACACTGCAGGGGGGGAAAGGACTACTACTGCTGGGGGGAAAGGACTACTACTAAGGGCACTGCTGGGGGGGAGGACTAAGGGCACTATTGGGGGTACTACTAGGAGCACTGCTGGGGATACTACTGGGGGCACTGCACACTGGTGGGACCACTACTGGGGGACACTGCATAGAGGGGTGTACTACTAGGGGCACTGCTGGGTATAATACTAAGGGTACTGCACACTGCTGGGACCACTACTGGGGGAGTGTACTACTAGGGGCACTGCTGGGTATAATACTAAGGGTACTGCACACTGCTGGGACCACTACTGGGGGACACAGAATAGTGGGGGATTAGTACTAGGGGTACTCCTGTGGGGACTACTGTTGAGGGGGGACTGCTACTGGGGGCATGGCTGGGCTTAGCTCTGTGTGGCTTAAAGCGGGCCCCTGCAACTTAGTTGCTCTGGGGACCCCACAAGCCTTAATCTGGCCCTGATGATATGATATACAGTCCTGACTTGTTGGCTTGCTTCATAACTACATGGCTTCTTAATACTACATGGCTGTTTAATGACTTTTATGGCACATTAAATATTGATTTTTGCATTTATATTGGAGTGCTGGTCGAATCCTTTTCTGGCAACTTAAGAGGATCTATTTCTATATATATATATATATACACGTGGCACCAGCAGCAGTTATTTATACGTTATTTGGAGTGCCAGTCCTTTCCACGTGTACCTAGAGTTCTCGCAGTGGTAGTGAGTATCCCAGACGGGGCACCCAGCGTCTTTATTTGTTTTCAGATGCAGCATCTCATATTCTCCTTCATATTGGAAATTGCTTTTATGTACTGAGTTATTTTATCGATCTTTTTGTTATATACATCTTAAACAGATTGTAGATTGTACATCACGCTACTTGAGCAAGTGACTATTTCTGTCAGTATGACATCAGAAACATCTGATCCTCTATGTTTTTCTAAATTTCCTATTGGTGATGTCTTGTCTTTTACTGAATCTGAGGCAGAGAACATTATATATAGTAAGGGGCTCAAGGATGAATCAGAAGCACTATCCTCTGATACGATTTATAGAGACTTATTAAGACTTAAGAAAAAGGAAATCGATTTTTATCTCCATGGACTGTCGTTAAGCGACTACTTTAAAAACAAAACAATTCCCCGTGGATTCAGGGTAAGAAACTGCCCCACGATAGGCCGGCATGATTCAGAGTTTTGTAGACGCTGGGTAGCAGTATTAAATAAATGCTCATTCGACTTGATTTTATTGGTGATTGAACAATCCACTAAAGAGCTAAATAAAATCAAGGATAAAATAGCAACGTTTGAATCCATACACCTACCAGTTTTACAATCTGATCCTGAGAACCAATGGTTGGACAAATTAAAAACTCAAATGGTCCAATATAAAAAAGAGCTTATTAATTTGAAAAAAGAAAAACTTCTCAAAGTGGAACAGGATTATGAAACACATTCTGTATATAGGTGGCTAGGGGGGATACGCCCTCAAGAAAATAGAAGACCGTTTTTCAGATGTCGGGTACAGAAAACCCGTTTTGACACTGATTCAATGCAAGACACTACTAGCTCCAATAGTGAGCCCGAAAAATCTGAACGAGCTGCAGGCCCTTTAGGGGTAGCTACAAGAGCTGGCACAAGTGGCATCAGAGAAGATACACGCGAAGAGGTGGTCAAAATGAAAGGCAGAGGGCGGTCAGCAAAACCTCTGCGATCTCGCAAAGTTTAGTTTTCAACTTATCCTCCTATGAACTATCTACCAGTGAGTTTAAATTACTGAGTAGGGGACTGTCATTTGTTCCTACAGTCCCCTTTAATGAATTTCAATGGAACATAGAAAAACATACCCTTCAGAGGAAGCTTAAGTTGAAAGAACATTTTAAAGACCTGACTATGGATAACAAAGATTTAATTCCACCTAATATTAGGGCGATTTGTCCTTGCTCCTCCTTTGAGCCCCAGTCATTCAACCCTAGCATTAAAACCTATACTCGAATTGTGGATCAAGAGGTTATGTCTGCTGATGTGCTTAAAAATCCGATTCATCCTAATTTGTCCAAATTGGAACGCCAAGCGCTGTCTAGCAATCATAATATAATCATCCGGCCTGCAGACAAAGGTGGGGCAATTGTTCTACAAGACTTGGCCGATTACCGTAAAGAGGCAGAACGACAACATTCGGACAAAGATGTGTATACCACACTATCAGGAGATCCGACATCATTATGTAAAGAAAAATTAAAAACAATCCTTCAAGAAGCGTTGGACTTGGATCTAATTACATTAAAACTTAAGGAGGCTTTGACACGAGCCTTTCCTATAGTACCCTTATTCTATCTGATTCCAAAAATTCACAAAGGCACTAATCCCCCTCCAGGACGACCAATAGTGTCCGCTAGGGGGTCTCTTTTACAACCAAGTGCTATGTTCTTGGATCATTTATTGCAACCTCTGATTCAAAGTGAACCTTCGGTGCTATTGGATACTACAAGTTTACTGGAAAGACTTAAGGGCATCCCCTATGTACCGGATAAATGTTGGCTTGTTGGTATAGATGTTGTGTCGTTATATACTTCCATTCCTCATGATTTTGGTGTATTATGTGTAAAAAAAATTTTGTCTAGGAAGGCTACTTTTACACCAGCTTTGTGTGACATTGTGCTCAGACTATTGGAATTACTCCTTAAAAATAATTATTTTATTTATGATAAAAGTTTTTTTCTTCAAACCAAGGGTTGTGCGATGGGCTCGAGCGCAGCACCGGTTTATGCGAACATAGTTATGGTTGAAGTGGAGAGAGAATTGTTTTTTTGGTAACACACAGATGTCCAGTAAAATTCTCCTCTACTCACGATTTATCGATGACCTACTACTATTTTGGTGTGGAGAAGCGTCTGAGCTGCAATTGATGTTGGAGAATCATAACAAGAGTAGTTCACCTATTAAATTCACATTTGATATGAGTCAACAGACCATAAATTTCCTAGATGTTAAAATCATTGTTGAAAACCAACTAATAACTACTACAGTTTACTCTAAACCCACAGATAGAAATACGCTTTTACAGGCTCAGAGCTGTCATCCTAAAAATCTTTTACGGGGTTTACCTTACTCCCAAATGATAAGGATAAGACGCATAAATAATGACTCAGAGAGAGCCTTAGTCCAATTAAATTAGCTTATAGAAAAATTCTCTGCCAGAGGATACTCACGTAAATCTCTAGAATTAACTAAAGATAGGGTTATGCAGTTGGATAGAGATCAGTTGCTAATTAGGAAAGAAAAAAATATGACCACTATAGAAAAATTTCCCTGGGTGAATAGATTTAATGTAGCATCCCCAGTAATTAATAAAATTTCAAAAAAACATTGGCCTATCATAGAATCAGATAAGAACCTTTACCTTAAGAATAGCCAGCTGATGCCTTGTTACTCACGAGGACGTAATTTACGTGACATTTTGGTCAAAACGGACATTTCTAAAATAAATAAAATTCCCACTAACAGATCCTTTTTACAGAAAAAAGTGGGGTGCATTAAATGTACATGTACAACATGCCAATTCCTCATACCTGGAGACTCCTTTGCACACCCACATAGTGGCAAAAGAATTTCTATTAGATTTTCGTTGAGTTGCAATACCAACTTTGTGGTATACCAAATTATCTGTCCTTGCGGTCTTACCTACATTGGTAAGACCGAAAGAAAATTTAAGGAGCGCATGGCGGCGCATCAGTCCGCCATCCGCCAAGCTCTTGAGGTGGGTTCTAGTGAACAGCCGGTGGCACGGCATTTTGCCATGTGTAATCATCCGGTAGCCAGTATTCGCTACCGTATGATTGATCACATCCCTCCTCTTCTACGTGGTGGTGATCGGGCCACCAAATTACTGCAGTGCGAGGCTCGTTGGATCGCTCGTTTGGATGTAGTACACCCCCGGGGGCTAAATGAAAACATTTCTTATACATGCTTCTTGTGAGGTGGTCATCTTTACAGGAGGGTAGTAGTCCCCCCCTTTTAGGAATATCGATGTGGGACCCCTACGGTAGGATATATATATATTAGACATTTGTGTGGCTGCTATAGCCCTGAATATGTATTTATTATAGTGATATAATCTAGGTATACATCGGTTGCAGTTTTTTGCAACGATGATATTTAGTGTTGGTCTTGGTAGCAATAAAGGGTTGTAACAAGATGTCCTTCTAACAACAGTGCTGAACATGAAGTAATTGTGATGTATTTCGTTCTATATGTTTTTTTAAAATATTTATGTAATTGTTGTGATGGGTAACCATGGTGATGGGGTCACTGATGGGGTCGTCGCTATCCCACGTAGGAGCGCGATGACGTCATCTATTGGCGCCGCCGGGCGGGTGTGCAGTCCCAGTTCCGGCTGAGAGGCGTCTCACGAGGTGCGGCTTCTTCTTTTTAAGGTATGTTTGTATCATTAAACTGTTATCTTGAAAAAAGTTCCAAGTGAACTGAAACGTTGACAAACAACCACTGCGTGTTGCCATTTCTTCATATGCCAGAGTGCCGCACCTTCCTCCTCTATATATATATATATATATATATATTTATAAAAATAGGGATGAGTGGGTTCAGATTTTCAAAATCCAAAACCCCCCCGAGCCCCCGATCTGAGCCGGGAACTGAGTCAGGCTCGGTTTTTCCCACCTGGCTTGGAACTGAAATCGAGGCAAAACATCATCATCCTGCTGTTGGAATTCTCTCGGGTTTTGGATTCTATAAAAGTTCCCGCGATCGCCGCCATTTTTCATTCCAACTGTGGAGCATGCGTGCAGAGGGAGGGAGCTGGGAGCTGTTGGCTAGTGTTGTTGTGTGATACTACATTGTGTGACACATTACATACTGGACTGGCTGGCTACTGTGAAGGGGCTGGCAGAGGGAGGGAGCTGGGAGCTGTTAGCTACTGTACTGTTGTCCATATACATCGGGGCTGGCTGGCTACTGTTGTCCATATAGGGGCTGGCTGTTGTCCTGTCTATAGGGGCTTGCTGGCTGTAGTGCTGTGTTCAGGGGGTGCTCGTCCTTCTTCAGGGGTGCTCTCTTCACCTACCACCAGCAGTGTTAAAAATGTTTCTATTTTTTTATTTTCTGTGTGCCAGCCACACCTGTCATTGGCATAGGGGTGCGCAGGGGTGCTGTGCTCCTATCAAGGGGATGCTGCCTGAAGATACAAATACATTTTTACAGGTGCTGCCCTGTGTGTTGTGGTGTAGGCTGCTGCCCTTTTTAAATTTTTAGGTGCTGTCCTGTGTGTTGTGGTGTAGGCCACTGCCCTTCTTCAATTTTTACAGGTGCTGCCCTTTGTGTTGTGGTGTAGTTGGCTGCCCTTCAATAAAAACAAACTTTCACAGATGCTGTCCTGTGTGTTGTGGTGTAGGCCGCTGCCCTTTTTAAATTTTTAGGTGCTGTCCTGTGTGTTGTGGTGTTGGCCGCTGCCCTTCTTCAATTTTTACAGGTGCTGCCCTTTGTGTTGTGGTGTAGTTGGCTGCCCTTCAATAAAAACAAACTTTCACAGATGCTGTCCTGTGTGTTGTGGTGTAGGCCGCTGCCCTTCAATAAAAATAAAAATAAAAAACCTTTTTTTACAGGGGTTATTCACTCCATAAAAAAATAATGGAGGATAAAATAGGCTGAAGATCAAGAACCACTTTCTCCTAGTGCTGCAGCTGCAGCCACTAGTCATGACATAGACGATGAAATGCCATCAACGTCATCTGCCAAGGCCGATGCCCAATGTCATACAGTAGTAGAGGGCGTGTAAAATCCAGAAAGCCAAAGTTCAGTAAAATTACATTAAAAATAAATTGAAATCATTTGAGAAGAAACGTAAACTTGCCAATATGCCATTTATGACACGGAGTGGCAAGGAACGGCTAAGGTCATTCCCTATGTGCATGACTAGTGGTTCAGCTGCAAATGATGATGAAAGCCCTCCTCCTCCCGCTAGAAAAATGAAATGAGTTAAGCTGACAAAAGCACAGCAAAGAACTGTGCGTTCTAAGAAGATATCACAAATTCCCAAGAAGAGTCCAAGTGTAGCGGCAGTTGCGATGCCTGACCTTCCCAGCACTGGATTGGAAGAGGTGGCTCCTTCCACCATTTGCACGCCCTGTGCAAGTGCTGGAAGGAGCACCCACAGTCCACTTGCTGATATTCAAATTGAAGATGTCACTGTTGAAGTACAATAGGATGAGGATATTGTAACTGGCGCTGAGGAGGAAGTTAACGAGGATTCTGATGGTGAGTTGGTTTGTTTAAATCAGGCACCGGGGGAGACAGTTGTTGTCCATGGGATGAAAAAGCCCATTGTGGTCATGTCTGGGCAGAAGACCAAACATTCCACCTCTTTGGTCTGGAAATATTTCTATCCAAATCTGGACAACTATCTTGCCATATGTTGCGTATGTAAAGGTGTAATAAGTAGGGGTAAGGATGTTAACCACCTAAGAACATCCTCCCTTATACGTCACCTGCAGCGTGTTCATAAAAAGTTACTGTCAAGTTCAGAAACTGTGGCTAAGTAGTCCAGGGGCACCTAAATCCCTTTGTCCTGTTGTATCCAAGTGCCTGCAAACCACACCGTCAACTCCCTCCTCGTCAATTTCCTCCTCAGTCAGGATCGGAAGTAGTCCTGCAGGCCATGTCACTTGCATGACTGACTCCTCTCCTATCTGGGATTCCTCCGGAGGATCCTGCATTGCTACGCCTACTGCTGCCACTGCTGCTGTTGCTGCTGGGAGTCATTCATCATCCCAGAGAGGAAGTTGGAACACCACTACTTCTTTTACTAAGCAATTGACAATCCAACAGTCCATTGACAGGAGGATGAAGTATGACAGCAGTCATCCTGTTGCAAAGGGGATAACTAATACCTTAGCAGCTACAGTATGTTGGTGTTAGACATGCGTCTGGTATCCGCCATTAGTGCTGTGGGATTTAGACAATTGATGGAGGTAGCATGTGCCCGGTACCAAATACTGACTAGATTCCACTTCACTAGGCAGGCGATACCGAGAATGTACAGAGATGTTAGAAAAAGTGTCATCAGTGTCCTAAAAAATTCAGTTGTACCCAATGTCCACTTAACCACGGACATGTGGACAAGTGGAACAGGGCAGACTAAGGACTATATGACTGTGACAGCCCAGTGGGTATATGTATCTCCTTACGCAGCAACAACAGCAGCATCTCAGAAATGCCAGCTCGTTCCAAGGCAGGCTACGCTGTGTATCACCAGTTTCAGTAAGAGGCACACACCCAACAACCTCTTAGAGAAACTGAGGGAAATCATCACCCAATGGCTTATCCCACTTAGACTCTCCTGGGGATTTGTGATATCTGACAATGCAACCAATATTGTGTGGGCATTACATCTGGACAAATTCCAGCATGTCCCATGTTTTGCTCACACAATAAATTTGGTGGTGCAGAATTTTCTGAAAAACGACAGGGGTGTGCAGGACACGCTTTGGGTGGGACGAAAAGTTTCGGGGCCACTTTCACCATTCAGCAACTGCGTGCCAAAGACTTGAGCACCAGCAAATACTCTTGAACCTGCCCTGCCATCACCTGAAGCAAGAGGTTGTGACATGGTGGAACTCAACCCTCTAAATGCTTCAGAGGATGGAGGAGCAGCAAAAGGCCATTCAAGCCAATACATCCACCTATGGCATAGGCAAAGGAGGGGGTTTGCACCTGACTCAAGTACAGTGGAGAATAATTTCCATGTTTTGCAAGGTTCACCAGCCCTTCGAACTTGTCACACATGAAATCAGTTCAGACACTGCCAGTTTTAGTCAGGTCATTTCCCTCATCAGGCTTTTGCAGAAGCAGCTAGAGAAAGTGAGCTAAGACAGAGGGATTCCACTCTGTATGTGGGACTTGTGGATGAAGCCCTTATATTCGCTTTGCCAGGATTCCAGGGTGGTCAACCTGTTGAAATCAGACCACTACATTTTGGCCAACGTGCTCAATCCTAGGTTTAAAGCCTATGTGGTTTCTCTCATTCCGGCAGACAAAAGCCTGCAGAGGTACAAAGACCTGCTGGTGAAAACACTGTCAGCTGAAGCGGAACGTGGCACGTCAACAGCTCCTTCTTCATTTTCTCCAGCAACTGGTGCTGGCAGGAAACAACTTAGATATCCTAAGGAATGCTGGCAGTGATGCAGGGCAGGCAGGACCAAGTTTGGACATCTGGTCTGGACTGAAGGACCTTCCAACAATTTCTGACATGTCTACTGTCACTGTATATGATACTGTCACCATTGACAGAATGGTGGAGGATTACATCGGTGACAGCATCCAAGTAGGCATGTTAGTCCGTACCTGTACTGGCAGGAAAGAGAAGCAATTTGGAGGCCCCTGTACAAACTGGCTCTATTTTACCTAAGTTGACCTCCCTCCAGTGTGTACTCCAAAAGAGTTTTTAGTGCGGCCGCGAACCTTGTCAGCAAAAGGCGTAGGAGGTTGCTTCCACAAAATGTGGAGATGATGTTCATCAAAATGAATTATCAATTCTTCCAGGAAGACAAGCCTCCAGAAAGTACAGATGGACCTGTGGTGGTGGATTCCAGCGGGACAAATTAATACTCTGTGAGGATGAGGATGTACACAACTCTGAAGAGGGAAAGGAAGTGGTGGATGAGGAGGATGAGGCGACATCTTGCCTCTGTAGAGCCAGTTTGTGCAGGGACTGATTAATTGCCATCTTTTTTTGTGGGGGCCCAAATGAACCAATCATTTCAGCCACAGTCGCTGAAATGTTTGGTTTGTTAAAGTGTGCACGTCCTGTTTATACAACATAAGGGTGGGTGGGAGGGCCCAAGGGCAATTACATCTTGCACCTCTTTTTGTTCTTTGCAGTATCTACTCTTTGGGGCCTAGTTTTATAAATTGCCATCCTGTCTTCCACTGCAGTGCCACTCCTAGATGGGCCACATGCTTGTGCCACCAACTTTTGTCGCTTAGCATACAATAGTCATCCAGCTGCCTCAGTGCAACCTTTTGGCCTAAAGACAATATTGTGAGGTGTGAGGTGTTCAGAATAGACTGGAAATGAGTGGAAATTAATGTTTTTGAGTTTAATAATAGCATAGGAACAAAAAAAAATTCTGTGATTTTAGCTGTTTTTATGCTATTTTCCAAAAAAATACAGATTCAAAACCCAAAACACGGAAGGGTGGTTTTGGCAAAACCAATCCAGATCCAAAACATGAAGAAATATCCAGATCCAAAACTAAAACACGAAATAGGGCCGGTGCACACCCCATATATATATATATATATATATATATATATATATATAGAGAGAGAGAGAGAGAGAGAGGGGAGCGAGGAAGGGACAGGGAGGGAGACAAAGAGAGAGAGGGAAGGAGGAAGGGAGAGAGTGACAAAGAGAGAGAGACAGAGAGAGGGGGAAGAGACAGTGAGGAGGTGTCAGAAGGAGAAAGGGAGTGAAGGATATGGAGTGAGATAGAGGGAGAGAGAGAGGGAGGAAGAGGAGAGACAAAGGTAAGTTGGGAGAGGAAGAAAGAGGGATAAGAGGACAGAGAGAGAGAGAGAGAGAAGGGGAGGGAGATGAAGGGGCAGGGGAAAAAGAGATGGAGAGAGTTGGATAGAGAGCTTGCACACAGTACCTGTTGCAGCAGCTGCATCAGCTTTCTGATGGGGTTGGGTACTTCCAGCATTAGGCCCCGTCCCCTTCCCATACACATGCAAACATCGGTATTATGACATCGGGGGCGGGGCTTCCATAGTCCATTGGGTCCACCTGTCTGTCAGTGAGTGTGGGAGTGTGTTGTGTGAGTAATGCTGTTGGGCACCAGCCCGGAAAAGGACAGAGTGGACAGGTTCCAGCCAATACTTGCAGCAGTGTAGGGGCCACCAAGGTGTCCCGCCCTGCCTGCTCATCGATGTTTGGCACTATGACGGGGGACTTAATGCTGCATGTATCTCCTGCTACAGTGCCCCCAGCCATGCCTGGTAAGCCTACTATACTTCTGGTTAATAAATAACTCAGGAGGATCTAATACTCTTTGGCCCTGATTCAGAGCCGGACGCTCTGAAAGAGCGCTCGCTCTGAATCACGGCCTATTTTTTTTTTATAGAGCGGCCTCCTGGCCACTCGCATTGCTGTGGATTGCCACCTACAGCTAATGCGAGCAGCCAGAATGATGGTCGCGATGGTCAAGACCATCATGACCATCGGGCTTGCGACAAGAGCCTTGTGGTAGGGTCTCGTGGCCGCAAGCCCCAGAGAACTTTCGGCTCAAACAGCTCCCATTGGGAACGCCTCCATTTGGGCAGCCACCCCCCGCCCCGCCCACAAAGGAGGCGTGCTATCACTCAACATCGACAGCACGCCCCCTTTGGTGTGAGACCCAGAGCGACGGATTGCCCGTCGCTATCCGAGTCTCGCGCATGCGCACAACGGAGCTGGCTCCATCGTGTGCATGCACTCTGGTCCACCATCAACCCGGTTGCGAGCGCTCAGCGCCTGTGACCGGGTATGAATCAGGCCCTTTGTGTACCCAATTTTTTAAGCCTAGGATTAAAGACCTAGTGCTGGTTATCATTTAACCAAGGATCCAAAACTCCTTTTTTTTAAATAATTTCACACTCTGAGATTAGTTTACAGGCAACTTCAATTTCAAAGTGCTGCCCCCTGATTGGCTAAGCTTAAGTCTTTGCATATTCAATATCACCAAAGTTAAATAGAAATGTCATCTACATCAGCCAGCTTCCAGCTTCGGTTCCAGTGACATCCTTCTTCTCCAGGTAAGTCTACAGTTTGTCTTCTGTGTGCCATGCCCAGGCCCGTAGAGAGCTGGGTCAGGCCCAGGTACTTTTCAGTGGGTGTGGCCTAACTGCAGGAGGCATGACCATTCCCCCCTTAGAAAACTCTAACCAGGGGCAAATCCAGGGTGGGCATGATCAGTGTAATCGCTCCCTCCCTGCACAGGCAGAGAAGACTGTGCCTCACCTGTGGCTCATACTTTCCCCTGGCCTCACTGCAGCCCATGTCATCTGGGGAGAGATGCTTCTGCTGAGGGAGGGGACCAGGCCCCTCCACCAAGCCTATGCCCGGGTATTTCGTACTCACTCTCACTCCCTCTTGGCTCCAATGCCCATACTGGGTGTAGCTTCACCTTATCAATGTCATGGCATCTCAGCTCAGCAAGGCTACCATATGCCACTGTTTAACTCCTGGAAAGAGAAACAGTACAGTATATGCATCTGTTTTTCTTCTTGATATGGAAATATCTATTCAACTATTATAAATGGCCAAAAACGTAGCTCAAGAGCAATAATGAAAGTAATTTTAAAAAGATTTTCAATTTCAATGCATGCAGGGATGGCAGTTCCATAGGGCTGACACCCCCTATGACTGTTACACAAACTAATATACTTTATATTATATGTGTCTGGGTTACACCAGGAGAAAAACAGTAGTATATGTGCCTGGCTTCCACCAGGGGCAGACCTGTGCTTGTGAGCCTGCACTGTTTCCTGGGAGGCCTCCCAGGGAGGAATGGATCCACCTGGGGAGGTCTACAGCAACGGGTTTTAACCTCAAGTCTATGTCTACAGGGGGACTGGCTCAGGGACTCCCTGCATTAGACAGAGCCAGTTTAACCCCTGAGCAGCAGGAGCTGGTGGACACTATATGGGGAAATATTGACATGCCCTCCAGGGCTCTGGCAGCTGTGAATTGGATTACTGTAAGTCTAATCAGGAAAGACTTGCAAAAACTGATGCTGCTGGGTAGAATGCTAATAAATATAATAGGCAACAAGGTGCTATGTCTATACCTGCTGCACCTCAAATGTTATTAGGCCTGGTCCTGTATCTTATGCCAGAGCAGTGGGTAATGCTGGCTCAGGTAATAGTGGTCCTTGTCCCGGGCCAAGCGGTGGCCAACCAATAAAGAAAATAAATGTCATCCAGTTCAGGTGGGTGGTGGAGTGGGAGGTCCCCAATAAGGCCATTTTCATGATATGATTTTTTCCTCTGGGGTTCAAAGCCATGGATTTATGCGTGTGTAAAAACCCGTGATTTTGATGTCAGTTTCCTGTCTTTCAATGGTCTTCAAGCCTTTTCTTCTCAATGGGAATTACCTAAATTAAGAGCCTTATAAATTTTATTAGACAAATATAGAGTCAAGGCCACAGTCTAGTGCACAATGAGTCCCTATGTCAAGCTGATATTATATTCTGGCTATCTAGGTTCTGTAAGGTGCTTTCCCGTATTGACAAAATCGATAACACCAAGGGTGTATGGGTGGGAGTGTATGCTGTATTTGTCAGACTGAATTTAGTAGGGAAAGAAACAAGGCATATCCCCTTGGTTACCTACATTGGTAGGGACAGATTACAATGTTTCTATCCTGGGCAGCCAAGAACCTGTCATAAATGCGGTGACTTCTCCCACATGAGCAATGATTGTACTGTTGTAAAATGTGCTCTTTGTGGCCAAGTTGGGCATAGCTTAAGAGAATGTAAAAAGGTGCATTGCAACTTATGTGGTGAGGAACGACACCTGTATAGCAGGTGCCCCAATGCATCACACAATGATGGAGACAGTGGTGAATAATGTTCCAGAACATATAGGAGATAATAGCATGTTGGAGGTGATACAAGTTGAGAACATGCTCAGAGAGTTACAGGAAAGGAGTGAACATAAAAATCCAAAGTGCAGGGGGCAAAACTTCCTTTCAGACCTTGGGAAGACAAAGTCTAAGGAAAATGTGATCCTGTGTTCAAATAACTTTCATGTCCTTATATAGTCAGATGAGGAAGGGGAGGGGGAGGTAGTTATGGTGGGTGGAAAAAAATTGGTTTTTGTACCCATACTCCTAAGAAAAAAGTAAAAATAACAGTCTAAAGTGTCATTTGGGGAAGTGGCTGCACATATTGAGCCCAAAACAAAAAACCTGTCCCCTCTGGGGGAACTCGAATGGGACCCAGCAGGGACATAATTGAGTGTGGTATTAGAGTCCCTTTTGGAGGAAGGGAGTGCTGTACATTGGAGTGGGAATGATGAGAACCCTCAGTCAATGGTGGTGGAGGAAACTCCCAGTGAAGGGTTGGTAGGCCCAGATTCCCTCGCTATGTCTCTGTTGTTGCCCCATAAGGCTAAAGAGGATAGGGGTGATTGAGATGGAACTAATCCTAAGCCTCCTGATCCGTATCCTCCCCGGTGATGGATGTGGATGGCCATGTTCTTGATTCCAGGGAGGTCTCGGTTATAGTAGGGCCCAAGGGCCCACATTGTGGGATAACTACACTGGTTTCAAGTGATGGGTGTGGGGTGGTGAAGGGTGTTGGGAATGAGGTTGTGTTAAAGAGTGATGATGTGATTGTAGTGTCAATGGTTATGGTTTTCTGATGAGGATAGTGAGAAACAAGTAAAGAGAAAATGAATGGGTCCTACCTCTATAATCCAAGAACCATGGATCCCTAGCCTATATGATGTGCCACCATTAATGTGGCCTCCATGCTTTCTGAATGTGCTAATTTTTTTGCCTCTAATTTTTTCGAAATGCTTGATGTCAATTTTTTATTTTTGCAAGAGACCAGGGTGGGTGATTTGGTCACACTTCATCGGGCCAAATCCCAGTGGAGGAGGAGGCCATCTTTCTGGTTCCTTGCAGCTGAGCCATACACTGGGTTGCTGGTGCTTTTTACCAGTATGGTAACCTTGCACAGGATTATAGAGTTACAGGTAGGTAGGTGCATGGTTCTGGATGTCAACCTGAGAGGACATGACCTGAGACTAATCAACATCTATGGGCCCCAGTCAAAATGGGACAGGAAATGTATTTTTAGAGAGATAAAGCCGTTTCTTTTTACAGCCCAGCAGATTGTCTATGGAGGTGATTTTAACACCGTCATTAGGTCTAAAGACAGAGGAGACACCAGAGCAACCCTGGGTTATGATTCCAACTTTTTAGTTAACATGATTTGAGAGTCTGGTGGATGTGCACATTCACCATTTCCCAGACCTCAAGGGTTACACTTATCATTGCGGTAGGTCTTGGGTATATACGATTTTTGTTAAGGAGTCCTTGGAATCTTTGCCTCCTGCCAGTAGAGTTTTCTAATCACATTTTCCAGACTGTTTCTTTAAATGCCTGAGAAACCACTCAGAAAAGGCAGGGCCTTTGGTGTTTGAATCCCAAGCTCTTAAAGGGAGAGAGAGTCAGACAGTCCTTTTAAATACTTTTTTTCAATTACAAGAGACACATCTGGAGGCTGGCTAGAGTAGATATGAGTGGTGGGAGGAGTGTAAAAAGAGGACCCAATGTTTTTCCAAAGGCTGGTAGCCAAGAAAAACTTGTCAAAAAGGTGCGTCTACCAGAGCTTGAGAAGGAAACTTGATCTCTTGATCTGTGACCATGTAGATAGTGGGGAAATCTCCTAAGTGAAGGCTTAGATGAAGGAATACCAATACAGTGGTTTGTCATCTTTAATTCTGGATAGGGATTATGGGAAATACCACTGACCTGATCCCTGCCTGAGTTGCGGAAAATCGACCAATCTGAAGGAGGTCTGGGGCCTGTATGATGACCGGGGTACTCTTCGTAAGGATAAGGAGGGTATCTTGGGAGTCATTGGGTGCTCCTACTCTGAACTTTTATCTGAACGGCCACTTATCAGAGAGAGGATGGAGCTTTTCCACAGGGAGACACCTGGGCTTGTGGGGCTTGGTCCCTCTATTGATTCTATAGGTAATGATGTAACGGTGGAAGAAGTCAAGAAAGACATAGACAGTTTGTCTATGAAGAAGACTCCAGGCCCAGAAGGATTAACATCTGATTTCTTTAAAGTGTTTTTTGAACTCATGGCTCCTCATCTCGTAGAGGTTTTTAATGAAAGCAAGGGAGAGGGATTTCTCCCTCCCTCTATGAGAACCTCTGCCCTTATATTATTATCAAACAGTAAGGATCCAGCTCAAATTGAGAACTGGCACCCCATCACTCTTTTCAATGCAGACAGAAAGACTCTGGTAAAGGTGCTTTTCAATCGGCTGATGGAAATTTCCAGGCTGTTGCATTCTCCGTCTCAGCATTGCACCATGAAAGGCTGTAGCACCTTTAGTGCTGTCCTTGGTATTCCGGGAGGCTGTGGAATGATGTTGTGCTGAAAAGTGGGGGAAGTATTTGCTTGCATGGTATCAGTCCAAAGCTTTTGATTGAGTGAATCATCAGTATTTGTGGGCTGTGCTAGAATGGTATGGTCTTCCTGTGTGGGTGGTAGATTGGCTGCGAGTCATTTATAGTCAGGCCAAGAGCTTCCCACTAGTCAACGGCTGGGTAGGCCCTGCTTTCACAGTTAACTCGGGTGTCCATCAGGGATGCCTTTTGAGCCCCCTTCTATATGTCTTCACAATTGATCCCTTCATAAAGGAGGATTTAGAATGGCACTGTAGGGGGGTGCAGCATCCTGTGGCTCATGTCAGCCTGGCGACACAGGCCACACATCAGAGTACGCAATCCTGTGTACTGTCGCATGTCATACCGGAGGCATAAAGTGCACCTCAGCATCCTGTGTACGCAACCCTGTGTACAACCACTGGTGTCATCTCGGTGGCATTAAGCGCACCTCAGAGTACTGTATACGCAACCCTGTTTACAACTGCTGGTGTCATCTCTGCGGCACTGTGCACACCTCAGCCTCTTCCAGCCAAGGCTTTCAGTCCTCAAGGCTGCCACTCAGCCCAAAGGTTGCTACACCTCTTAGTGAAAGTATCTTGGCCAAGGGGCCACATCCTGCCAGGGCAGCAACTCAGCCCAGAGTTTGCTACTGGCCCAAAGGCTGCATCACAACTTATTGGCCCACAGGCCTCAACCAGCCCAAAGGCTGCTACCGGTCCAAAGGCGCATCACAACTTATTGGCCAAAGGCCTCAGTCAGCCCAGATGCTGCTACCGGCCCAAAGGCCACATCACAACTTACTGGCCCACAGGCCACATTTAGCCCAGAGGCTGTAACTGGCCCAAAGTCTGCTTCACAACTTACTGGCCCACAGACCCATCCATCCCAGAGGCTGCTACTGGCCCAAAGGCTGCATCACAATCAATTGGCTCATAAGCCACATTCTGTCCTAACACCTCCAACCTTCAAGGCAACTACACGGCCACATACAGCCAAGATATTCCAGCCTTCAAGGCTGTGCAGGACTATTCCCCATTGCTAGCGCTGAGCCGTAACAGTTTCTTTATGTCAGCTACAGTATGTGTCCTTCTTGCCAGAGTCTTTGTGGACCAGGATGAACTCTTCATTCTTCCTAATATTATGGGTGAATAGAATGAATCCACTCAAAAGGGGAATTACCTACATGTCGAGTGAACAGGTTGGCCTAAGTATGGTCAACCCTGTGGTGTTTTTGTCTACTACTTTTATAAAACATAACCATGGGAGTTATTTATAGATGCTCCCCCTCGATGGCTAGATAGCTTTTGGGCCTGGGTGCTTCCCTTCCTTGAGCTCTGGGTTGACGGTGGCCAAGTGAAAAACTTTCATGCCTTGTGTGGCTACTTCCCGATCTATGTCACCATTTGCTTGAAGATGACAAGGCGTTTGGGCCTGGAGGCGGGTGAAGTCAAAATCTTCCCCAGAAGGGAGTTGGAGAGAAGAATTTTGCAGACCCACTTCTTTGTTACGCTGTTGTTAAGGGACTGCCTGGGCAGTGTTTGCTCAGATGGGTTATCCCTGATTAATTCTCAGGGGACCCCACTGAAGTTCAGGGACATTGCCTGGCTTTCCTTACATGGGAAGCTTTACGTGAAGGGTAATCTCAAGTTTAAAAGTACCAATGATCGTGTTTGCACACGTGAGGAGTGCTCACCTGCTGACAAGGCTACGAGTCTCTGGGTTTCCGTTTGCCACGAGTGTACCTCCCTGCTGCATCTGAGAAGGATACAGTGAATGGTAACATTACTGCTGGCTTGTGCACCTGCCATGCAGCACCGCGCTTTGATATAAGGGATATCACTGTGGTGATTTATATATATAAAAAGAGTGGTATATGTACATATAAAATATTCAGCAAACATGCATGTTAAAATCACTACTGGAAACCTATTCTAAAGACTCTATAGCCCAATATACAGTGTTTCAATTGGACGCATACAAAGTTTCTTTTTTTCCCTCTGTGGGAGAGTGGAATTGCTGCTCATTAGCAGAATAAGAGACTATGGGCCTGATTCAGACCCACTCGCGAGCAGCTGTCCGCTCGCAAGTGGGTCGATGGTCTGCACTGAGCATGCGCATGACGGAGGGAGCTCCGTCGTGCGCATGCACCAGACGCGACGAGCGAAGGACTTTCCTTCGCTCGTTGTGTCTGATCAAAGGGGGCGTGCTGTCGATGTTGATTGACAGCACGCCCCCTTTGGTGGGCGTGCCGGGGGCGTGCCTCCCTGACGGGGGCGTTCCCATTGGAACACCTCCCGTCAGAAGCCGGCCCACTGACATCACTAGTGATGTCAGTGGGAGTGATTTTGGCTCTGATAGAGCCAAAATCACTCCGGGCCTTGCGGTTGAAAACCTCAACCGCAGGCTCCGGCTCGCAGTTTCGATGGTCACGATGGTCACGACCATCGCGGCCATCAAACTGCACGCTCGTATAGGCTGTGGGTGGTGACCCACAGCTATACAAGCATCCAGGAGGATGCTCCATAGTTATGGAGGACGGCCCTCATTCAGAGCGTGCGCTCTGCTCAGAGCGTACGGCTCTGAATGAGGGCCTATATTCATACTGACTACATTTGGGAGTTGAACCACGGAATACAGAGTTTTTCCAAATAACATTTAGTTTATATCTCCTTCGGGATGGAATCACATTTGTGACAACTGGATTTATCATTTTTTCTTATGCCCTATGATTGCTAAACAGCATTGAACTATGCTCCATAGGAGCCTATACAATATTTATGCTATATAATACTGTATATTTTTTGCACGGTGCACACTGATATCTGTGTTTATATCATTAGGCAGCCTCATTTTATCTTGTTATTTTTTATTGCTATATTTATTTATTGTAATATTCTGTGTGGTTTTTTGATTTTTTAGTGTTGTCATGATCATCACATGTTTCATGTTTTAACCATTAAACTCATTATCTATTGATTAGCGCCCTTACATTTTCTATGTTCTTGGTTTGTTTTTTGGGAATGATCCAGTTTTTTCCAAATTGGTTGGGCTAGCTGTCAGTAGTTAGAGTGTATTTTCAACTAGGCCCCCATTGTGTACATAGGTAGTAGCGCCATTGGATTTTTCTTCTGTTGTACACATGAGGAATGTCTGGGGGAGGAGGATAATTTAGATAATTTTTTCATGAGTGTTCTTTCAATGTAAAAGTTTATAAGGGACTTTCAAGGGCTTATGCATCCTGTGCCTTTTGGAGTTTAGATACCCTGAGTGGGCTTATGGAGTGTTTAAAGGGTATAGGAGATTTGATTTAACCACTATTTTTATAGTTAGCTTAGCAGTTCGATATCACATGTGGATAGCAGGTGTCAGGTTATCCTTAGACAAAAAAGCAGAGGTGGTGGAAAGCATTCTACATGAGGTGAAGAGGTTAATGGATATGGATAAGGGGAGGATGGATGCTGTTTGGTGGTCTAGGTTTTGGTGCCATCTGAAGCCCCCTTGAGTGGGTGGCAGACATCTTCTCCCTCTTCATCTTTTGGCTATCTATATTTCTCACTCTCCATAGATTTTGGACTGGGTTTTTGTTTAAAACAGTTTACATATGGCTAAAAGCCCTTCATTTTCTCTTTACTTGTAATTTATGTAGGTGGTTTGTAGTGCCGTGATATACTTGTATGTTGTATAGTTGTGTATTTTTGGAGGGCAGGTGGCAGGTGGGAGGTGGGGAGTTTGACTGGGGCGGTACACCTGTCAAACCGTAACACAGGAGTTCTAAGGCAAGCTCAGGGAGGACAGAAACCTCCCGTGGAGCAGATGGGCCATTTTCAGCAGATGAAACCTGCAGCCTCCAAGCCACCGCGCCCCACAAGCCTCTGTGCCGCCAAATGTCTGCCCTTCAGCACCATCTCAAATCCAGCACCTGATGCACGTGCACCTTTAGCCCCTCCCTAGTTGTGGTGCTGGTCTGGGTTACACCAGGAGAGAACAGTTGTATATGTGCCTTGGTTACAGCTGGATAGAACAGTAGTATACGTGCCTGGGTTACAGCAGGAGAGAACAGTAGTATATGTGCCTGGGATACACCAGGAGAGAACAGTAGTATATGTGCCTTGGTTACACCAGGAGAGAAAAGTAGTATATGTGCCTGGGTTACACCAGGAGAGAACAGTAGTATATGTGCCTGGGATACACCAGGAGAGAACAGTAGTATATGTGTCTTGGTTACACCAGGAGAGAACAGTAATATATGTGCCAGGTTTACACCAGGAGAGAACAGTAGTATATGTGCCTGGGTTACACCAGGAGAGAACAGTAATATATGTGCCAGGTTTATACCAGGAGAGAACAGTAGTATATGTGCCTGGGTTACACCAGGAGAGAACAGTAGTATATGTGCCTGGGTTACACCAGGAGAGAACAGTAATATATGTGCCTGGGTTACACTAGAACAGTAGTACATGTGCCTCGGATACACCAGGAGAGAACAGTAGTATCATATCATTGACTAAGTGCAGCACAGCCACTTGTGAATTTGGAGACACAGCATAGCCACAAAGTACAGCATATAGCAGTGTGCACCCCCTATGAGACCTGTAACTAGACTTTTTGGTACCCTGCGCCTGAGAGAGCATTGGTACCCCCCATCCTCCATTTGTTAAATAAAGACTAAAGATAGTGCACCTTAAAAAGGGTCACGGCCTCATGGGGAAGGGTCAGGGAAGAGAGACTGGAGGCCAGGAGATGCTGGGGATTAAAGAAGAGGAAGCTACAAGTGAGAGTGATAATAAACAGGAAAATTGACAGGCCCAAATAGTGCCCCCTGCCATGGCACTGGTTGCACTACCCTAGTTATGACCCTGCCCCTTATACACATTGAATAAGAGAGTGCACAGCCACTTGTGAGTCTGGAAACAGCACAGCCTATATACAGCAGAGCACAGCACAGCATACAGCACCATTCAGCCATAGGCGCTGAGAGGGGGGGGCAGGTACAGTCTACCCAGGCCCGATTTTGCTAGAGGGGCCCAGAGGGGCCTGGGTCTGGCATCACCCACTGCTTCCTCCCAGCAGCTCAGCACACAGCGTGTGCTGGGCTGCAGTGTGGGACTGCTCGCGGCTGCTGAGGCAGCCGGAGCAGACTCCTATAGCTGTGGGGGGGAGCGATCACACTGATTGCACCCCCCCCGCTTAGCGCCAGGCTGGGGGGGCTTACAGGACCCCCTCCCAAGCGCTTTGCGGCGCTGCAAAACTGATTTGTTTGGGGGTTTTTTGGAGAGGGAATGTGCCCACACCTCCCTCAATTAGGATACACCCCCTCCTTTACCGGGGCCTGGCCAGGTTCTCTACGGCCCTGCATGTAGCCCCTATACACATTGACTAAGAGAGCAGCACAGCCTTTCCTGAGTCTAGACACAGCACATCATATACAGCAGAGTAAAGCGCAGCATACAGCCGCATTCCTGAGAAAGATGGTGTTTTGCCTTGAAGTGGAATCCCAGTCTGGTGGGAAGACCCGAGCAGCCACTCAGATTGACTTCAATTCCTGATGTTCGGGTTGGTCCATATTCCAAGGAATCCAAACCACTCATCTCTAATGTGCAGGCCTCCATTCCTAGGCACTGCAGCGTAAAGTGGGAAAAATGGGGCAGACTAGATGGGCCAAGTGGTTCTTATCTGCCGTCAAATTCTATGTTTCTATGTTTCTAAGTGACTTTTAAAACACTGTTCCAGTAGTTTTAGGGTATTTGCATAAATGGGTGTGTTTTCAACGTGTGCAACTTGCACCAGGGATGTGTCACTAGCAAGTCAGATACTTACAGTATGCTTGCCTACCCTACCCTCACTGTAGCTCTAGCAAGAACCATGGATGTCAGTGGAGCTGCAGGAGAGAATAGGTGAGGGAATCTATAAATGAGAGAGAGTGTGTGTGTGTTTGGGGGGGTTTCTGTTAATGTGAATCTGTGTATGGGGGTGGTCTGTTAGTGTGTGTGTGTCTGTGGGGGGTCTATTAATGTGAGTCTGTGTGTGAGGGGGTTCTATTACTGTGAATGTGTGTATGTGTGTGTGGCCCATAGGTGGATCTGGACATGCCTTTTGGGCGGTGGTGGCCACACCCCCAATGCTTGCTACTTTTATAAATAATCTCCCTCAAACTACTTTTCAAAAGTAGGCAAGTATGACTTACAGGCAGCTACAGTATATTTGTCACTTTTCAGCGGCTATTTTAGTCTCGGTTAGTAACTACATAGAGCCTCATGTTTTGGTTTTGGATCCAGATTCATCTTTGTGTTTTGGTTTTGGTCTTGCAAATATCCAGGGCCGGTGCAAGGTTTCCGGGCGCCCTAGGCAACATTTCACCAACCGCCCCTGCTCCCTCCAATACATAATATGCCACGCATCAGTCCCAAATTCATAATAGACCATACAGAATATTACACACAGCAGAGGACCAAAATCATAATGTATCTCATAACACTGCCGCAAATTCATTATATGTCACTTAGCCATGAATTGTGCCATTAATTTCTTTTCTTTGTGGGCACTCAGCGGTGCCTCCAGTGGCCGGCACCCTTAGGCGGCTGCCTAAGGTTGCCTAATGGTAGCACCGGCCCTGGCAATTCCACCCTCATGTGTTTTGGTTTTGGATCTGTATTTTTTTTTTTAAATAAATAAGAAAAACAGCTTCAATCATGTTATTCAGACATGTTTAAATGCAATCAAAAATATGAGTTCAGGTTTTAAATCCGGGTCTTGAACTAACTTCAGATCTGAACCGGGACTATGGTCAACTCGGAACCCCAAAGTGACTCTGTATTCAGACTTAGTTTGACTCGTAACCCAAAAATGTAGTTGTTGTGTGTTCTCTGGGAACCGGACTCGCACATCTCTAGTGACTACACCCTCACGTTTGTAGTTTGTCAGCATCTGTCGTCTATTTAAATCCAAGTCCCGGCCCCCTAGGAATACACGGCCGCACACCTGACAAAACACACAATTTTTTTATACATCTAGGGATATTTGCTGCTAATGCTGCTGATTCACTTCCATGTACAGTACTGTGATTGGCCTGATTTACTTCCATGTACACTACTGTGATTGGCCTGATTTACTTCCATGTACACTACTGTGATTGACCTGATTTACTTCCATGTACACTACTGTGTTTGGCCTGATTTACTGCCATGTACAGTACTGTGATTGGCCTGATTTACTGCCATGTACAGTACTGTGATTGCCCTGATTTACTGCCATGTACAGTACTGTGATTGGCCTGATTTACTGCCATGTACAGTACTGTGATTGCCCTGATTTACTGCCATGTACAGTACTGTGATTGGCCTGATATACTGCCATGTACACTACTGTGATTTACCTGATTTACTGCCATGTACAGTACTGTGATTGGCCTGATTTACTGCCATGTACAGTACTGTGATTGGCCTGATTTACTGCCATATACAGTACTGTGATTGGCCTGATTTACTGCCATGTACAGCACTATGATTGGCCTGATTTACTGCCATGTACACTACTGTGATTGGCCTGATTTACTGCCATGTACAGCTCTGTGATTGACCTGATTTACTGCCATGTACAGTACTGTGATTGGCCTGATTTACTGCCATGTACAGTACTGTGATTGGCCTGATTTACTGCCATGTACAGTACTGTGATTGGCCTGATTTACTGCTATATACAGTACTATGATTGGCCTGATTTACTGCCATGTACAGTACTGTGATTGGCCTGATTTACTGCCATGTATAGTACTGTGATTGGCCTGATTTACTGCCATGTACAGTACTGTGATTGGCCTGATTTACTGCCATGTACAGTACTGTGATTGGCCTGATTTACTGCCATGTACAGTACTGTGATTGGCCTGATTTACTGCCATGTACACTACTGTGATTGGTCTGATTTACTGTCATGTACACTACTGTGATTGGCCTGAATTACTGCCATGTACAGTACTGTGATTGGCCTGATTTACTGCCCTGTACACTACTGTGATTGGCCTGATTTACTGCCATGTACACTACTCTGAATGGCCTGATTTACTACCATGTACAGTACTGTAATTGCAAGAATAGAACTATATAGATATTAAATAGGGCGCTGTGGTGAGAAGTTTTCCCAGCAGCTGCAAAAAGGGGAGGTAGTCAGCCTCCTATATAACAATATAGAAAAGAGAATATGCAGCGCTGATAATAGATGCAGTTTAATATAAATATAAAAACAATACAATCATGAAAATAAAAACATATCAAAATATAATTGGTATGTGGTAATAATGTGGATCCACTGCGATAGTAGATAGAGGTCCAAATAACAACCTCATAAAGCATGCATATTATCCATATTATCCTGGAAAAGCTACCAGGTGGTAGTGAAATGCGTTGGAGGTTCTTCCTATCAGGCACACATCTTTTGGTCACTATTCAGGAACTGTATTGGAGTTTTCTCAACTTGGGACGCCATTCCTGGTTCCAGCATCACTCTTTTAGAGGTCTTTCCGTGCGTTGGATGTTCGCCGGTGTGATACCATCGCTAATTTTGGGACCCTCGTTTATCTGGACATAAGCTGGTAAAATCTTTCCCATTGTTGGATTTACAACTATATCCCACGTTACCTTACGAGACATTACATCAGTGCCCATCCAGTATATTGCTGCAGCAATTGTGCCTATAGGATAATATGCATGCTTTATGAGGTTGTTATTTGGACCTCTATCTACTATCGCAGTGGATCCACATTATTACCACATACCAATTATATTTTGATATGTTTTTATTTTCATGATTGTATTGTTTTTATATTTATATTAAACTGCATCTATTATCAGCGCTGCATATTCTCTTTTCTATACAGTACTGTAATTGGCTTGAATTACTGCATGTACAGTACTGTGATTGGCTTGATTTACTGCCATGTACAGTCCTGTGATTAGCCTGATTTAATGCCATGTACTGTACTGTGAATGACCTGATTTACTGCCATGTACACTACTGTGATTGGCCTGATTTACTGCCATGTACACTACTGTGATTGGCCTGATTTCTGCTCTGTACAGTACTGTGATTGGCCTGATTCATGGTGGGTGACAATAATTTGTCGAATTCCGAGCAAATTGGGACTAACTGAATTTGGCTGAATTTTGGCTAAAGTTTTCAAACTTACTGGATCTATTCTCCCATCCCTGCTAATTAGTGCTCATTATGTTCTCTCTGTAGGTGACAAGTCCATATCTCAGCTGGATGAGCAGATAGCTGTCCCAGGAGAAGAGATCACTATTCCCTGTCATTACCCGCAGGAGCTCACAGGGACAGTACATGAAGTCACCTGGTATAAAGGAGAGAGTGAGCTTTGCTCTTATAATGATAATGAACTCTACACCTCAGCTCAACTAGACAGAAATAACTACTCAGTGGTCAGTTTCCCCACAGATGTCTCATTGCATATACATAGAGCTGACCGCTATCATCACTCCCATTACTGCTGCCAGGTGACCACCAGTAATGGGACTTTAATAAGTTATAAAAGCACACAGCTGGTCATTGCAGGTAAGAATATAGCATAGATGTGTGTACTCTGTGATATCAGTTATATAAATTAAATATATCCATGAAATAAACAAAAACAAATATAAAAGACATTTAATACTACACATGTCTGATTATGTACTAAACCAGGAACATACAATGGTTATTAGTAGGAAGACATTTCATATGATATCCTAGTGACTGTTCTTCCAGACTGACAGGTGACCATCAGATACTTACATGGAACTTGCCTTATCCTATATTTCTGGTAGAAGATCATTGAGCACACTGTGCCTGATACTGTACATAAGGAAGACAGCAGCATGTGCTCTCTTATTCATTTTACTGGAGACAGAGGCCTGTCCATCCACCATGTTGCCCCCCATACCAGATACCGGAAGCGCCATCTTTCCAGGGATTTATTCCAAAAGCAATAGAATGAGCAGAAGAGAGCAAAGACTGGTGCAGTGCTATAGCTTTGACCAGCTCCTGTGCAGGTGCCTTCTTTCTAACGATTTCACCTGACAGGTAGCAGCACTAGATATAGGTACGGAAGGGACCTTTGGGGCCATATGTACCATACAGTCTGCACCTATAATATCTAAACCACTGCACACATTCCAAAGAGATAAATGCATATACTGTATGTGGCTATTTTTCAGAGTTGTATGAATCTCTTGGTGCTAATGATCCCTGGGTGTTTTCTTAGTTTGCTTAGTTTGTGCAACAGAGTGTCCTAACACCTTGTCTGTGTGCGATACAACTACCACCTTTCTGTGCAACAGTGCAACATTACAATCCACCAGTGTGCATTGGTTTACCATCTGCTGATGCAGTTGTGCATCATTCACCATTCCTCCAGTGTAAGCTGCCGGTGCCAACCCGTATACAAGTGCCAACTTCTTGAGCAGCAGTGTGTCAGTAAATTCCGCCAGTGTGTGATGTTTTACCATCTGCTGACGCAGTTGTGCGTCATTTACCACTCTTCCAGTGTAAGCTGCCAGTGCCAACCCATGGCTCAGTAGCACTTCAAGTATCTACTGCATATTTATACAAGTACCAGTTCTCTATACTTCTTGTAGAAGTATACTTACAGGGCCACCGGTTATTTTGCCTCTATTCCTAACGTGTCAGACACCTGTCCAAAGGGCCGCGACCTGCCAGCTGGGTGCAGCTCAAACCCATATTCCACATGGAGGGGTCACTAGTGAACACCTCCCAGTTGGTTAGACTTCATGCCTTTGGACAGGTCTCATCAACATTTGATATTGATGGATGAGGAGGTCCTATATCCAGGCCCCATGCCTTCAGCGTCTCACCAGTCCAGGGACCTCAGCTTCCATCCCCTCAATAGGGAATTCCTCAACATCAAAAGTGACAGTCTGGAGTGAAGGACAGCATTCCAGTTGGCTGGGACACTCACTGTAGGGTTCCCTATCTGTCCTAAATGCCTGTAAAATTGGGCATGACAGGGATGCTCTGACTTGCAGTTTGCCAGTAAAAATATGTAATATTTTCCATAAAACAATGATTATTACCACAACACCAATAGCCCTGGATTGTTGGGATAAGCCCTAGTGCCATCAGCATATAGCTGGTTTCTGGGTGAAGCCTAGTGCTGGTTTTAGCAAAAAAAAAAATAGAATTTAAATTCTAAGATGTTCCCCATAACATATTTTGATCCTAGCTATTATCTTCTAGAAGGTGTTAGATAAATGAAATGTAGAACCTGTTTAGTTGCTATGGGCAACATCTCCACTTCTATCGAACTCACACATTAGTTAATATACCCCTAAGAGGCAACTAATTTTTGGGGGGATTTTGTATGTGTTTTCTTAGTGGTTTTGTGATGGTCTTCCAAACCTCCTATTGATAAATTAGGTGGTTAATACGTTTTCAATGCAAAAAAACAGGGAGAGTAATGTGCAGTCTAAATGGGAGTTTTCCTGTTGATTTTGCTGATGTTGAACAGTAAACCAGCAGGATTCAAAACTGAAGTGAAAATGCAGAAAACCTGGTGATTGTGCCAACCCAACATTAGCATTTCCCCCTAATCTCTCCCCTTTCTGTGTTCCTATTTACTTGTGTTTACCCCCTGATCTGCTCCGTGTTACCTTTCTGTCCTCTCTTCCAGTTCTCTTACTGCCCCCTGTCCGTGTCAGTTCTTGTCCACATACTTTATCTGCCCCTTTCTCTTATGTCTTTTCTTATTCCTATCTTACCAATTGTATTGTCTGTCATTTATTGCACCCATCTCAAATGTCATGGATCTGTCTCTTGTCCTCATTTCTCCATCACAACTATATCCTGTCCTCTCCACCTATAAAGCCATTTTCTAGGGCAGCCTGAGTGAGTAACTTTCTGTGATTGAACTTAACCAGGGAATGGGAAAAGCAGAAGAGGAATCTTTAACTAGGTGCACTTGGGCAATGTATCAAATTTTAAAATATAACTTTGATTATATCATATGATAAAATATTAATATACTACGTAGATAACATATGAGAAGCAAGCAAAACAAAAACAGAGAAGAATGTACAAAGAAATGAGGAAGTGTTTAAAATGCAGTTCCGCTGGTGCTAATAATTATAAGTATCCCAAATGTTATGGTGCTGTCACACTGTATTTGATAACTAATTTATACAATAATTAAATGTTCTTGCTGTATGTTATTCAGCTGCTGTATCAATATCAGTTCTCATTGATTTCACACTATGAGGTATAACCATAGTTCTATATTGTTTGTATGGTACAAAGTTCTTAGGATTGTGATAATCAAGTAGTATAGTTGTTACAGAACTTCCCCCAATGATCGCAACAATGTTGTTATGAAGTTGTTACATAGAGTACATAGTGTATTATACTGTTACATATACACAATATTCACTGTGACTAATAATCGGTACCACAGTGATTATACAGGAATCTAACTGACATCCTGTTATCCTTGGTATAAAAATCTTATGATATAACTGGACCAACAATCAGTTATTATACCTTATTGCATTTATTTATTTATTCTTCACTATAAGATTTTTAGATAGAATTATTATTCTATATGACTGATGTGTGAGCAGGTTTGCGCTGGGAATAATTTCTTTGTTATAGAATAAAAGGGCGCCTGTTTTCAATAGATGGTTTGGCCTGTGAGAAAGTGATTTGTATAGCGAAACGCGCATCGGCAATTCCGCTGATGCTGTGTACCACTTTATCAAACAATATATGCTGAGAATGTCCCACTAACTTGCCTTTCACATGGAGACACTGTGCTGTGCAGTGCTCTATTGAATATATGTCTGTGGGAGACTAGAGTCATTGATACTGTGCACAGCGCTAGCAACGAGGGTTGCTGCTAGTTCTATATTACCCAGGGGTTTCACCCCTTAATTACCATACTGTATATCTACACTACAGTATCCTATCATTGACGATACACTTATCCTGCTGTGTGTCAGGTGCCTGACTGCAGTAATTGAAAAAGCTGCATAATGTAACCACTTATCTTAAAATGATACATGACCGATTTACCTTACAAGTGGTTTACAATTTACACCGAATACCATTTATAATTAATGGAAGTGAAAGGATAATATTACAACCGATATCAGTGTAAAATATCATATCATAAGATTTTTATACCAAGGATAACAGGATGTCAGTTAGATTCCCGTATAATCACTGTGGTACCAATTATTAGTCACAGTGAATATTGTGTATATGTAACAGTATAATACACTATGTACTCTATGTAACAACTTCATAACAACATTGTTGTGATTATAGGGGGAAGTTCTGTAACAACTATACTACTTGATTATCACAATCCTAAGAACTTTGTACAGTACAAACAATATAGAACTATGGTTACACCTCATAGTGTGAAATCAATGAGAACTGATATTGATACAGCAGCTGAATAACACACAGCAAGAACATTTAATTATTGTATAAATTAGTTATCAAATACAGTGTGACAGCACCATAACATTTGGGATACAAATAATTACTAGCACCAGCGGAACTGCATTTTAAACACTTCTTCATTTCTTTGCACATTCTTCTCTTTTTTTGTTTTTATTTTGCTTGCTTCTCATATGTTATCTACGTAGTATATTAATATTTTATCATATGATATAATAAAAGTTGTATTTTAAAATGTTATACATTGCCCGAGTGCACCTAGTTAAAGATTCCTTTTCCACTTTTCCCATTCCCTGGTTAAGTTCAAATTATCTGTATGCAATCTTTGGTAGCACCCCTCCCTGTTGGACTCTAGAATTTATATAATATACTGTTATACGTGACGTGTCCGGGAAGAGGCATGGCAATCAAACACTATATCAAGACTCCAGTGCAGTGGATATATCTATGGCATGTAGTCAGTTTGCCCTTATTGTTACATTGATACATTACAGAAAGCAACAAAATCATAAATTAGAGTTGTGCGCTGACCCCCGTGTTTTGATTTTGGATCATTTTAAAAAAAAAAAAATTAAAAAGTGTTTAAAACCAGCTAATATCCGTTAATTTATGCATTACAAAACCCAAACTGCAGATGTAAAATCCAAATTCCAATCCACAAAAAGATCAGAACCGCATCTCAGATTTATCAGGATTCACGAAATTCAGGTGGATTCGTAATTTTGGAGAACTGAGGCCCTGATTTAGAGCTGAACACTCTGAGCAGAACGCTCGCTCTGAATCAAGGCCGTCCTATTTAAATGTGGAGCGGCCTTATGGATGCTCGCATAGCTGTGGGTTACCACCCACAGCTTATGCGAGCGTCCATGATGATGGTCGCGATGGTCAAGACCATCGCGACCATCGGGCTTGCGACGAGACCCTGCGGTAGGGTCTCGCTGCCGCAAGCCCAGGAGTGATTTTGGCTCTATCAGAGCCAAAGTCACTCCCACTGACATCATTACTGATGTCAGTGGGGCCGGCTTCAGACGGTAGGCGTTCCCATGGGAACGCCTCCGTCTGGCCGCCACACCCCCGGCATGCTCACCAAAGGGGGCGTGCTGTCTGTCACCATCGACAGCACGCCCCCTTTGGTGCGAGACCCCGAGCGACGTATTTCTCGTCGCTCGCCGGGTCTCGCGCATGCGCACGACGGAGCTCCCTCCGTCGTGCGCATTCTCACAACATCGACCTGCTTGCGAGCGAACTTTGCTCACGAGCGGGTCTGAATGACCCCCTGAACCTCTAGCAGAAATGCCCAGAATTACAGTGGGAAAAGAGATCTAATCAGCAGTGTCTGTTACTGGTGAGATGGGATGAATAATTAAAAATAATATTTTCAAGTACAGTAGGGGGTTTTAATGTAAGTCTCAAAACTTTAACCATTGCTGTACTGTACATCTAATAATTTATTTTATACTAGAATTTATTGTATTTGTTATCCCAATCCCTGCTATGTTTGCTAACACTGAGGGTTGTACTGACATCTGTGCCCCAATGCTGGTCTCCTATAGTCTAATTCATTGTTTTCTTTTTCTGGAAATATTTCAAAAAATACTTTTCTGATTCCATGTTCACAAAATGTTTCACCAGTCACAGAACATGTGCAAGCACCAGGGTGACATATATCATACACTAACAATTATACATAATACTACACAAATATATTACTAAACATTACAATAAATCACCAGTTATTAATCCTATAAAATAATGTTGAGATCAATCATTGTTCTAAATTACATTTTATCTTTCTAGATCCCTGGTACCTGTACAACTTATATGTTCGAGTTAAGCAGCCAAATAATATCACAGCTGATACAGGAGGTTCTGTGACACTGAGCTGCTCATACAGTTATTTCAGAGATAGAGATGTCCTGTGTGTGAATGTTTACTGGAGAGTGAACAGCACAAATGGGTCTTACGCCTACCACCCCTACCAGGAAATGGTTCATCCCAGGTATAAAGGAAGAACAATGATTACAGGATTATCAGATCTCAGCATACAGGGGGTGCAGGTAGCAGACAGTGCCCCTTACTACTGCTTTCTGACTATCAAGGTGTGCGATGGTGATGAAAAAGTTAAACAAATAGCTGTATATGGAGAAGGAACCAGACTGATCATAAAAGGTAAATTGAAAATGAATGATAAAAAAATAAAAGAAAATTATTTACTTTGAAGTTTGTAAAAAATGACTACTTACCTGCTTCTGTGTGCACCATACATGCCTACTCTCCCAGGAATCGCGGGAGGCTCACGATTTTTCGGGTAACCCCCCGCGATCCCGGAAGAGTAGGCATATCTCCCGCATCCCGCCCACTTCCTAGTGAAGTGGGCAGGACGGGGAGATTTTACCTGAAATTATCGGGTTCGTCAGGAAGTGGCGGGGCTAAATTAGACAAATCTCATCATTTAGCCCCGCCCCCTCCTCACGGACCCGCGAATCACAGGGGTTTTCTGTAAAGGGGACGGGGCCTAAAGCCGTCTATCGTCTGGCCCCGCCCCCCAAAGAGGAGAGCAGCAGGTCCTCTCCTGCTGCTCCCGGAAAGCTGCCCAACAATGTAGGTAAGTATGGTGTGCACTTGTGCAATGTAATACTGTACATCAACTAAATCTCAGTATAGAGTTAGGATTAAGTGGAAACAAATGTGCAATATAGTCATGTAAGGGGTACAAGTACATTTATTTATGTGTTGCATGTGTGATGCCCCGTATCATTGCACAGAGCCACTTTAAGATTGATCATTGCAGCTCTGTGAGATCTGGGTGCAGGAGCTGCAGCTGGACTATAGCTGACATGATCCCTACTGAGCACATAGGAAGTGCAAATGTGCCAGGGGTGCCGAGGGAAGGGGCGGGTACTAATTACCTGGGCACGGGCTTGTTGGAAGGGTTTAACAGGGACCTGGGTCTGAAAACACCCCCCTCCCTAATACCAGTCAGCAGGCCAGCACATGCTACTGTGTGCTTTGCTGCAGTGGGATATCTGGGAGACTGATCACTGCTGCCACTGAGCAACAACAGTTCTCCTCTGCTCTGCATGCGGGGGGGGGGGTGAGCAATCACGCTGATCATGCCCTCCTGGATGTGCACCAGGCTGAGCGGCTTACAGTGCTCCCCCTCCCCAGCTCGCAACGATGCTTCGTGGCACTTTAAATAGGTTTTTTCTTAAAGCGGGCATGGTCATGGCTTCCCCAATTAGGCCACACCCCCTCAATAGTAATCATTTCTGGGCTGGCTCTCCACAGGCCCTGAAATGCTCACTCAGCAGAAGAGATGCCAGAGAAACTGGGAAGTGGACAGCTCCAGGTGGGCATTGAGAGGCGGACTGCCACTGAGATGTCATTATCAGAGGATGGAGTTGCTATTCATAGGAGATGGGACGAATTTGTCTGCTTCATTAAGCAGAGAAGTTGGCCTGACTTGCCACCACATTAGTAGGGAAAACACTGAGTACAGAGGCATTCCAGGGGATGCCCCCTGAGTTACCAAAGTTACTATGAGGACCCCTTGAGATTATTATTGAAGGGAATCTGCTTGACCATGTTTGTGCTGAGTAAGCTGAGAGATTTGTCTCAAGTTGCTAGTTAGGTAAATGCCTCATGAACAATCCAGAGATAAGCCGAGCTGCAAGGACAGTTTAAAGTACAACTGCAAGCAGTGTGCCTGGGACTTACAGTGCCACAGAGGACAGTGTTTCAGCGTGAGCTTTGAGAGGAGAGCTGCACCCAGACTTGTGTCTACTGGATTTGCAGACAAAAACAATTGTATTATTTGCTAGTAAGTAACTATTATTGACAATAGACATTGTTACTGTACCTACTAAACTTATTACAGCACTGCAACAATAGACAGCCACATTTACCTTAATTAAACAGTGCACTTAAAGATTACACTAGTGACTTGGGCAGCCTTAAAAGGGTAAAAGCTGCAATAAGTGTCCAGGACTGTTAGGAAAGGAAACACCAAACATTTGATGATCCAGTCTGATAGAGCTGTAGTTTCAAATGTAGCTCCATATATAGGTCTGAAGAATCACAATAAAGTCAGAAATATTTGCAAAACAGATTGGTGAAAGCATTAGTACTATTGACTGTCTTGTACAATGTTATTTATGCTATGGGGATAATGTATTACAAGTTTATACTACTATGTATTCATTGCTTAATTTTAAGGTTTATAGTTTGAGAAAAACTATATTTAAAATATGGGACCCAGTCTAAGTCCAGTTTCTGGGTCCATAATAAAATACTTCTTGTATTTATTAAGTTGTGTTTTAGTGTGCCTGGGGATGGGAATCCTTTGCCTCTCTGCTGTGGTGTGGTTGAGATAAAACAAATAGGCTTCTGGAAATTGATACCAAAGTGGAAATCAGAATCCTTGTATCCTGCCCCAACTAGGTAACACCAGGGGATAAATTTACGAAGATTCGAGTTTGGTCAAGTTAGCATTCTCTGAAGAGTTTGGACATTTTTATCCAATCGCAAATGTCAAAGTTGGGAGAGAAATCTCCTTTGCTACAGGAAAAGTCTGGAAAGTTAGCAAACTCTCTTTAATTCACTATTGGCCAAACTCAAGTAACTTTTTTCTAGTAAAGATAGAATTCGGGAATTTACCAAGATGATTGTTTCAAAACTCTCATGAGAATGGACAAAACTCGTGTCCAAACTAATTCACCTGCCTGTGAGCTGCAAATTCTGCAGAAACATACACAGAACAGTGTGATCCATGTTTGTTTCTGTCTGCAAATAGCCCAAAAATAGTTAAATGTTTAAAAAAATGACGTAGGGTCCCCCACCAAAATGCATAACCAGCCCCAGACTGCTCAGCCTGTCCTTGTTCCTAAAAATATGAGGTAAAAAATGAGTAGGGTTACTCTGTATTTTAGGAACTAGCACTGGACTGCTGATCCTGTCCTCATCCTGAGCTCCCCAGGCTTAGCCTGAATCCCAGGGCTCTTCCCTCACCCCTGGGCTGTGGGTACCGGGGTAATAGTAGTGTAAAAAGTAAGAAACTATTGTTTTTTACTGTGGAATTACAGGTGCCAACATGCATGCCCTTTGGCACTTCTGAAACTGCACAGGCACCTGTACTCCTGCTGTAAAATAAATAGTTATAAAACCATAACACACACCATAGAAAATATAACTTTATTACATACACCTACCTACCCCTCTCATACATACTTTTCTGCTGTCCGACGATCAGTCCACTTCTCCAAGTAGAAGTCCAAAGGGAGTACCTGTGAAAAAAGTAGCTATACTCACCTCCATCCTGGCGCCAGTCTCCTTAGCATCCCCGGGTCTTGGCAAAAGAACAAACTGGCACCCGGACCAAACATTTACATTAACGATGTATGCGTGTGACCACGTACACCACTAACCGGCTCCTGACTGTCTGACCAGTCCACGTGAGAACTGTCAGGGGCCAGCAGCCAATCAGTGGCTGCTAACTGTAAAGTGGCCACTGATTGTGTCCCACAGGAATTGCATATAGTTGTACACCACCCCATAATTGAAGTTGATACCCTATGAATAATAAATATGCAGATTTCTACTTCAGGGTCCATAGGGGGTCCACAGGGTTGACCTTGGGGTATAGGTTGGGAACCAAATCCGGGCACCACGCAGTTAAAGCTTTTAGCTCCCAGGATGCACTGGGTCCACTCTCCCTATAACCCCACCCCCAAGCCAGAGGCACCTCAGTTTAAGTTGTGCCCGGCCAGAGTCGGGTCACCGTTTAGTGCAGTGGGGAGCTGATTAGCAGCTCCTAAGCTTTATTTTTTCTAAGTACAGAGTTTTTTTATTTTTACTTTGGACTTTCAGAGCGGCAGCGTCGGACTGTCCATAGGACGTCTAAGCTGCCGCTCCGTCACCCCGCCGGCGCTGAGACGCCAGTACAGATCTGGGGATCTCAGTGGGACCCCAGAGTCTGTACTAGCCGGACTCTGCGGGCGCCAAGGACTGCTGCCGGATCCACGGGGAGCAGGTAAGATCGCGGATCACCGCTTGCGGTGATCCGCGCATTTAATATGCAGTCCTGTGCCTCCGGTCTCCGGGGACTGACCGGAGGCGCCGGCAGTGGCGGCGGGCCCCCCATACCCCATGTGTCCACTAGACCACCAGGGACTTACTGATCGGCGCTGGGAGCCGGCGTCCCGGGAGGTTAATAGCCGGCCAGGGGAGGAAGCTTTCCCTGTTACAGCGGCTCCTCCCCTCAGCTCAGCGCGCCTTTCAGTATGTATAGTCTGGCATCGCTGAGCTGTTTCCTCCGCAGGCCACGCTTCTTCTGAGGTCTCCAGCGGCCATTTTCTTGTGGTGCAGCAGCAGAGCTCCGGAGATGGCAGTGAGTCCAGTCCCCCTGCGTACCTCACCATCAGGTCAGTGTACACAGCGCTGTAGCCTTCCCAGACACTGAATCTGGGTAAGTTGAATGCAGTGTAATAGTGCAGTATATTATATGACATGTTTATGTATATATGTATATATCTGCATGGTATGTGACTTATGCTAGTGCTGACTGTCTGTATTTAATTCTCTCACCTGTCAGTGTATATCTATCCCTTTTCTTTATCTGCCCTAATACAGCTGTACTTGGGGTGGTTCTGAGACCTCACATTTATATACTTGTTAATATTTGTGAGGTTTGTCACATACTGTTGCGTGCTGCACGTTGCCATATTTTAGATGGAACTGTGTGTTGCATACGCTGAAAATGGGTCCCTGCAGCTAATTTTTGGCATCAGTCAGGACCAGTATAGCGCTGCTTAATATTTCCGCCAAGAGGGTTGGTCAGATATATCTGACCAGGAGATAGAGCATTATACTACACCCATTTTTCCTATCCTGCAAGCCATGTGCTGCAGGTGTTAGTGCGGAGGATTTGACTCATAAAGGGTTCTGTATGTGGCGTCATCTGGTGCCGGCCCCTTTCACGACCCCCTTGGGCGGTTTGTTTTCTCGGGATCCTCTCAATTGCGGATTGCCGGGTGGGCCCCATTGTTGTACCTCACTTGGGGTTACTCCACCATACTGCCCTTTTCATCTCAGGGTATCTCACAGTTTCTTGCACTCTTCCCCTGTGACACAGACTATCGCTCCCTGCAGGGGTTTTCGCAGTATATGAATTCCCCCTGGTGCCACAATAGTCTGTCATGCCCCTTGCAGGGATTACCACAACAGCCACCCTGGGTGGTGTCGTTTTCTATGAAACGCAAATTGGCGTGGTTGACGCCCTGTGGTTACTTCCCAGTTGGCTCTGCATGTACTGGATACTGTTTTGGGCTCTTTCCCTCTTACGGGTGGAAGCCTATTTCAGGTATTATTATCCCTGCTTTAGGGCTGGTAGCAGGTCCATTCTGGTTAGAGTGAATGTTGACCTGCACCTGTATCATACACCCTCAGTCTTACATGCCTTCGGGTTCCCTGTTGCTGACTAGCGGGTGGATCGCATAGCGGGACTCTGGCTGTTGCCAGATAGGAGGTGTTACAACAGTGTTTGGCTTCCTGTCCCAAATTCCCTGAGGGTCATCACGAGCCCCTCCTGGGGTGGATGGGCGTGTTACTCGTCTGATTACAGACGTTACTACGCCTCCCATTCCTGCGTGGTCTGTAGGTGGTAACTCTGCCTGAAATCGGTATACTTGCTTTCAGGGGTTGTTACCCATCCTACCATGGCTATAGCATGGTTGGTTAATACTATTGCATATTGGGCTGATGCATTTGGAACATTTTTTCCCCTCCAACACGTCGGGGGTTCAAATGTATTTGGTTGCTCTCGTAATATATGCAGTTGTCATAGGTGGAAATGCCTATATTGGATACCAGTCTCCTAACTTTCAGAGTTCCGGCTGCGACTGTATCCTCCGTAATACCCTATGGCTGCGCTCTGGGAATGCAGAGGTGCAGATACCATCTTTAGGGTTGATCTTGGTTGGTCCTGACCTTGTCAAGATTGTAGTAACATTGGCAGTATTACTAACGACAAGTTTACCGCTTTCAGCTATGCCCTCTACAAGGCCTCAGACTAAGTCTGTAAAGTCTTTTTGTCCTCTGGGTCAGCCTAAAGGTCTGTTTCTTCGTAGACTGTCGGCATCTACAAGGGCCGACATATCCAGTACCGAGCAGGCCTGGACTGCCAGCCAATCCTGCTTCTGAACCTACGGATATCTCTTCAGCCTGACGGGACAGGCCTACAACTGGGAGATACCGATTTTCTCAGTTCGCCCGGTACTAGTGTCAAGTTGCCGTGGCTACGTGGGTAGGAGGGTACGCCCTCTCTTTGCTCAGGCGGCCTCTTTACAAGGGCCTTACAGATCCAGAAAGCTATGCAGTTGTTGCGGTAAGCGGACCTAATTAGGCCATCCCCACTATCTCAGTGAGGGACTGGTTGTTCTGCTTTCTTTCTGGTGCGGTGGCTGAATGGTCCTCTTTGGCCTATTCTCTGTCTCAATTCCTTGAACCAGTTCCTAATGCTACCTGGGCTCAGGAGGAAATCCCTATGCTCCATCATACGATGTTTGGAACCTGGGGACTTTATGGTACCTTTCCTCAGCATGGGCTGAGGTTTGCTGTATCACAGCAACACTTACAATTTTTCGGGCTCTGCCTGTTGGGACTGTCCTCAGCCCCACAGGGGTTTACCAGTGTTTTGGATTTTCTGACAGTTCTCCTGTTCAGTATATCCCAATGCTCCTGTACCTGGACGGCCTCCTGCTCTTAGCGGGATCACCGGGGTACTTTACAGCCAGGTCAGGATGACTGTGGCTTCAGGGTGCAGACGTTTAATCAACGGGGAAAAAGTCCTCCCTGCATCCCTCTCTGGGTATTCTTCATCTAGGATCCCTGCTGGATTCTCAGAATCTGAGAATTCTTCTGGCGTAAGACGGAATCTCCACTCTTCCATTAGGAGTACGTGGTTGTCTGCGCAGTCGACATATGTCTTTACACTCTGGGATGCATGGTGGAATGGGCTCAGTTCCATTCCAGACCTTTCCATAATTGGCTCATCTCTAGATGGAACAAGCTTTTTCTGTCGGATCACTGTTCAAACGATGATGCTCTCTCCGGAGGCAAGTCGGTCCCTGTCCGGGTGGCTATGGCCATCTCGTCCAGGGTATTCTTTGCTATGGACAGTGTCTGGTTCGCATCCTTTTCAGTGCAGTTGGACGTCTGTCGATTCCACCCTGTCAATTAACTTACTCTGGCATAACTCTTGTTTCCCGGTGAACCTGAAAAGGTTCAGTCCGACAGGGTCAGGACAGTGGCTTCCTTTTTAGCAACACTGTTCGTTGGGTGGCAATGACAGGTATGTCACATATTCGGACATAGTCCGAGGGTCTCCTCCCGACCATCTCGGCAGCATTCATTTCAGGAGCTCTCCATTGGGAAGCGGGAGTCCTCAGCCGTCACGACGTGCATCCCGGGGACTAGTCTCTTCCCCAAGAGAGGTTTCATCTCCTGGTGAGCAGGGGGGGCCCCCCTGAGGTGACCCTCAGGGCCTTCTGACTTTATTACACTATGGTGTTACAGTCCAGCTCTGGGCATTCTGAAGCAACCTTCAGCAACTCTTTGTCGATGAAGTGGTCCTTTCACTTTGTGTACCTCTGTTCTCCGGTCTCCCTTCTTCCTCGAGGTCTTTGGAAGTGTTTCAATGGAGACGGAGATGCTTTCCTGCTGGTGGCTCCTGATTGTCCCAGATGTCAGGGGTATTTGGATTTTCGGAGTCTCTCCATCGATACTCCATTCCTGATGCTTCGCTGCCCGGACCTGTTGTCTCAGGGTCCTTGGTTTTGCCTTGGACCTGGGTCGTTTGTCATTGACTGTGTCCCTACAGTGGTCTTACGGCTTCCCTGGCTTTGTCATCGTTGGAATGATTAGAGCACATGGATCAGCTTTTGCTGGGACCTACCACAAACTGTGGCAACCATAAATCTTATGGTATTGTACCTGTCGATACAATCCTCCGGTGTCCAGGATTTCCAGATATTCTGGCATTCCTTCTGGCTGGCTTGGGTTTCACACTTGGCCTGGTCTTCCTGACAGTGCGGATCTCTACACTGTCAGTATGGTTAAGATATGGAATTGCTCCACTCTGGTATCCAGTTCATCCTTTGGAGTGTTTTCTGGATTATGCTTCCATTTGTCCTCCCTAGGGACTCCTTGGGAGTTAGTAGTGGTTCTTCGTTCCCTCCGGGGACAGTCAATGGAACCGCTGGTTGTGATAGCCATTACATGGTCTATTGCTTAGGCTCTCTCTTTCTCTCAGGGTGTTTATATCAACCAGGAGAGTGTCTGAATTGGGAGCGTTCTCATATGGCTCCCTCTTCTGGAGGGCATCATGTCAGGGTGTGAGTTGCTCTCGCCCTGTGTTTCTTCTTAGTGGTTTTCAGGTTCCATATTATTCTGGAACTTATGGTACGGCCATTCTGTCCCCAGTCCTCTCGGCTGGTGTGGCCTCATTGACTGTGGTCCGGCCTCTTTGGATTTATGTGATCCATTAAGGTTCCTTACGGAAATCGGACTCCTTATTGGTGGTCTGAGATTTCTGGTTTTCACAGGAAAGGATGGCCGGCCTATAACCAAATGTTGGTGGATGGCCTCGTAGGTCTTCCTCAGGGGCCTACCCATGGGTAGGCCTTTCTGTTGTTGATGCTTGTTTTTTCTCGGGCCATGTAACCCTCGTGGGCGGCTCGCTGTGGCGCCTCGGCTGTTTTGCCTTACTAGGTGGCTACGTGGTCTTCTGTCCACACCTTTTTAAGGATCTAGGCATTGGTTTCCTTTGCATCTCAGGATGCTTCCTTTTTGGCGACGGATTCTCCTCTCAGCACAGGAGCGTCCCCACCCTTGGTTGAACTGCTTTGGGACATCCCCAAGGTCAACCCTGTGGACCCCCTATGGACCCTGAAGTAGAAAACAAGAGATATGGTAAGAACTTACCTTTGTTATCTCTGTTTCTACGAAGTCCATAGGGTCCACAGGGCGCCCGCCCTGACGCACCTGGCTTCATATGGGCTGTGTGGCTGGTCACCGGTTTTCCGTCTCCCATTTCTGTGAGTATGGTTATTGAGTGTTCCAGTTTTCTCTCTCTTTTTCTCTCCTCCTCCGGCCTTTGGCTACTTACAAACTGAGGTGCCTCTGGCTTGGGGGTGGGGTTATAGGGAGAGTGGACCCAGTGCATCCTGGGAGCTAAAAGCTTTAACTGCGTGGTGCCCGGATTTGGTTCCCAACCTATACCCCAAGGTCAATCCTGTGGACCCTATGGACTTCGTAGAAACAGAGATAACAAAGGTAAGTTCTTACCATATCTCTTGTTTTTGTATTCAGAAAGCCAACTGATGTTGATCAGTTTAGGTCGGTTTTAAATCAATCTAAATTGACCTTTAGTAAATTTAAGCCCTAGTGTACTAGGCTAACTGAAGTTGAAACCCTACAGACAATAAATATGTGCATTTTGCTTTCAGAAAGCCTACCGTTGATGATTGATTTAGATGCATTTTAAAACATTCTAAATGACCTTATGAGGGCACATCTGTACATATTGACAGATGAAGATAGACTTATACCCCTTTTACACTGCCGTAATAACCCGGGTTATTGCCAAGTTTACCATTATCGCAGAAAAGGGTCCCTGAAAAATAACCTGAGTCCAGTGACTGAATTTGACTCTGATCACAACCAGGGTTGAATTTGGGAAGTACCTGGTTTATGGTGCGATGTAAATGGCATGACCTGGGTCACGATGACCTGGGCCATGCCTCAAACCAGCAGATTGGCGTAATGCTTAGAGATGACATCATCACCAAGTATCCACTGTAACGTCAGAAGACCTGGGCCACAGAAGACCAGGGTCCAGTGTGAATGGTTGGACATGAAAATAACCGGGTCCAGACACCAGTGAAAAAGGGGTAAAAGCTTACTCTGACCCATGCTCAGTGTCCTAGATTGCAGCCATAAAAGAGACATAGAGGGGGAAAGAGATGAAGAGGGGTATATATAGTCATAGAGATGAGAGACTGATGGGATGAAACAAAATGAGAAAGAAGAAGAGAGAAAAGCAAAAGAAGGAATAGATAAAGGGAGACACACATTTAGAAGCTGATTGGTAGTATGTGCAACTTGTACACTTTATCTCTCTCTAAGGTTTAATAGATCTCCGCTTGATTGAGAGGTGGACATCATTAGAATATTGGCACAAATGTACCAATTGTTACCACCAGGGAAAGCATATCAGAATTGCATTGGGTTCCATGTAATATTGAAGAGTGTTTCACGGCAGTGAATGGGGAGGTAGCAATCTGCAGTGCATGTATAGCAGGCATGTCGGTGTCAGGGAGAGCATTGTGCAGTTCCACCGGTGGCCATGGACAATCGGAAATTCTGAGCAATGCATAGGTTTGTTTTTAATGTCCAATGGTGTATTCAATGTCTGTTCAATAGTGTGTCTTTAAATTCACATCGACAAAATGTGCCGGGGCCGGTGTGTGTCAATAGCATATTACCATACCAATATTAGAAGTTGAAAAAACAAAGAAATTTTAATAGAGGATAAATTACATATAATAGTTAAAAAAAAGTCGGACAGAGCCAGGTTTTACTGCTACAGTAGTAAGATATATAGTTAAAACTTGAGAATTGATTGACAGGAATTTATATATTAATGCATGCAAAATAATATGAATGACAATTATCTGCTACATTTTTTCTTTCGTTAAGATATTGTTGGGGTTTCATAATAATATTTAGAAAATAAAGAACACACAGAATAAACAGTTATTATTCTCTCTCTTTGATGTATGTACATTATTATTTAACCTTTCCTCAGTAGAGTTATCAGAACTGATTAATTTCTTGTGTTCAGTAGAAGCATCTGAGAAAGGACATAACCTACTGATCGCTTTATCCATCTCTGCTTCACTCAAACTGGTCATCATATGTGCAATGTTTATCTACTTAAAGACAGGTGAGATAATTATTTTGACTATTGTAGAAGATCCTTCTATGCCAAGTATATCAGTCATGCTTTGTGTACTTTCCCTATCAGGAATTACATTTCAATAAATAGTGTGTATAACAACTTTGTACCAACTCGCACAAACTGTGTCCACAATATTCTGTATTTTCTACAATTGCTTCATTAAACCAAACATCAGCCAGGAGTTGCATAAATCTTGAGATACAGTATTTGCTAGTCAAATTACAGTATACCCAGTTTACCCAGTGATGTCACTTCCTGGTTTATGACTCGGTTAATGTATTCCACATGCTTAGCTATCATCCAGCCCATGTGCTATTGATCACTATTGGAGAAGGATCCTTTGGCTCATCAACAGTGATTTTACCACCAGCATCATAGGTTCATAGGGCATACCCACCTGAAGGCTACCAGAAACAGTAAAGACGTAAAACCCAGTTTTTTAGGATTGCAACAATTTGAGGATAGAGAGTAACCTGAGAGGTGTAACCTAATCTGTTCATCAGGACATCAGCAAAGGAGAAATAAACCCCTACCTAGCATGAAGAGTAATTTCTAGGAATGTAGTGTTCTTATATATCCCGTCTAGAAAAACTGTGGGGGGGTGTTCTACAAAATGATAAGTAGAAGCTGCTTGGTTGCTATGGGAAACTTCTCCATTGTTTGCAAAGCCATCCCCTTAGCACAGAGAAGGAAACTATCAGGGAGGCTATCAGTGACAGAGAGGGTGGGGATTCCAGCAATCAGGGAGAAAGAAGGCTAGAGTCTTTGATCCGTTATCTAGCATATGGAGTAAGTTGGCTGAATCCAGTGGAGAGACCAGCCACCAGGAGCTCCATGAGTAAACTAACAAATGAAAATTGCCTTACGGCCAATGGACAGCATCCCCATAGTCAGTGGCACACTTTACGGAACTGTGCGAAAGTGATTAACATGTCAGGATGAGTTAGTCATAGGAGAGTTTGCATGGAAGCAGCTTGGTGGGTCGGTGCGCTGTAGTATCAGGTATCTCAATAAATCACATGACTTATAAATTAGATTTATGGCGTCTTCCACTGGTCAGTTAATGATTATCATCCTCTGGATTCAATTTTATTAGAGCTTCCAGGAATCTGACTTATTACAGTAAACCAGCTTTAATCCATCAAGATGCATTTTAAATAGTAATCCCAATCATAAAAACCTAACCAAAATGATGAGATACATGAATGGAGCACAGTCCTGATGTCCCTTAAATATATTTAGTTTTTTAAGCTATAATCTAGAGAAATAATGGAAAAGCCCAAGTTGTTAAAATGGTTGTTTCTGAAGTGATAATAGATGTAATTTTGAAGTAATATATTTAACTTTATCAATATGCACATTTGGCCAACATTGACAAAGTGGTACATTGAGCGCAGCATGGGCTCTTTTCTCAGGAGAAAATGGGTGAAACTTTCAGGCTTTCTTCTGTTTTCTAAAATAAAACTAGACACTCAAAGGGCCAAATGTAATAGGGTGAGAGTGTAGAAAATGTGAGAGTTTAGCAGTAACCTCTCACATTGGTCGAGTTGTATCTTTAATATGGGAAAACATCTGGAAGAAAATCTGAGAGTTTTTTTGGTTCAAAAACATGCGAGTTTGCCTGTTCTTGGACTTTATTACATTGGCCCAGTTCAAAAAGTGTGAGAGGTTACTGCTAAACTCTCACATTTTCTAAACTCTCACCCTATTACATTTGGCCCAAAGGGATGCAGTTTTTGTGCTGGCAGATGAGATGCTGGCAGTCAAAATACAGACGCCCAACATAATTCTGATACCCCAAAGGACATCAGGATACCGGCGTCGGCTTTCCGAACACCAGAATGCGAATGTCCGGACGGTGGTAACTATGCGCAGTTAGCCGGGGATGGAGGTGTTTGGATTAGGCAACCCTGGGAGAAAATTAGGGTTAGACACCCCCAGAGGGGTTAAGGCTAGGGTACGAGAAGAGGGGTCATGGTTAGGGACCACAGGGGGAAGGTTAGGGTTAGGCACCGCCCCGGAATGGTTAGGTTTAGGGCGCGGGAAGGGAAGGTTAGGGTTGGCACCATCGGGGCAAGGCTAGGGTTAGGCACCCCCTGGGGAAGTTAGGGTCAAGCACCACAAAGGGAGGGTAAGGGGGTGGAGAGGGGAGAGTTATGGTCCTTACCCAAGCTTGTTGGGATTCTGCACCATTTGGCATTCCAGCATCGGTATTTGAACCGGCCCAAAGTATCTTTACAAATTTATTTTAGTTGTAATCAAGAAGTGCAGGTACAAGTGAGAAAAATACTGTACTAAGACATACTGTAGGGCATATGAAGATCTTCTTTGATGTTACAGCATGTTTTCCAAGATACAATGAATGCCTGAATGAATAGCAAAAATATTCCACTAACTCAAAAACTGCACACACACTTATCGATAGGCTCCATGAGCGATATCGTTAAGTGTTTTCTCTGCACTGCTGGCTCAATGTTGTTAACGATATCGTTCAGTGACGGCACCCTCCCTCTTCCCCGTACTTGCAGAACCTGATGATATCATCATTATGCCCTGCAATTACGAGCAATGAAAGACATTGTTAATGATCCGCAGGAGTGGCCATCATTAACATATTGCATACACACTGGATGATATTTAATGCCATGAACAATAACGTTATCATAATGGTCATATCGTCCAACTTCCCATCTTGTGTGTAGGCGGCTTTACACTTAAAAATTGTCATTGTAAATCTCTGACTTTTGTTATGTATAATTACAGTAAATCATACATTTTACAAGCTTTTTCAGAATTATCTATAACTTATCCTTGCAAAAATTAGCTCTCTTAATATGATTTATTCTCTCTATTTAACTATTCTTTCGAGTGCAGTAGTTAAACTGTCCAAGTGTCTTTAAGACGCTTATTCAATTAGTCACGAGGTTCCGCCTGTACCTCACACACTACCATGATGTGAGTTATCCATCCTGGGTAACCTCACTGACCGCATCCCATAAAGTTGTGATAAAAAACATTTTCCTCTCATAAATTACCCACATTGTACTCAACATGGTATTCTGTTGGAACTTTGTGCTTAATTGAATCTGCCCCTAATTATTTTATAATAAACTCCTTCAAAATGTGTCTTTCCCTAATTCAGTCATAAATATGCACATTCTGAATGTCAACAGAATATACTACACCTTCCAGTTCATATAGTGCCTCATTACATTGTGCTCCAGATCATATTATGTCACATTACATTGTCCTCCAGTTCATTTAGTCTCTCAATCAGCATGCACAATGCTATGATGCAGCGGTAGCAGTTTTTTCCCACTTACAGTCTCAGTCACACAAAGAGATACAAGTGCCACAGATCAAATTAATCAGTACAATCTCCTGGGGTGTCCTAGTAACATCGCTTTGTGACTTACAGCCAGGGCCAAAAGTTTTGAGAATGACACAACATTAAAGCATCCTGAGACCATTCATGTGTGGGGTTGCTTCTCAGCCAAGGGAGTGGGATCACTCACAATTTGGCCTAAGAACACAGCCATGAATTAAGAATGGTACCAAAACATCCTCCAAGAGCAACTTCTCCCAACCTTCCAAGAACAGTTTGGTGATGAAAAATGCCTTTTGCAGCATGATGGAGCAGCTTGCCATAAGGCAAAAGTGATAACTAAGTGGCTCAGGGAACAAAACATCGAAATTTTGGGTCCATGGCCAGGAAATTCCCCAGACCTTAATCCCATTGAGAACATGTGGTCAATTCTCAAGAGGCGGGTGGACAAACAAAAACCAACAAATTCTGACAAACTCCAAGCATCGATTAGGTCAGAATGGGCGGCCATCAGTCAGTATGTGGCCCAGAATTTGATTGACAGTATGCCAGGGTGAATTGCAGAGGTCTCGAAAAAGAAGGGTCACCACTGCAAATATTAATTTAGAAATAGACGTCTGTGCTTGATAAAATATATAGAGAGGAGCGGCAGGGAATGATTCATACACTTCACAAATTGGCTATAAACAGTTTTAATAACTAATAAAATAAATTATAATTCATTGACCGGTCAAATAAAATCACAATAACAACCTATAATACATACACAAATATATAGAGAAAGCAACGTTGCAAATTTTATATTAATAAAAACATTTATCTTAAATAGCAGAACTATATTTAAATAGGATTGGTTCAAGGAGGTGGATCATAAACCATCCAAAAAGATTTTTCAAAGTCCAAAAAATTTAAAAAACAAAAAAGGGGGGATAGTTTCAAATCATCCACATCTGCAGTAGTGGTGATAATAAGCAAAATCCAAGTTACAGCTCACAGTCACACTTAAACTTAATAAATATTGTAACACGCTCCATAGAACTCCATACGATCACATGTTACCGATTCCTTGCAGAATCCCACACAAAAAATCAATGGTGGGGCTATGTAGCTGAGACAGTGTGACGGAGGGGGGGGGGAGACACGGCCTCTTTAGGAGAGATAAAGTGTACAGCAGCTAGCCTTGCATTGGTATAATTCCTTCCAGCCATATCTCAATACCAGTCTCAACCCCTGAACCGCAAATATTCAGATAATGTCCTTCTCATGTCTCCCAAGTCTTCCAAATACTGCAGGTAGGTGTTAGAAGTATCCCAAGTAGGTCCAATGTTGTCCTCTAACCGGTTTCGCTCCACACCATGGGGGCTTTATCTAAGATCACCACTGCAAATATTGACTCTTTGCATAAACTTAATGTAATTGTCAATAAAAGCCTTTGACACTTATGAAATACTGTAATGTTACTTCAGTATATCATAGTAACATCTGACAAAAAGGTCTAAAAACACTGAGGCAGCAAACTTTGTGATAGCCAATACTTGTGTCATTCTCAAAACTTTTGGCCATGGCTGTAGATTCATTTTCGACAAAAAAAAGATGCCAGATGCTAGCAGAGTTTCACGTGACCAATCTGCTCACTCATGCCAGGAATATCTCGCTGCCCTAAGCATCCTTAGAATGCTCCAAGCAAGCAGCTTCTCCTTGGTCCCAATGGACCCATCCCCTTTTTGTGACATCATCACATCACAAATTCAGGGGGTGGGGCTGACATCACATATTCAGGGGCGGGGCTGGAACATTGCACATTATTGACCTGCTGCAGGCTTGCTTATGAGTATGGGCATAAATCTTATACCTGGGCATTTACCTTTTACATTTCTATTTTTTTTATTTACCTTTTTCTCTCCTTTTGATTTTTCAGGTCTATGAAGAGATGTTTGGGGGCATCAGACTTATTATTCAGCACCACAAGACATTAAGATCTTCCAGGATTGCAGATAAGATGGAGATATGTCTCTATACAAAGGGATTATTCTAGTCTGCAAATGTTATATATAATGTAAGGAGTCAATAAACACAGTAACATCACTAATAGTAATAGTAAAAGTAATATAAGGCAGCAATACTCTATGTATTAATTAATTTACAATATTTTACATATAGTAAATATGTACAAGTAAACAAGTCAGCAGTAACATTCTACCACTTTTACAATTGGACATTCCTCTGAAGAAATCACATGTTATATAAAGAAACGCATCAGGATCATGGATTTATTCCTACATTGCTTGGCTTTATCATTGCTTTGCTGCTTTATTTAATCGCTTTTGACCCCTGAACATATTCCAAGGGAGGACATTAATCACTGATTGCTTGCAGCCACAGGAATTACTATCAGAGGATCCCGAGCCAGTACTGTACTATGAGCTTTGTCGGCCTCCTAATTGTGATATTTATCTTTATGAGGAAAAGGTGCCTCATAAGGACTCCTGGAAAGAAGAAATTTACATGGACATGTGTCTCCATCTCTTTGTGGCAAATAAGCTGTATATTTCTATGAGCAACATTTAATAGTACAATCTATGCTGAGAATAATAGTTGCTTTCTAAATTAGCATTTAATGTCTGAGCAAAGTCTTTTTGTTATTTTATATAATATTATCATATGATATTTTGGGTTGGGAACGGGATGTTGGCGCTTAGAATTCCGGCGGTCAGAATCCCGATGCCAGCATCCCAACTTGGTTAGGATACCGACACCTGTCACTACCCCTACCCTTAAACCTAATCCTCCCTCCCCACAGCCTAACATAACCTTCACCCTCACAGCCTAAGCCTAACCCTCTCACCTACAGCCTAACTCTAACCCTCTCCCTGGTGCCTAACCCGTAACCCTAACCCTCCCCTAACCCCAATACATACAATCAGAATTATTGCAGCATTATTGTGACTGGTGCCGTGATTCCAGTGCTACATCCTGATATTTGTATCCGACTACAATCACACCTGGGTGTGTATATTAATTTTACTACAAAACAATTTATGGAGATTGAATTGTAACATTATCTGGTTCTAGTTTTATATTTTATATTTATTATCTATTTTTTTGTTGCCGGTGCTGCCTTATAATTAATTTGTCTTTATGTTCCAATTGTGTAAGCTATACAGAGGCCTAATTTTAGGCTACCAGCTGTAATAATTAATGAGATTATTTTCCCCTAGTAACAGCGCCATTGAGGTTCTCTCCCATTTTCTGCTGTACAGCTGGACATAGGACTGTTCTTGTGCACAACATATTTATTTCCATACTGTATATGTGCACCAAACGTTTGTGAGCAGATAAATGCATATAGACATTTGCTTATTACCTAATTACCATTATAGTTGGTGTATGCCTTGGGAATGTTAGAGGGCTGTTCTAATGATCACCATCTGGGTATCTGGTCACATGGTCAACATATTTCACATGGCAAAGTCATGTTGACACTATAATGCTGACATGGTTCTACTTGTCGACAGGCATCATGTCAACAGCCTCAGAATGCCAGCAGTTAGGTCTAGGGGCTGTTGGGAGGCTTAGGAACTAGGGGGAGGTAAGGGTTAGGCTGTGGGTGGGTGAGGGGTGTTAGGGTTGTTGATTATTATTATTATTATTATTATTATTATCCTTTATTTATATGGCGCCACAAGTGTTCTGCAGCGCCTTACATAGTACATAGAACTAATAGGTGAACAAGAAACAAGTAATAAACAATACATTAAAGTACAGGACAAGGACACAGCTTATACACATTGTTGAAATAGTGATTAAAGCACTCACAATAAGCTGCCAGGAATTGGCGGTCCCGTGTTAGGTGCCCTAATGGGGAGTAGAGAGTAGAAGAAAATGTAAAGAGAAGCACATGAGGGAAGAGGTCCCTGCTCGTGAGAGCTTACATTCTAAGGGGAGGGGCAGACAGACAGGCGTGACACAGAAGGGGAAGATTGGAAGGAAAGAGCATGAGGTGGGTTAGGATGAGTACTGGAAGGCCTGGATGAAGTAGTGGGTCTTGAGAGCCTGTTTGAAGATTTGTAGAGAGGTGGAGAGTCTGATGGGGAGAGGGAGAGCATTCCAAAGGTAGGGAGCAGCATGGGCAAAATCTCGGATGTGGGAGTGGGAGGAAGTAATCAGTTGGCAAGAGAGGCGGCATGCATTAGTTGAGCGAAGTAGGGGGGCAGGAGTGTGAAGGGAGAGAAGGTCAGAAATGTATGCGGGAGAGGATTTGGTGAGGGCTTTGTAGGCGAATGTAAGAACCTTGAATTGGCATCTGAAGGGGAAGGGGAGCCAGTGAAGGGCTTGAAGGAGAGGGGAAGCAGATGTAGAACATCTGGAGAGGAAGATGAGCCGAGCAGCAGCATTAAGAACCGATTGTAGTGGAGAGAGGTGAGAGACTTGGAGGCCAGCTAGAAGAAGGTTACAGTAGTCCAATCTGGAGATGACCAGTGAATGGATGAGGGTTTTAGTGGCATCCTGGGTGAGGAAGGGAATAATCCTGGAGATATTTTTAGGTGAAAATGGCAGGACTGCGAGAGGTAATGAATGTGCGGTTTAAACGAGAGGGAGGAGTCTAGGATAACTCCAAGACACTTTGGGGCTAGAGGAGATAGTTGTGCCATCAATAGATAATGAAATTGTGGAAAGTGATGTAGTGGAAGAGGGTGGGAAGATGATCAGCTCAGTCTTAGACATGTTAAGTTTAAGTAAGCGCTGGGACATCCACGAAGAGACAGCAGAGAGACAGTTGGAGATACGGGTAAGGAGCTCAGGGGTGAGCTCAGGGGTGGAAAGGTAAATTTGAGTATCATCTGCATAGAGATGATATTGGAGGTCAAATGAGTTAATGAGTTCACCCAAAGAGGATGCATATAGGGAGAAAAGGAGAGGTCCAAGAACAGAACCTTGGGGAACTCCTACCTTTAGTGGAAGTGGAGGGGAAGAGGAGTCATGAGAGGAGACAGTGAAGAAACGGTCAGAGAGGTAGGAGGAAAGCCAAGAGAGGGCAGTGTCATGTAGACCGAGAGAGTAAAGGATTTGCAGGAGGAGAGGGTGGTCTACAGTGTCAAATGCAGCAGAGAGGTCAAGGAGAATGAGCAGAGAGTAGTGGCCCTTGGTTTTGGCATCAAGGAGGTCATTGCTGACTTTCGTGAGGGCAGTTTCAGTGGAGTGGAGAGATCGGAAGCCAGATTGAAATGAGTCAAGGAGGGAGTGGGAAGAAAGAAAGGTGGTAAGGCGGTTGTAGACAATACGCTCAAGGAGTTTGGAAGCAAAAGGGAGAAGAGAGATGGGTCAATAGTTGGAAAGTATGTTAGGATCAAGGGTAGGTTTTTTAAGAATGGGGGAGACAAGAGCATGTTTGAATGCAGAAGGGACAGTGCCAGATGATAGGGAGAGATTAAGGAGGTGAGCCAGATGGGAACAGGCAGAAGGAGACAGGTGGGAGAGGAGACGGGAAGGGATAGGGTCAAGAGGGGAGGTGGAAGGGGGGGCGGACCGGATGAGGGCCATGACTTCCTCTCCAGAAGCAGGGGAGAAGGATGTCAGAGTTGGTGAGACAGAAGGGGAGGGGTGGTAAGGGTAAGGAGGGGGAGGAGTGCTGAGGGTCTGATGGGATATGATGTCCTCACGTATAGAGACAATTTTAGATGTAAAGTAGGTGGCAAAGTTGAGGGCAGAGAGCGAGGAGGGAAGGCAAGGAGGGGCAGGGCAGAGTAGGGAGTTGAAAGTGGCAAAGAGACGCCGGGGGTTTGAGGACTGGGAGGAGATGAGGTTCTTGAAATATGTTTGTTTGGAGAGAGACAAGGCAGCACTGTAGGAAGAGAGAATAAATTTGAAATGGAGGAAGTCAGCCTTAGAGCGTGACTTTCTCCACTGACGCTCTGCAATTCTTGAACACTTTTGCAGGTATCTGGTGCATTTGGAATGCCAGGGTTGTGGTGTGGATCTGCGAGGGTGAGTGGTTATTGCTGGAGCAACAGAATCAAGAGCAGAAGTAAGGGAGTAATTGTACAGGGAAGTAGCTTGTTCAGGACAGGAGAGAGAAATGATAGGGGAGTGAAGAGAGTCCTGCAGGGAGGAAAAGGTAACAGTGTCAATAGCCTCAATATTACGCTTAGTAATTGTAGCTTTAGGAGTTAGAGGAGGGGAAGGAGAGAGGGATAGGTTAAAAGAGAGAAGGTGATGGTCAGAGAGGGGGAATTGGCAATTGGAGTAATCAGAAATATCACAACGGTGCGTAAAGACCAGGTCAAGTGAGTGCCCACTCACATGGGAGGGTGAGGAGGTCCATTGGGCGAGACCAAATGAAGAGGTGAGGGTAAGGAGTTTAGCTGCAGAGGATTCTGTGGGAATGTCAATAGGAATATTAAAATCACCTAGGATAATGGAGGGAAGATCTGAGGAGAGAAAGTGAAGGAACCAGGAAGCGAAGTTGTCAAGGAATTTGGAGGGAGAGCCAGGGGGACGGTAAATGACAGCTACTCTGAGGTTTACTGGTTGGAAGAGGCATATAGCATGAACCTCAAATGTGGGGAATGTAAGGGATGGTTCAGAGGGTATTAGCGGGTAGGAGTAACTGGTGGATAGAAGGACCCCAACACCACCACCATGGCGACCCCCAGGCCGGGGGGTGTGGGAGAAGATGAGGCCCCCAGAGGATAGAGCAGCAGGAGAAGTGGTGTCAGAGGGTGAGATCCAAGTTTCAGTGATGGCTAGGAGATTCAGAGAGTTGGAGATAAAAAGGTCATGGGTGGGGACCAGTTTATTACAGACTGACCTGGCATTCCAGAGGGCACAGGATAGAGAGATAGCATTTGTGGGGGAGATGTGAATAAGATTATCCGGGTTGCTGTAACGTGGAGGTAAGCTTAATTTGGAGGACCGATATGAAGCGAGTTTAGTTGATGGGGAGATGCTGCTGTTGCCAGAACCAGGTAAGTGACCACTGGGCCCCCAGGGATATTAAGTTGAATGTGACTGGATGTCCTCACTCCGGCAGGTGATTACAGATTTTTGACATGATAGAATAGAGGGTGGTTACTCCACTTCTCCTAGGGATTCCCTGCTACTCATCAGTGACCAGGGCTGCCATATAAATTGAGGAGCCTGGGTCTGACAAATAGTCAGCCCCCACCCTCTTCCCCAGCCCACTACAATATCCCCACACAAAAGATTTTTAGTCAAATATTTTGACCAAATACTTATCTTCTTCTTTGGGTGGTCTTTCTGTCTTCTCCTCTGCAATTAAATCTTCAATGAGATTGGGTGACACCTGGCGTGAGGACAGTGCTCATATGGGGTGATGGCTGGGTAGGGGACAGCGCTCATATGTTGTGACAGCTGGAAAAGTGACAGTGCTCATATGGGGTGACAGCTGGGAAGGTGACAGTGCTCATATGGGGTGATGGCTGGGGAGGGGACAGTGCTCATATGGGGTGATGGCTGGGGAGGGGACAGTGCTCATATGGGGTGATGGCTGGGGAGGGGACAGTGCTCATATGGGGTGACAGCTGGGGAGGTGACAGTGCTCATATGGGGTGATTACTTGGTAGGGGATAGTGCTCATATGGTGTGACAGCTGGGGAGGGGACTGGGCTGAGATGGGGTGAGAACTAGAGAAGGCACAGTGCAAATAAGGCATGGAAGCTGGGGAGGGACTGGGCTGAGATGGCATGGAAGCTGGGGAGGTGACAGTGCTGAGAAAGGCTGTGAACAGTGCTGGAATGAGTTGAGAGTTGAGGATAGGACGGTGCTCTGTAAGGATGACAGCAGTGTTGAGATAAGATGAGGGCTGGGGAGTGAACATTGCTGACATGAGGTGAGAGCTGTGGAGGAGATAATGCTGACATGAGGTGAGAGCTGGGGAGAAGATAATGCTGACATGAGGTGAGAGCTGGGGAGGAGATAATGCTGACATGAGGTGAGAGCTGGGAAGGAGATAATGGTGACATGAGGTGAGAGCTGGGGAGGAGGACAGGGTTGAGATGGGATGAAACAGTGCTGGCTATGTTGCTGCTCTAGGCTAAAGGCACCCACAAGTATGTAGTCTGGGAGGTGGAGCTTCCTGTATGATTGACTAGTTGGAAGAGAAGGGATGGGGGCCTCTCTGTCTGCTGCACCAGGCATAAATAAATGATTGTGATGGGGCAGCCAGGCAAACAGACCAAGTAAAAGAAAGCCATGCAGGGATGGCTAACAAGATCCATGGCTGCCACAAACAGTAACTATGTAGTAGACCCGACCATGGGTGCTCCCAGTTTGCATTACACAGTGGAACACAAATCCCAGAAGTACAGCAGCCAACAGATAGTGTGAGCAGAGGGAACTATTGGTGGTCAGAGCCAGGGTTGGGCTCCTCCTCTCTATCCAGGCCCAGCACTCCAGTCCCGGCAGTCCCCTCCCTGATGGTGGCCCTGTCAGTCACCGCTCAATACTGACTCCACCTCCCACTGCATACCTGGTGGTAAACTCGATGCAACCAACAGGCTCCTACACGGGTACCTGTAAACTACTCATTCTACACAAGCTTCTACAACAGGTACCTGCAGCCACCTACTTCTGGGTATGTGTGGACACTGCTGCAACACTTACTGAATAATATTGGCTAAATCCCACTGATCTCTCATTATGTTCCAGTCTGCATGGGTTAGCTAGCAGGGGGTTTCAGACTGGAGACATTGAGGGCCAGATGCAGAGATGGACGCCTAATGCGATCACATTTTCATATGCAATGCAGCTGCGAAAATATCTCTGCAAAGATGACCTGAGCATAAAGACGCCCACCGCTGCCTTCATACTAGGGGTGTGCACCGGCCACTTTTCGTGTTTTGTGTTTTGGTTTTGGATCTGGATCTTTATTCGTGTTTTGGATCTGGATTGGTTTTGCCAAAACCACCCTTCCGTGTTTTGGGTTCTGGGTTTTGTGTTTTGGATCTGTATTTTTTTGAAAAAAAGCATAAAAACAGCTAAAATCACAGAATTTGTAGGTTTTTCTGCTCCTATGCTATTATTAACCTCAATAACCTTAATTTCCACTAATTTCCAGTCTATTCTGAACACCTCACACCTCACAATAGTGTTTTTATGTCCAAAAGGTTGCACCGAGGTAGCTGGATGACTATGCTAAGCGACACGAGTGGGCGGCACAAACACGTGACCCATCTAGGAGTGACACTGCAGTGGCAGACAGGATGGCAGTTTGAAAAACTAGGCCCCAAACTGTGCATAATGCAAAGAAAAAAAAGAGGTGCAAGATGGAATTGTCCTTGGGCCCTCCCACCCACCCTTATGTTGTATAAACAGGACATGCACACTTTAATAAATCAATCATTTCAGCACCAGGGTCTGCCACACAACTGTGGCTGAAATGATTGGTTCGTTTGGGCCCCCACAAAACAAGCTGGCAATTAATGTGTCCCTGCACAAACTGGCTCTACGGAGGCAAGATGTCATCCTCATCCTCCTCATCCACCGATTCCTCACCCTCTTCAGTGTGTACATCCTCATCCTCACAAAGTATTAACTCGTCCCCACTTGAATCCACCACCACAGGTCCCTCTGTACCTTCTGGAGGCTGGTCTCCCTGGAAGAGCTGATAATTCATTTTGATGAACATCATCTTCTCCACATTCTGTGGAAGCAACCTCCTACGCCTTTCGCTGACAAGGTTCCCGGCTACACTAAACACTCTTTCGGAGTACACACTGGAGGGGGGGCAACTCAGGTAAAATAGAGCCAGTTTGTACAGGGGCCTCCAAATTGCCTATTTTTCCTGCCAGTACAGGTATGGACTGTCTGACATGCCTACTTGGATGCAGTCACCGATGTAATCCTCCACCATTCTGTCAATGGTGACAGTATCATATGCAGTGACAGTAGACATGTCAGAAATTGTTGCCAGGTCCTTCAGTCCGGACCAGATGTCCAAACTTGGTCCTGCCTGCCCTGCATCACCGCCAGCGGGTTGCTTAGGATACCTAAGTTTTTTCCTGGCAGCCCCAGTTGCGGGAGAAAATGAAGAAGGAGCCGTTGACGTGTCACGTTCCGCTTCAGCTGACAGTGTGTTCACCAGCAGGTCTTTGCACCTCTGCAGGCTTGTGTCAGCCGGAAAGAGAGACACCACATAGGCTTTAAACCTAGGATTGAGCACGGTGGCCAAAATGTAGTGGTCTGATTTCAACAGATTGACCACCCTGGAATCCTGGCAAAGCGAATGAAGGGCTTCATCCACAAGTCCCACATGCCGAGCGGAATCGCTCCGTCTTAGCTCCTCCTTCACTTTCTCCAGCTGCTTCTGCAAAAGCCTGATGAGGGGAATGACCTGACTCAAGCTGGCAGTGTCTGAACTGACTTCACGTGTGGCAAGTTCGAAGGGCTGGAGAACCTTGCACAACACGGAAATCATTCTCCACTGCGCTTGAGTCAGGTGCATACCCCCTCCTTTGCCTATGTCATAGGTGGATGTATAGGCTTGTATGGCCTTTTGCTGCTCCTCCATCCTCTGAAGCATATAGAGGGTTGAGTTCCACCGTGTCACAACCTCTTGCTTCAGGTGATGGCGGGGCAGGTTCAAGAGTGTTTGCTGGCGCTCCAGTCTTCGGCACGCAGTCGCTGAATGGCGAAAGTGGCCAGAAATTTTTTGGGCCACCCAAAGCGTCTCCTGCACGCCCCTGTCGCTTTTCAGAAAATTCTGCACCACCAAGTTTATTGTGTGAGCAAAACATGGGACATGCTGGAATTTGCCCAGATGTAATGCCCGCACAATATTGGTGGCGTTGTCAGATATCACAAATCCCCAGAAGAGTCTAAGTGGGGTAAGCCACTGGGCGATGATTTCCCTCAGTTTCTCTAAGAGGTTGTCGGCGGTGTGCCTCTTACTGAAACCGGTGATACACAGCGTAGCCTGCCTTGGAACAAGCTGGCGTTTCTGAGATGCTGCTACTGGTGACGCTGCTGCTGTTGCTGCGTAAGGTGATACATCTACCCAGTGGGCTGTCACAGTCATATAGTCCTTAGTCTGCCCTGTTCCACTTGTCCACATGTCCGTGGTTAAGTGTGGTTAATTGTGTACAACGGCATTTTTCAGGACACTGAGGACACTTTTTCTGACGTTTCTGTACAGTCTCGGTATCGCCTGCCTAGTGAAGTGGAATCTAGACGGGATTTGGAACCGGGGACACACTACCTCCATCAATTGTCTAAATCCCACTGCACTAATGGCGGATACCGGACGCATGTCTAACACCAACATAGCAGTCAAGGCCTCAGTTATACGTTTTGCTTCAGGATGACTGCTGTCGTACTTCATCCTCCTCGCTAAGGACTGTTGGAGGGTCAATTGTTTAGTAAAAGTAGTGGTGTTCCTACTTCCTTTCTGGGATGATGAACGACTCCCAGCAGCAGCAACAGCAGCAGCGGCAGCAGTAGGCGTAGCAATGCAGGATCCTCCGGAGGAATCCCGGATAGGAGAGTCAGTCATGCCAGTGACATGACCTGCAGGACTACTTCCGATCCTGACTAAGGAGGAAATTGACGAGGAGGGAGTTGATGGTGTGGTTTGCAGGCGCTTGGATACAACAGGACAACGGGATTTAGGTGTCCCTGGACTGCTTACGGTCTTAGCCAAAGTTTCTGAACTTGACAGTAACTTTTTATGAACGCGCTGCAGGTGCCGTATAAGGGAAGATGTTCCTAGGTGGTTGACGTCCCTACCCCTACTTATTTCACCTTTACATATGGTACATATGGCAAGACAGTTGTTGTCCGGATTTGGATAGAAATATTGCCAGACCAAAGAGGTGGAATGTTTGGTCTTCTGCCCAGGCATGACCGTGATGGGCTTTTTCATCCCACGGACAACAACTGTCTCCCCCGGAGCCTGATTTAAACAAACCACATCACCATCAGAATCCTCCTCGCCAACTTCCTCCTCAGCGCCAGCTACACCAGTATCCTCATCCTGTTGTACTTCAACAGTGACATCTTCAATTTGCATATCAGCAAGTGGACTGTGGGTGCTCCTTTCAGCACTTGCAGGGGGCGTGCAAATGGTGGAAAGAGCCACCTCTTCCTGTCCAGTGCTGGGAAGGTCAGGCATCGCAACCACCACCACACTTGGACTCTCCTTGGGGATTTGTGATATCTTCTTAGAAAGCACAGTTCTTCGCTGTGCTTTTGCCAGCTTAACTCTTTTGATTTTTTTAGTGGGAGGAGGGCTTCCATCGTCATGTGAAGCTGAACCACTAGTCATGAACATACTAGGGAAAGACCTTAGCCGTTCCTTGCCACTCCGTGTCGTAAATGGCATATTGGCAAGTTTACGTTTCTCTTCAGCTGATTTAAATGTCTTTTTCAAGGTCATTTTCCTGAACTTTGCCATTTGGGATTGTATGTGCCCTCTACTATGACATTGGGCATCGGCCTTGGCAGACGACATTGATGGCATGTTATTGTCTATGTCATGACTAGTGGCAGCAGCTTCAGCACTAGGAGGAAGTGGTTCTTGATCTTTCTCTATTTTATTTTTATCGGAGAAAGTTTGGTCCTCCATTTATGTTATATCAATTTGATATATACGTGCGGCTAAACACAGAAAATAATTTTTTTTTTGGTTTGGACTGGAGTGTACTTTCGGGGGTTACAGCACCCTTAACGGTCAAGCCAGCCGGCCCTTTACTTATGACACAGGCGCACGCTTGGCACTACTTTGTTGATGCACGTGCGGCTACTGCGCACACAATTCACAAACACAGAAAATAATTTTTTTTTTGGTTTGGACTGGAGTGTACTTTCGGGGGTTACAGCACCCTTTAACGGTCAAGCCAGCCGGCCCTTTACTTATGATACAGGCGCACGCTTGGCACTACTTTGTTGATGCACGTGCGGCTACTGCGCACACAATTCACAAACACAGAAAATAATTTTTTTTTTGGTTTCGACTGGAGTGTACTTTCGGGGGTTACAGCACCCTTAACGGTCAAGCCAGCCGGCCCTTTACTTATGACACAGGCGCACGCTTGGCACTACTTTGTTGATGCACGTGCGGCTACTGCGCACACAATTCACAAACACAGAAAATTATTTTTTTTTTGGTTTGGACTGGAGTGTACTTTGGGGGTTACAGCACCCTTTAACGGTCAAGCCAGCCGGCCCTTTACTTATGACACAGGTGCACGCTTGGCACTACTTTGTTGATGCACGTGCGGCTACTGCGCACACAATTCACAAACACAGAAAATAATTTTTTTTTTTGGTTTGGACTGGAGTGTACTTTGGGGGTTACAGCACCCTTTAACGGTCAAGCCAGCCGGCCCTTTACTTATGACACAGGCGCACGCTTGGCACTACTTTGTTGATGCACGTGCGGCTACTGCGCACACAATTCACAAACACAGAAAATAATTTTTTTTTTGGTTTGGACTGGAGTGTACTTTCGGGGGTTACAGCACCCTTAACGGTCAAGCCAGCCGGCCCTTTACTTATGACACAGGCGCACGCTTGGCACTACTTTGTTGATGCACGTGCGGCTACTGCGCACACAATTCACAAACACAGAAAATAATTTTTTTTTTGGTTTGGACTGGAGTGTACTTTCGGGGGTTACAGCACCCTTTAACGGTCAAGCCAGCCGGCCCTTTACTTATGACACAGGCGCACGCTTGGCACTACTTTGTTGATGCACGTGCGGCTACTGCGCACACAATTCACAAACACAGAAAATAATTTTTTTTTTGGTTTGGACTGGAGTGTACTTTCGGGGGTTACAGCACCCTTAACGGTCAAGCCAGCTGGCCCTTTACTTATGACACAGGCGCACGCTTGGCACTACTTTGTTGATGCACGTGCGGCTACTGCGCACACAATTCACAAACACAGAAAATAATTTTTTTTTTGGTTTGGACTGGAGTGTACTTTGGGGGTTACAGCACCCTTTAACGGTCAAGCCAGCCGGCCCTTTACTTATGACACAGGCGCACGCTTGGCACTACTTTGTTGATGCACGTGCGGGTACTGCGCACACAATTCACAAACACAGAAAATATATTATTTTTTTAGCACTTGGGGGGAGCACCCCTGATGGACAATGCACCCCCTGGACAACACTACAGCACCCCTTTAGGACTGGGACACAGCACAGGACTTTGGAGTGGACACAGCCCCTATGGAGAACTGACTGCACAACACAGTCCAGCCAGCCCCTATGGACTTTGAAGTAGTGGACACAGCCCCTATTAACAACAGCAGCACAGCACAACACAGCCAGCCCCTATGGACTTTGAAGTAGTGGACAACAGCAGCACTACACTACACTACACTACACAGCCCTAACCCACCCTCCCTCTTCACTGTCCACAGCCGAGTGAGAAAATGGCGCCGACGCGGGTACCTTATATAGGATCCAAAACCCGCGAGACTCGGAAGGCGGGATGATGACGTTTTGCCTCGATTTCAGATCCGAGTCAGGCGGGAAAAGTCGAGCCTGACTCGGATCGGACTCGGATCGGTTGGCTCGGGGGGGTTCGGATTTCAGAAATCCGAACCCGCTCACCCCTACTTCATACCTGCGCACAACATGGCATACCTGCATAAATAATAGTAACATTGACGCAAAACTGTCAGTCATCTTACCCTTGCAGTAGGCCTGACCTGCCGGAACCTTGGGGGCCCTCCTGACATTCACAGCTTATACACACACACATGATACGGTGTTCAAATGGAAAGTCACATCTGTGTTTTTCTGACCACCCCCAAATGCTAACAACATGTCACTCAATTTGCAATGGATTCCTATATGCATGTGCAATCGCTGAGCATGCGCAGTGCAGCTTATACACATGAGCGATGGCAAACAAACTCTCGATCAGCGTGAAAATCGCATTAGCGTCCATCTCTGATTCAGGCCCTGAGAACAGAGTGGCATGTGGCGTTCCTCTATCATGCACAGGATACAAGCAGATGCAGGCATCTTAAGTAAAGAATTATATTGCTCATAAGTCTTTGGAAAGACTAGTCCCTTTGCAAAATGTGCTTGTCCCAGCTGCAGCGGCTCTGTGCTCCCGCTCCTCCAGTGCAGCGCATCAGGGGTTAATACCTGCCTCAACGAGCTCATCTGGGGCTTGTTACATTGATTTGCTGCACGTTAGCATTTCACCCATTTCTACATTGACATGTCACTCTAAAGCGTGTCGACGTAACATACCACACCATAATAGCTGGCCTCATCTGATTGGCTGATTGTGTACTGACTCCACTAGTTGAACTAATTCATTATCACTGCAGCTACATCATATGAAGTTGTGGATCTCTATTCACATTACTTACAGTATCTGCCCTTTCTGTGTGGACTACTCCATTTGTAGTTACTCTATATTGTATTATGAATTTGTGCTTTTGTTAAAAAAACATTTTATACAGAATATATGACTGCAATGTTGTTACAGCATTGTTAACAAAATGTTATCTCTAATGTATATGACATTTCATTACATTACTTATAAAAATGACAGCTTTTCGGAATAGATAGGTATGGGGAGGAGGAATGATGAATTCCTCCGGTAATTAGGTAGAACTCCATGCCAGTTCTAAACCTAATTACCTCCCTAGATATTTTAGGTATGATGAATAGGCCCCTGAGTCTCCCATATCTAAAATGATTGGGACCAGCGGTATTTTGGATTTCGGAATATTCTGTATTTTGGAATATTTGCATATCATAATAAGATATCTTGGGAATAGGACCCAAATATAAACACAGAAAGCATTCACAGTATGTTTCATATATGCCTTATACACACAGCCTGCAGATAATTTTATTCAATGTTTTCAATAATTTTGGGCATCGAACAAAGTTTGTGTGCATTGTACTTTCAGAAAGCAAAGGTGTCACTGTCTCAGTCGTGCTAAAAAAATTCTGTCATTTCAGGAATATTCCGTATTTTGGAATATTTGGATATGGGAGACTCAACCTGTATTATTCTTTTTTTGTAAGACAAATACAATTTTTTCTCTTTCTCTGAACAACAGTGCAGTCTGCCACTTCTTGCCCCAGGGCCCTGAAAGACAGTGGGGTAAACGCATCAAGCCTTGGAGATATATAAACTAGAGAAGTTGCCCAAAGCAACCAATCAGCTTCTAAGGCTGGGTACACATTAGAATGATATCGGTACGATGTGCCATATCAAAATGACAAATCGTGCATAGGATCTAATGTGTATGCACAATTGCGCTCTCCCATGGACAATATATGAGTTTTTTAAAAAGTGAAGAGGTGGTACCCAACAGATGGCCCTGTGGTTGGAAATATAGAACTGCTACAATTGCTGAACTTATTGAATCTTTAGATCTCTCCTGTATTGAAGATACTTGGATAGACAAACCTGCAGCACCTATCTTGGAAGCGCAGTGAAGGTAAAGCGTCCATCTGCTTTAAAAAAGCAATTATACTTAGGGTTCGCCCAGTGGAAATGACTAACTTACTTGAGTGCAGAATTCTACATGATTAGTGCCCCCTGCAGATAGAAAGACATTGTTGCTGGCCTAACTATGAGCATCAAAGATGGCTCATCCTTTGGGATTTCAATTCATGGGTTAATGATGAGCTCTTACACCTTGGCCAAGACCTACTGTACACAATGAATGTTCTTGGCCTCACACAAGTTATTCCTTCTGCTATACACTCTTGATCTTGTCTTCCAGATGGGATTAGAAGTCCCTGCCCTCAAAATAAATTTAGTTATGTTGTTAGACCACCACTCAATTTGATTATCAGTCACAACTCCTCAAAATGGAGTTGATGGAGTTAGCCCGGGTCGGCACCACGGTGTAAAATGGTGTCTGTCCCAGGTCTGATCCGGGTTGGAAATGTATTCCAAATCCCGGGTCAGACCTGGGACTTTGGTGTAAAAGCAGTATTAGTGAGCTCAAGAAAAGGGAATGTAGACTTGAAAGACAATGGTAGAAGTCTCACCTGGAAGAGCATAAGCTAAAACTAATCAAGTGTAATGAAGAATTCCAATACAGAGTCAACTTTCGAGTAAGATCATGGCAGCAAACAATAGGCCAGCTCAGATTTTTTGTACATTGGAGATGCTTTGCAAACCAGCATGCCTGCAGCCTGATAAAACCCTCTCCCAGTCAAGAAGCAATGAGTTTGTAAACTTCTTTGCCAATAAAGTATCCTCCATACACAGCATGAAATTCTCACCGTGCTAACAAATGAGTGGCAAGATTCCGAGTCTGCAAATGTGATCCCCCTGTCTTCATGGACTAACTTTTACACAATGGATTGAAAATACATTGCTGAAATTACCAGAATTGTTGCATGCACCCACTTGTGATGTGGACCCTGCCTCAACCAAGCTTCTAATAGGGCGTATGGACATAATTGGGTTTATAGTTGCAAAAATTGTACAATGCTCTATGCAGACTGGCATTTTTACTGAACCACTAATGAAACAATTGTTAGATCTCTCCTCAGAAAACTAATTGAGATCCCGACTGTATGACCAACAGGGCCGGATTAAGGGGGGGGCGACAGGTGCAATTGTCCCTGGGACCCCACATATGGAGGAGTCCCCACTAGCAGCTTGCACCCGCTGGTAGTGTCCCTGCCACTAGTTTAGACCACATGGAGCGCGGCAGAAGCTGTGTGTTTGTTAGAGCAGCCGATGAGAGTCAGACAGACTCTCATTAGCTGCTGCGTCAACGGAGGGTCTCACTCATGAGCTCCGCCTTCTGGCTCCCCCAGCAGTGGATGATGATGTGAGAGACGTCATGATGCTGATGTCTCTCCCATGGTGCAGTGGAAGAGCCGGGACTCGGAGCAGACAGCGGCAGTCGCATCAGGAGCGGGGATTCAGGTAAGTTGTGATTTTTTTTGTGTGTGTGTAAGGGGCACTACATAAGGGGTGCCGCTACAGGGGGGCACTGCATAGTGGGGGCCGGTACAGGGGCCACTGCATAGAGGGGGCCACTAAAGGGGGAACTGTATAGGGGGGCTGCTTCATGGGGGCACTGGGGGGGCGCTGCAAAGGTCAATGCATAGGGGGGACAACTACTGGCCCCACTGTATAGGGGGTGACTACTACTGGGGGCACTATATAAGGGGCACTGCATGGGGGGGACCACTACTGGGTCTGGGGGCACTATATAAGGGGCACTGTATAGGGTGACTACTACTGGGGGCACTGCATAAGGGGCATTACTACAGTGGGCACTGCATAGGGGGACCATTACTGGGGGGCACCGCATAAGGGGCACTGCTACTGGGGACATTGCATAATGGGGCCCCCACAAGTTTGTTACCCAGGGGCCCCCAAAGACCTTAATCCGGCCCTGATGACCAACCACAGACCAGTATCAAACCCTCCTTTTCTAGGAAAGGTTATTGAGAAAGTGGTTGGAACTCAACTGGAAACCTGTCTGTCAACTCATGATATTTCATATTCATTCCAGCCAGGATCAGGAGAAGACATAGCACTGAAACATTGTACATAGGGGGTGATTCTAGGTCTGACGCTTTAGCTATTCCAGCTGCTACCATGGTAGTAGCTGTGATAGTACTATTATGGTGTTGCAGCAGGAGGTGTTACGCCTCCTGCATGCATTGCTGTGCCGAGCTGCATCCATGAAACATCTGTGTGATCCTCTGCCAGCTTGAGTGACCATGGGGTAGATGCAGTGAACACAGTATGCTGCAGGAGGCACCATGTATTAATTATTCTGCCTGCTTGTCTGATCCTCTCCTGCGTTCCAGGATGCAGCACTGGATCACTTTTGAGAACATCGGCCATCTGAATATCTCTCAGGTTACTTAGAACGGCTGTCTCACATCCGTAGCCAAGACCAGTACATCTACATGGGACGATGCATTCACTAGCCCTCATTTCCAGGATCTCCGCCTGGTGCCACTCCCTGCCCACCCCCAAATGGCCCCAGCTAGTCAATCCGGCAGCAGCTTAGAGGGCACATGTGCAGAACGGATCATGCACATGCACAGTCACCCCACCATCGGAGTTTTGTGCAAACCATCGGGATTGTGTACAACTCTGAATCAAGCCCTTAATAGCTAACATTGGCCATACTAAGTCTGAGAATCTGCACCTACTGTAATGTATGGCCAGGGCCGTACCTAGGGTAGTGCGACCTGTGCCATGGCACAGGGCACCGCAGGTCAGGGGGCGCTGTTTGGGCCTGTCAATTTTCTGTTTATTATCATTCTCACTTGTAGCTTCCTCTTTTATCCCCAGCATCTCCTGGCCTCCCCTATCTCTTCCCTGGCCCTTCCCCATGAGGCCATGGCCCTCTCTCAGGTGCACTATATTATGTCCCTATTTATCCCCAGCATCTCCTGGCCTCCCCTATCTCTTCCCTGACCCTTCCCCATGAGGCCATGGTCCTCTCTCAGGTGCACTATATTATGTCCCTATTTATCTCCAGCATCTCCTGGCCTCCACTATCTCTTCCCTGGCCCTTCCCCATGAGGCCATGGCCCTCTCTCAGGTGCACTATATTATGTCCCTATTTATACCCAGAATCTCCTGGCCTCTCCTATCTCTTCCCTGACCCTTCCCCATGAGGCCATGGCCCTCTCTCAGGTGCACTATATTATATCCCTATTTATACCCAGCATCTCCTGGCCTCCCCTATCTCTTCCCTGGCCCTTCCCCATGAGGCCATGGCCCTCTCTCAGGTGCACTATATTATGTCCCTATTTATACCCAGCATCTCCTGGCCTCCCCTATCTCTTCCCTGGCCCTTCCCCATGAGGCCATGGCCCTCTCTCATGTGCACTATATTATGTCCCTATTTATCCCCAGCATCTCCTGGCCTCTCCTATCTCTTCCTTGGCCCTTCCCCATGAGGCCATGGCCCTCTCTCAGGTGCACTATATTATATCCCTATTTATACCCAGCATCTCCTGGCCTCCCCTATCTCTTCCCTGGCCCTTCCCCATGAGGCCATGGCCCTCTCACAGGTGCACTATATTATGTCCCTATTTATACCCAGCATCTCCTGGCCTCCGCTATCTCTTCCTTGGCCCTTCCCCATGAGGCCATGGCCCTCTCTCATGTGCACTATATTAGAGTCCCTGTTTATCCCCAGCATCTCCTGGCCTCCCCTATCTCTTCCCTGGTCCTTCCCCTTGAGGCCATGGCCCTCTCTCAGGTGCACTATATTATGTCCCTATTTATCCCCAGCATCTCCTGGCCTCCCCTATCTCTTCCCTGGTCCTTCCCCATGAGGTCATGGCCCTCTCTCAGGTGCACTATATTATGTCCCTATTTATCCCCAGCATCTCCTGGCCTCCCCTATCTCTTCCTTTGCCCTTCCCCATGAGGCCATGGCCCTCTCTCAGGTGCACTATATTATGTCCCTATTTATCCCCAGCATCTCCTGGCCTCCCCTATCTCTTCCCTGGCCCTTCCCCATGAGACTGGCCTTTTTTCAAGTGAATGTCTTATGTCCCTAGTTGAATAATAGGGGGGAAGGGGGGGCGCCACTGCTTCCCTGGTCCTTCCCCTTGAGGCCATGGCCCTCTCTCAGGTGCACTATATTATGTCCCTATTTATCCCCAGCATCTCCTGGCCTCCCCTATCTCTTCCCTGGTCCTTCCCCATGAGGTCATGGCCCTCTCTCAGGTGCACTATATTATGTCCCTATTTATCCCCAGCATCTCCTGGCCTCCCCTATCTCTTCCTTGGCCCTTCCCCATGAGGCCATGGCCCTCTCTCAGGTGCACTATATTATGTCCCTATTTATCCCCAGCATCTCCTGGCCTCCCCTATCTCTTCCCTGGTCCTTCCCCATGAGGTCATGGCCCTCTCTCAGGTGCACTATATTATATCCCTATTTATCCCCAGCATCTCCTGGCCTCTCCTATCTCTTCCTTGGCCATTCCCCATGAGGCCATGGCCCTCTCTCAGGTGCACTATATTATGTCCCTATTTATCCCCAGCATCTCCTGGCTTCCCCTATCTCTTCCCTGGCCCTTCCCCATGAGGCCATGACATCTTTCAGGTGCACTATATTATGTCCCTATTTATCCCCAGCATCTCCTGGCCTCCCCTATCTCTTCCTTGGCCCTTCCCCATGAGGCCATGGCCCTCTCTCAGGTGCACTATATTAGAGTCCCTATTTATCCCCAGCATCTCCTGGCCTCCCCTATCTCTTCCCTGGTCCTTCCCCTTGAGGCCATGGCCCTCTCTCAGGTGCACTATATTATGTCCCTATTTATCCCCAGCATCTCCTGGCCTCCCCTATCTCTTCCCTGGTCCTTCCCCATGAGGTCATGGCCCTCTCTCAGGTGCACTATATTATGTCCCTATTTATCCCCAGCATCTCCTGGCCTCCCCTATCTCTTCCCTGGTCCTTCCCCATGAGGTCATGGCCCTCTCTCAGGTGCACTATATTATGTCCCTATTTATCCCCAGCATCTCCTGGCCTCCCCTATCTCTTCCTTGGCCATTCCCCATGAGGCCATGGCCCTCTCTCAGGTGCACTATATTATATCCCTATTTATACCCAGCACCTCCTGGCCTCCCCTATCTCTTCCCTGGCCCTTCCCCATGAGGCCATGGCCCTCTCTCAGGTGCACTATATTATGTCCCTATTTATACCCAGCATCTCCTGGCCTCCCCTATCTCTTCCCTGGCCCTTCCCCATGAGGCCATGGCCCTCTCTCATGTGCACTATATTATGTCCCTATTTATCCCCAGCATCTCCTGGCCTCTCCTATCTCTTCCTTGGCCCTTCCCCATGAGGCCATGGCCCTCTCTCAGGTGCACTATATTATATCCCTATTTATACCCAGCATCTCCTGGCCTCCCCTATCTCTTCCCTGGCCCTTCCCCATGAGGCCATGGCCCTCTCACAGGTGCACTATATTATGTCCCTATTTATACCCAGCATCTCCTGGCCTCCGCTATCTCTTCCTTGGCCCTTCCCCATGAGGCCATGGCCCTCTCTCATGTGCACTATATTAGAGTCCCTGTTTATCCCCAGCATCTCCTGGCCTCCCCTATCTCTTCCCTGGTCCTTCCCCTTGAGGCCATGGCCCTCTCTCAGGTGCACTATATTATGTCCCTATTTATCCCCAGCATCTCCTGGCCTCCCCTATCTCTTCCCTGGTCCTTCCCCATGAGGTCATGGCCCTCTCTCAGGTGCACTATATTATGTCCCTATTTATCCCCAGCATCTCCTGGCCTCCCCTATCTCTTCCTTTGCCCTTCCCCATGAGGCCATGGCCCTCTCTCAGGTGCACTATATTATGTCCCTATTTATCCCCAGCATCTCCTGGCCTCCCCTATCTCTTCCCTGGCCCTTCCCCATGAGACTGGCCTTTTTTCAAGTGAATGTCTTATGTCCCTAGTTGAATAATAGGGGGGAAGGGGGGGCACCACTGCTTCCCTGGTCCTTCCCCTTGAGGCCATGGCCCTCTCTCAGGTGCACTATATTATGTCCCTATTTATCCCCAGCATCTCCTGGCCTCCCCTATCTCTTCCCTGGTCCTTCCCCATGAGGTCATGGCCCTCTCTCAGGTGCACTATATTATGTCCCTATTTATCCCCAGCATCTCCTGGCCTCCCCTATCTCTTCCTTGGCCCTTCCCCATGAGGCCATGGCCCTCTCTCAGGTGCACTATATTATGTCCCTATTTATCCCCAGCATCTCCTGGCCTCCCCTATCTCTTCCCTGGTCCTTCCCCATGAGGTCATGGCCCTCTCTCAGGTGCACTATATTATATCCCTATTTATCCCCAGCATCTCCTGGCCTCTCCTATCTCTTCCTTGGCCATTCCCCATGAGGCCATGGCCCTCTCTCAGGTGCACTATATTATGTCCCTATTTATCCCCAGCATCTCCTGGCTTCCCCTATCTCTTCCCTGGCCCTTCCCCATGAGGCCATGACATCTTTCAGGTGCACTATATTATGTCCCTATTTATCCCCAGCATCTCCTGGCCTCCCCTATCTCTTCCTTGGCCCTTCCCCATGAGGCCATGGCCCTCTCTCAGGTGCACTATATTAGAGTCCCTATTTATCCCCAGCATCTCCTGGCCTCCCCTATCTCTTCCCTGGTCCTTCCCCTTGAGGCCATGGCCCTCTCTCAGGTGCACTATATTATGTCCCTATTTATCCCCAGCATCTCCTGGCCTCCCCTATCTCTTCCCTGGTCCTTCCCCATGAGGTCATGGCCCTCTCTCAGGTGCACTATATTATGTCCCTATTTATCCCCAGCATCTCCTGGCCTCCCCTATCTCTTCCTTGGCCATTCCCCATGAGGCCATGGCCCTCTCTCAGCTGCACTATATTATGTCCCTATTTATCCCCAGCATCTCCTGGCCTCCCCTATCTCTTCCTTGGCCCTTCCCCATGAGGCCATGGCCCTCTCTCAGGTGCACTATATTATGTCCCTATTTATCCCCAGCATCTCCTGGCCTCCCCTATCTCTTCCCTGGCCCTTCCCCATGAGACTGGCCTTTTTTCAAGTGCATGTCTTATGTCCCTAGTTGAATAATTGGGGGGAAGGGGGGGCGCCACTGCTATTTCTGGCACAGGGCACCAAAAAGTCTAGTTACGGCTCTGCGTATGGCTGGTTCAAGTTTTCAAGGTACGACCGATGGTGGCTCCTAATGATGCACCAAGCGTAATTGCAGCATCAGATGATGCTCAAAGTGGGCGTCTCAGTTGTTGCACAGTCAGACCCATGGATGTACCCCAGGTATAGGCTTATAGCAGTATTAGAATAAAGGTACAGACGTGCAACAGCTAAAAGCCATAGACATAGACGATGTAGCGTCCAATTCAGAAACAGGCCCATTGTGTACATATGTGATACATTTTTATTTCAATATACAGTATTATGTGTACTTGTTTACCATGTCTTATATCATATAACTTTATCATTTGCATAATACAGTCTGTACATTGGATCAGTTTTCTTTTTAACTCATTTTTTACTGGTTTTATAATTACAACTGTAATGTAATGATAAACACATTAAACATAAATCTTAGTAAATACATACAGTACAGTGTCCAGTAGATGGAACATTATATAACATATTTATATTTTTTATTATAATACAGCAATAAAGTACAAATTGAACTGTTCATGTCCATTGATTTATGTCATCACCTGGAATTCCTTAAGCCAAAAGCAACATTTAAACATGGTTTGGATCATACAGATGAAGCAGAGTTTATTGCAGAGGATGATGCCGGATGGCCCTTAATACACTTTGCAATTAGTAAATTAAGTATTGTGGAAAAACATGTTTAATTTAAACTTCAGCACAAAGGTCAGGGAATAAAGGGACCATTTATTAATTATAGAGACCGCAGGGGTGTCATAGTATCTGTCACTGGGGTCCTGGTACTCCAGGAGGGAGGCCGCTGTGGCCTGGATATAATACAGACAAGGGATCTACAGAAAACTGTTTCTTATTCACAAAAAATAGACAACATAAAAAACTCAAAGATCTTTGAAAAAACAAAATGTAAAAAATGATTTATACATTTCATCAGATCAAGAAAGAAAATGATGAAGATATTGTGCACAGTAATCCACCGTGACCATGCTCTCACTGTAACTCTCTCCTAACCCTATAAAGCTAATACCCTAACCCACTCCGCAGACACCGGGTACCACTGACCATTGCTGGATGACTCAAGTCTTGTTGTGCAGCTAACCAATCAGATATACAGTATGTGAATGGATCCTCTGTGTGTGCGTAATCGCAAACCAATGGCTGCACGGTGCATAGTGCGGCTTACATGCATGTGCAGTGACAAACAATCGCTCAACCTGGGTAAAAATGGGCATTGCGTCTATGTGTGAATAAGGCCCTATGTCATATCTAGAACAAGTACTGTATTTCACTGACTGAAAAGTGTTAGTCTGCGTTACACAGATGTGTCCACGTACACCTAACCTCAAATAGCACCAAACAGCCCTGCTTAGCACGCACATGAAAACGCGACACAGCCGCGCCATATGTCCGGTAGCTCAGTTGTTGTTTTTTTACTGAATTCACACTGCGAATGTACTAAAAGCACAAGGTGCATTGTACATACCCTGTACGCTGCTAGTGTATGCTATAGCAATGAGACAAGAACGCTAATCTGAGGAATTGGCATGAGACCGTGAGCCGTTACTATATGAGTCACGTCATGCGTCCTGCCATGCATCCCACCATGTGTCCCGTCATGTGTCCTGTCATGCATCCCACCATGTGTCCCGTCATGTGTCCTGTCATGTGTCCCATCATGTGTCCCGTCATGTGTCCCGTCATGTGTCCCGTCATGTGTCCCATCATGTGTCCCGTCATGTGTCCCGTCATGTGTCCTGTCATGTGTCCCACCATGTGTCCAGTCATGTGTCCTGCCATACATCCCACCATGTGTCCCGTCATGTGTCCTGTCATGTGTCCTGCCATGCATCCCACCATGTGTCCCGTCATGTGTCCTGTCATGTGTCCCGTCATGTGTCCCACCATGTGTCCCGTCATGTGTCCTGCCATGCATCCCACCATGTGTCCTGTCATGTGTCCCACCATGTGTCCCGTCATGTGTCCCGTCATGTGTCCTGTCATGTGTCCTGCCATGCATCCCACCATGTGTCCCGTCATGTGTCCTGTCATGTGTCCCGTCATGTGTCCCGTCATGTGTTCTGTCATGTGTCCTGTCATGTGTCCTGTCATGTGTCCCGTCATGTGTCCCGTCATGTGTCCCGCCATGCATCCCACCATGCATCCCGTCATGTGTCCCGTCATGTGTCCCGTCATGTGTCCCGTCATGTGTCCCGTCATGTGTCCCATCATGTGTCCCACCATGTGTCCAGTCATGTGTCCTGCCATGCATCCCACCATGTGTCCTGTCATGTGTCCCGTCTTGTGTCCCACCATGTGTCCCATCATGTGTCCTGTCATGTGTCCCACCATGTGTCCTGTCATGTGTCCCGTCATGTGTCCCGTCATGTGTCCCGTCATGTGTCCTGTCATGTGTCCTGCCATGCATCCCACCATGTGTCTCGTCATGCAGCGTCTTGCGAATTACAGAACACCATGATTACGAGAACAGTACAAATTGTACGGCCACAGTGCATTATAACAATCCTGTCTGTGTGAGGCTGTGATACGAAAAAGACGCAATTCCACATCGATGCTGTATAGTATAAAAGGCAGAAAAATACCTATGTGTGGTGTCTAATTCACACTATGCGAAATGCAAGGTGCAAATTAGACACCACATATAGCGCAGGATACTGGTGAATGAGGATGCATCTGTCCTGTATGGAAGAAAATTATTTCTCCAAAGTATTTTGTAATAAAGATTTATTCAGCTTGGGCTGTAGTTTGTTTAAATACCATTTACTTTTATGAGAGTTGCTACATCGGTATGCAATCGGGAAGCCGACTGCCTAAATACCAGCAGCCGGCTTCCCGTCTGTCATATCCCATCAAGGGTGAAATGCCGGGCGTCTAGATGTAGACGCCTGGCATTTCCCCGACGCCGGGAGACCGGCGCCCGGCATCTCGATCGTAGTGATGCCGGGCGCCGCGAGCGGACAGCCGTGGGGGGGAGGGTTAGGTTTAGGGCTCCCGGTGGGGACTTAGGGATAATCACCCCCCTGGGAAGGTTAGGGATAGGCTAGGGGGAGGGAGGGTTATTTACCCTCGGGGGGTTTTAGAGTTAGGCACCCACCCGGGGGACTTAGATTTAGGCAGCGGGGAAGGGGGTGGTTAGGGTTAGGCACTTAGAGGGGGGATTAGGGTTAGGCACTTGGGGGGGAGGTTAGGGTTAGGCACCCCTAAGAAGGGTTAGGGTTAGGGGGGTTAGGTTAGTAGATACTCACCTATCCACTATCGGGATTTCCAGCGCTGTCAGGCTTCTGCTGCCGGGATCTCTGCTGATGTCGGGCTGCCGCTGCCGGGAATCAAATCATGCGGCCGGCGGTATTTCATACCAATTCCGCTACATCTTTCCCTTTACTTTAGTTGGGGGGAGAACTAGACACCATGGGCCAAATTTAATTCAGTGTCATGTTGAATAGCCGTGGGAGGGAGCTCCCAAAGCTGTTCAATACACAGCGATGTTTGGGGAGGTTAAAGGATTTCTTCTGACACCCCCTTGGGGATGCGTGGAGAAATCCAACAAAAGTACCGGGCGTGCAGCTGTTTGCCGGCTTAGCATGGCGCTAACAGCCGCATGCCCGGCACTTTAGTCAGAGAATACCGCCTAAACACCCAGGTTAACTTGCGAGAACCGGCATTCTCTGACTGAACCAATTCCTGACAAGGTACACAGCGCATTGTATTGAATAGCTACCGAATCTTCCTCCCTCAGCTATTCATCTTCGAATTGAATTGAATTTGGCCCCATGATGTAAATACCCCTTGTCTTCAGTTCAACTCTTTAAGGTGGCGTCCTCTTTGCTTGATGAGTACAAGTGTTTTTCAACATAGACAAGGTCACCTCGGTGGGGAAGGAGGGTGCGGGTGTTATTGACCATTTATAACCTCACTACTGGCTTTCTTGTTATACAGTATATGTTGTCTGGACTTGTTGTCTGGAGATAGGGCTGGTACATATTTCTTATTTTATATTTTATCTATTTCTATCACAGCACTGATCTTGTTACTGGAGCAAGACCAGCAAAGTGCTCAACATGTGGACAACACTGTTCAATAAACTACTCATTTGCAAATTGCTAAAAACAGTGAATAACTATAGTTGTTAACTAGACATCATAGTAAGGAGATAAAAAAATAAACCCCTATTAGATAAAGTCATTAAGGATAAACCAATGTGTTCTCTTTATGGTCACATTTTTATTTTACACCATTACTTTTTCATTCTGTAGACTAAAGCCAGTATCACCAGAAGGAGGATGAGGAGTTTGATCCCCGCATAAACCCCAATCACTACAGCTTGTGGACAATGATGTGATGGAAGTTGATCTGTAAGATATGAGAGAAAATTAGAGAACAGACACAATTTGCATCATCACTCAATCACCCCTGATGGGTTCCTCACACAAAAAATGCTGCCTCCCCACCTATCTATGGGCCACCTAGATGGTAATCAGCCCCAGTATGTGTGAAGGCCAGGTGTGCTATTGTACTGTTCACCACAACAAGGGTGGATTCAATCACAACAGTTACCATTTTGACATCCTTAATGTCGGCACCATGATGCTGACACAAGACTGTCGGCATGGTTCAACATGTCAATAGGCAACATGTTGACATCCTCAGAATGTCGAAATTAACGACATCTGAAATGTCACAATGAGAAATTAATGCTCAGAATGTCAACAAAACAAGAAGGGTTGGGGCGGCTGAAGTGGGTGGAGTGGGGGGCGTGTCCATGCAATTGCATCATTGCAGCCCCGCCCCCTGCTTTACAATGCTAATATTACCGGCATTAAAAAGCAGGGGGGGGCTACAATGATGCAATTCAGCGCGAATAGCGTAGTTGACCCCCAAACTGCCCAATTTAAGGTGGATCAGGGGGGCCGGCTGACAATGCAGGTGACTTGCCTACTCTTGCAGAGTGGCGGGAGCGGCACGCGATTTTCAGGAGGCTCCCGACAGTCCTGGGAGAGTAGGCAGGTATGCTCTAACACTTTGCAGAGCTGTAATTGATACAGATATGATGAAAAATATCAATTAAATAAATAACATATACATACACCATAACATATACTGGAAAATAAAAATATTATTATTACATCAATAGGATAAAATATCTGTTGCAAGTCACATATGTGAAATAAATAGATTCCTTATTGCCCCATAGCAAATGGATCCATTAGAGACCTAAGAAAATGATGTCTCAATAATTCATTAGAAGACCTAGTATAATTATATATTCTTAGATAATGTTTCTGTAAATTGGCATTGATGTTATGCCAAATACTGTAACTTAGTTTAATTAGATGAATACATATAGTGGTCAAGCTTTAAAAAGTCTACAGCATAGACGAAACGCGTTGCTGTCTCTGTTTTCTTTATGGTTTTATGACCTACAGTATATTTATGCTGCTATTGCAGCTTTTACTAAACCGACTGATTGCAGAGACTGTATTATTGCAGGCAGACCCATCGCAGAGTGATTGACAGGAAGTACCGTTTGGGGGTGGTGACGGGGTGGTGGTTGGCAAAACGCAGGCGTATCAGTGCGTTTCCACACGACTATAGGGGCATGAATAATTAAGCCCCTGCGACGGCATATGCAGCCTGAGCTCTAGATACCAACAGGAAGTTTAGCAGTCTGTGAGTTAGGTCTGACCGGCCGTAATTGTGTGTGAGGCTCTGATGGTACTCGATGGTACCAATGTTTTTGCAGACTTGCAGGGTATTACGGATGTGAGTAAAGGGAAGTGGGTGCCTTTATGTTGTGCAGCGGCGGCATTGCGATTGTATTAATTTGCATAATTTCACAGCAGAACTGTGAACATGCTTGCTGCAGCGATCGCATCAGCGATCCTTGCTGTATCAGGCCCTGTATGCAATCAGGACTGTAAGCGACCCGCACTGTATCCGATCTCCACTGTATCTGACCCACACTGTAACCTGCACTGTATCTGACCCACACTGTAACCTGCACTGTATCTGACCTGCGCTGTATCCAACCCACACTGTATCTGACCCACACTGTAACCTGCACTGTATCTGACCTGCACTATATCCGACCCGCACTGTATCTGGCCCACACTGTAACCTGCACTGTATCTGACCCGCACTGTATCCGACCCGCACTGTATCTGACCCACACTGTAACCTGCACTGTATCTGACCCACACTGTATCTGACCCACACTGTAACCAGCAGTGTATCTGACCCACACTGTATCTGACCCACACTGTAACCTGCACTGTATCTGACCTGCACTGTATGTGACCCACACTGTAACCTGCACTGTATCTGACCCACACTGTAACCTGCACTGTATCTGACCTGCACTGTATCTGACCCACACTGTAAACTGCACTATATCCGACCCACACTGTATCTGACCCACACTGTAACCTGCACTGTATCTGACCTGCACTGTATCTGACCCACACTGTAACCTGCACTATATCCGACCCGCACTGTATCTGACCCACACTGTAACCTGCACTGTATCTGACCCACACTGTTACCTGCACTGTATCTGACCCGCACTGTATCTGACCCACACTGTAACCTGCACTATATCTGACCCGCACTGTATCTGACTCACACTGTAACCTGCACTATATCTGACCCGCACTGTATATGACCCACACTGTAACCTGCACTGTATCTGACCTGCACTGTATCTGACCTGCACTGTATCTGACCCACACTGTATCTGACCCACACTGTAACCTGCACTATATCTGACCCGCACTGTATCTGACTCACACTGTAACCTGCACTATATCTGACCCGCACTGTATATGACCCACACTGTAACCTGCACTGTATCTGACCTGCACTGTATCTGACCCACACTGTATCTGACCCACACTGTAGCCTGCACTGTATCTGACCCGCACTGTATCTGACCCACACTGTAACCTGCACTATATCTGACCCGCACTGTATCTGATTCACACTGTAACCTGCACTATATCTGACCCGCACTGTAAATGACCCACACTGTAACCTGCACTGTATCTGACCTGCACTGTATCTGACCCCCACTGTATCTGACCAACACTGTAACCTGCACTGTATCTGACCCACACTGTATCTGACCCACACTCAGAGATGCCTACCCTCCCGATTTTAGCGGAAGGCTCCCGGTTTTCAATGAAGCCTCCCATTCCCCCGCAAACTTTACTTAAACTCCTGTTTTTCAGAAGCAATGGGACTGCGCATGCACGATTCCTCAATGTTGGGGGCGGGGCCTGCGGAGGGGACCTCATGACGTCATGACGGCCACCGCGGGTTGTGGGCAGCGGTGGCCGGTGCTAGTCAGCAGGGCGCACTGTGCACACAGAGAGTGCTTATGCGCGGCAGCATCAGGAGGAGCGGAGCCTGGTAACAGCAGCGCTGCACTGTTTGGGACAGCAGCTCAGGTGTCGGGCATCAGTGAGTGGTGTGAGGTGGCCTTTTCTCCCCTCCCACAGTGGCCTCACTAAAATGTAAGTCAAACAGAATGGTGTCATATATATATATATATATATATATATTTATATATATATATATATATATATTAGGGGTGAGCGGGTTCGGATTTCTGAAATCCGAAACCCCCCGAGCCCCCCCGATCCGAGGCAGATCCGAGTCAGGCTCGACTTTTCCCGCCTGACTCGGATCTGAAATCGAGGCAAAACGTCATCATCCCGCCTTTCGGGTCTCGCAGGTTTTGGATCCTATATAAGGTATCCGCGTCGGCGCCATTTTCTTACTCGGCTGTGGACAGTGAAGAGGGAGGGTGGGAGTTAGGGCTGGCTGGGCTGGCTGGGCTGGGCTGTGTAGTGTAGTGTAGTGCAGAGTAGTGTTGTGCTGTGCTGTGCTGCGCTGAACTGCTGTTGTCCATAGGGGCTGTGTCCACTACTTCAAAGTCCATAGGGGCTGGCTGTGTTGTGCTGTGCTGCTGTTGTTAATAGGGGCTGTGTCCACTACTTCAAAGTCCATAGGGGCTGGCTGGACTGTGTTGTGCAGTCAGTTCTCCATAGGGGCTGTGTCCACTCCAAAGTCCTGTGCAGTGTCCCAGTCCTAAAGGTGTGCTGTAGTGTTGTCCAGGGGGTGCTCTGTCCATCAGGGGTGCTCCCCCCAAGTGCTAAAAAAATAATATTTTTTCTGTGTTTGTGAGTTGTGTGCGCAGTTAGCGCACGTGCATCAACAAAGTAGTGCCAAGCGTGCGCCTGTGTCATAAGTAAAGGGCCGGCTGGCTTGACCGTTAAAGGGTGCTGTAACCCCCAAAGTACACTCCAAACCAAATAACAAAATATTTTTTCTGTGTTTGTGAGTTGTGTGCGCAGTTAGCGCACGTGCATCAACAAAGTAGTGCCAAGCGTGCGCCTGTGTCATAAGTAAAGGGCCGGCTGGCTTGACCGTTAAAGGGTGCTGTAACCCCCAAAGTACACTCCAAACCAAATAACAAAATATTTTTTCTGTGTTTGTGAATTGTATGCGCAGTAGCCGCACGTGCATCAACAAAGTAGTGCCAAGCGTGCGCCTGTGTCATAAGTAAAGGGCCGGCTGGCTTGACCGTTAAAGGGTGCTGTAACCCCCAAAGTACACTCCAGTCCAAACCAAAAAAAAAATATTTTCTGTGTTTGTGAATTGTGTGCGCAGTAGCCGCACGTGCATCAACAAAGTAGTGCCAAGCGTGCGCCTGTGTCATAAGTAAAGGGCCGGCTGGCTTGACCGTTAAAAGGTGCTGTAACCCCCAAAGTACACTCCAGTCCAAACCAAAAAAATATATATTTTCTGTGTTTGTGAATTGTGTGCGCAGTAGCCGCACGTGCATCAACACAGTAGTGCCAAGCGTGCACCTGTGTCATAAGTAAAGGGCCGGCTGGCTTGACCATTAAAGGGTGCTGTAACCCCCAAAGTACATTCCGGTCCAAACCAAAAAAATATATATTTTCTGTGTTTGTGAATTGTGTGCGCAGTAGCCGCACGTGCATCAACAAAGTAGTGCCAAGCGTGCGCCTGTGTCATAAGTAAAGGGCCAGCTGGCTTGACCGTTAAAGGGTGCTGTAACCCCCAAAGTACACTCCAGTCCAAACCAAAACAAAATATTTTTTCTGTGTTTGTGAATTGTGTGAGCAGTAGCCTCACGTGCATCAACAAAGGAGCAGCGCCAAGTGTGCGCCTGTGTCCCATAAGTAAAGAGCCGGCTGGCTCATTTCTTAAAGGGTGGTGTAACCCACAAAGTGCATGACTCTCCAGCAAAAATAAAAAAATATTTTCTGTGTTTGTGTTCGCCTTAGCCGCACGTATATATCAATATAACATAAATGGAGGACCAAACTTTCTCCGATAAAAATAAAATAGGGAAAGATCAAGAACCACTTCCTCCTAGTGCTGTTGCTGCTGCTGGGAGTTGTTCATCATCCCAGAGAGGAAGTAGGAACACCATTACTTTTACTAAACAATTGACCCTCCAACAGTCCCTAGCGATGAGGATGAAGTACGACAGCAGTCATCCTGAAGCAAAACGTATAACTGAGTCCTTGACTGCTATGTTGGTGTTAGATGTGCGTCCGGTATCCGCCATTAGTGCAGTGGGATTTAGACAATTGATGGAGGTAGTGTGTCCCCGGTTCCAAATCCCATCTAGATTCCACCTGCATCCTCAAAGCAGCAGCAACAAGCATGCGTCTGTCTGTTAAAGGATGGTGTAACCCTCAAAGTGCGCTCCACAAACAATAAAAATATTCTTCTTCTTTTTTCTGTCTTTGTGAATTGTGTGGGCTGTAGCCGCACTTGCATCCTCAAAGCAGCAGCGACAAGCATGCATCTGTCTGTTAAAGGGTGGTGTAACCCTCAAAGTGTGCTCCACAAACAATAAAAATATTCTTCTTTTTTTTTCTGTCTTTGTGAAATGTGTGGGCTGTAGCCGCACCTGCATCCTTAAAGCAGCAGCGACAAGCGTATGTCTGTCTGTTAAAGGGTGGTGACACCCTAAAAGTGTGCTACACAAACAATAAAAATATTGTTCTTTTTTTTTCTGTCTTTGTGAAATGTGTGGGCTGTAGCCGCACCTGCATCCTTAAAGCAGCAGCGACAAGCTTGCGTCTGTCTGTTAAAGGGTGGTGACACCCTCAAAGTGTGCTACACAAACAATAAAAATATTGTTCTTTTTTTTCTGTATTTGTGAATTGTGTGGGCTATAGCTGCACTTGCATCCTCAAAGCAGCAGCGACAAGCGTGCGTCTGTCTGATAAATGGTGGTGACACCCTCAAAGTGTGCTACTTAAACAATAAAAATATTCTTCTTTTTTCTGTCTTTGTGAATTGTGTGGGCTGTAGCCGCACTTGCATCCTCAAAGCAGCAGCGACAAGCATGCATCTGTCTGTTAAAGGGTGGTGTAACCCTCAAAGTGCTCCAAAAAATTTAAAACTATTTTTTTAATGTGTTTGTGACTTGTGTGAGATGTAGCTGCACGTGCATCAACATAGTAGCAGCGCCAAGCGTGCGCCTGTGTCATAAGTCAAGGGCTGGTTTGGACATCTGGTCCGGACTGAAGGACGTGCCAAAAATTTCTGACAAGTATACTGTCATTGCATATGATACTGTCCTCAAAGCAGCAGCGACAAGCGTGCGTCTGTCTGTTAAAGGGTGGTGACACTCTCAAAGTATGCTACACAAACAATAAAAATATTCTTCTTTTTTTTTCTGTCTTTGTGAATTGTGTGGGCTGTAACCGCACTTGCATCCTCAAAGCAGCAGCGACAAGCATGCGTCTGTCTGTTAAAGGGAGGTGACACTCTCAAAGTGTGCTACACAAACAATAAAAATATTCTTCTTTTATTTAATGTGTTTGTGACTTGTGTGCGATGTAGCTGCACTTGCATCCTCAAAGCAGCAGCGACAAGTGTGCGTCTGTCTGTTAAAGGGTGGTGACACCCTCAAAGTGTGCTACACAAACAATAAAAATATTCTTCTTCTTTTTTCTGTCTTTGTGAATTGTGTGGGCTGTAGCCGCACTTGCATCCTCAAAGCAGCAGCGACAAGCGTGCGTCTGTCTGTTAAAGGGTGGTGTAACCCTCAAAGTGCTCCAAAAAATTAAAAACTATTTTTTTAATGTGTTTGTGACTTGGTGCGATGTAGCCGCACGTGCATCCTCAAAGCAGCAGCGACAAGCGTGCGTCTGTCTGTTAAAGGGTGGTGACACCCTCAAAGTGTGCTACACAAACAATAAAAATATTCTTCTTTTTTTTTCAGTCTTTGTGAATTGTGTGGGCTGTAGCCGCACTTGCATCCTCAAAGCAGCAGCGACAAGCGTGCGTCTGTCTGTTAATGGGTGGTGTAACTCTCAAAGTGCTCCAAAAAATAAAAAACTAATTTTTTAATGTGTTTGTGACTTGTGTGCGAAGTAGCCGCACTTGCATCCTCAAAGCAGCAGCGACAAGCGTGCGTCTGTCTGTTAAAGGGTGGTGACACCCTCAAAGTGTGCTACACAAACAATAAAAATATTCTTCTTCTTTTTTCTGTCTTTGTGAATTGTGTGGGCTGTAGCCGCACTTGCATCCTCAAAGCAGCAGCGACAGGCATGCGTCTGTCTGTTAAAGGGTGGTGACACCCTCAAAGTGTGCTACACAAACAATAAAAATATTCTTCATTTTTTTTCTGTCTTTGTGAATTGTGTGGGCTGTAGCTGCACTTGCATCCAAAAAGCAGCAGCGACAAGCGTGCGTCTGTCTGTTAAAGGGTGGTGACACCCTCAAAGTGTGCTACACAAACAATAAAAATATTCTTCTTCTTTTTTCTGTCTTTGTGAATTGTGTGGGCTGTAGCCACACTTGCATCCTCAAAGCAGCAGCGACAAGCGTGCATCTGTCTGTTAAAGGGTGGTGACACCCTCAAAGTGTGCTACACAAACAATAAAAATATTCTTCTTTTTTTTTCTGTCTTTGTGAATTGTGTGGGCTGTAGCTGCACTTGCATCCTCAAAGCAGCAGCGACAAGCGTGCGTCTGTCTGTTAAAGGGTGGTGACACCCACAAAGTGTGCTACACAAACTATAAAATTATTCTTCATCTATTTTCTGTCTTTGTGAATTGTGTGGGCTGTAGCCGCACTTGCATCCTCAAAGCAGCAGCGACAAGCGTGCGTCTGTCTGTTAAAGGGTGGTGTAACCCTCAAAGTGCTCCAAAAAATTAAAAACTATTTTTTTAATGTGTTTGTGACTTGGTGCGATGTAGCCGCACGTGCATCAACATAGCAGCAGCGCCAAGCGTGCGCCTGTGTCATAAGTCAAGGGCTGGTTTGGACATCTGGTCCGGACTGAAGGACGTGCCAACAATTTCTGACAAGTATACTGTCATTGCATATGATACTGTCCTCAAAGCAGCAGCGACAAGCGTGCGTCTGTCTGTTAAAGGGTGGTGACACCCTCAAAGTGTGCTACACAAACAATAAAAATATTCTTCTTTTTTTTTCTGTCTTTGTGAATTGTGTGGGCTGTAGCCGCACTTGCATCCTCAAAGCAGCAGCGACAAGCGTGCGTCTGTCTGTTAATGGGTGGTGTAACTCTCAAAGTGCTCCAAAAAGTAAAAACTAATTTTTTAATGTGTTAGTGACTTGTGTGCGATGTAGCCGCACTTGGATCCTCAAAGCAGCAGCGACAAGCGAGCGTCTGTCTGTTAAAGGGTGGTGACACCCTCAAAGTGTGCTACACAAACAATAAAAATATTCTTCTTCTTTTTTCTGTCTTTGTGAATTGTGTGGGCTGTAGCTGCACTTGCATCCACAAAGCAGCAGCGACAAGCGTGCGTCTGTCTGTTAAAGGGTGGTGACACCCTCAAAGTGTGCTACACAAACAATAAAAATATTCTTCTTTTTTCTGTCTTTGTGAATTGTGTGGGCTGTAGCCGCACTTGCATCCTCAAACCAGCAGCGACAAGCGTGCATCTGTCTGTTAAAGGGTGGTGACACCCTCAAAGTGTGCTACACAAACAATAAAAATATTCTTCTTCTTTCTGTCTTTGTGAATTGTGTGGGCTGTAGCTGCACTTGCATCCTCAAAGCAGCAGCGACAAGCGTGCGTCTGTCTGTTAAAGGGTGGTGACACCCTCAAAGTGTGCTCCACAAACAATAAAAATATTCTTCTTTTTTTTTCTGTCTTTGTGAATTGTGTGGGCTGTAGCCGCACTTGCATCCTCAAAGCAGCAGCGACAAGCATGCGTCTGTCTGTTAAAGGGTGGTGACACCCTCAAAGTGTGCTACACAAACAATAAAAATATTCTTCTTTTTTTTTCTGTCTTTGTGAATTGTGTGGGCTGTAGCTGCACTTGCATCCTCAAAGCAGCAGCGACAAGCGTGCGTCTGTCTGTTAAAGGGTGGTGACACCCTCAAAGTGTGCTACACAAACAATAAAAATATTCTTCTTTTTTCTGTCTTTGTGTATTGTGTGGGCTGTAGCCACACTTGCATCCTCAAAGCAGCAGCGACAAGCGTGCGTCTGTCTGTTAAAGGGTGGTGACACCCACAAAGTGTGCTACACAAACTATAAAAATATTCTTCTTTTTTTTCTGTCTTTGTGAATTGTGTGGGCTGTAGCTGCACTTGCATCCTCAAAGCAGCAGCGACAAGCGTGCATCTGTCTGTTAAAGGGTGGTGACACCCTCAAAGTGTGCTACACAAACAATAAAAATATTCTTCTTTTTTTTTCTGTCTTTGTGAATTGTGTGGGCTGTAGCCGCACTTGCATCCTCAAAGCAGCAGCGACAAGCGTGCGTCTGTCTGTTAAAGGGTGGTGACACCCTCAAAGTGTGCTACACAAACAATAAAAATATTCTTCTTTTTTTTTCTGTCTTTGTGAATTGTGTGGGCTGTAGCTGCACTTGCATCCTCAAAGCAGCAGCGACAAGCGTGCGTCTGTCTGTTAAAGGGTGGTGACACCCTCAAAGTGTGCTACACAAACAATAAAAATATTCTTCTTTTTTCTGTCTTTGTGAATTGTGTGGGCTGTAGCTGCACTTGCATCCTCAAAGCAGCAGCGACAAGCGTGCGTCTGTCTGTTAAAGGGTGGTGACACCCACAAAGTGTGCTACACAAACTATAAAATTATTCTTCATCTTTTTTCTGTCTTTGTGAATTGTGTGGGCTGTAGCCGCACTTGCATCCTCAAAGCAGCAGCGACAAGCGTGCGTCTGTCTGTTAAAGGGTGGTGTAACCCTCAAAGTGCTCCAAAAAATTTAAAACTATTTTTTTAATGTGTTTGTGACTTGGTGCGATGTAGCCGCACGTGCATCAACATAGCAGCAGCGCCAAGCGTGCGCCTGTGTCATAAGTCAAGGGCTGGTTTGGACATCTGGTCCGGACTGAAGGACGTGCCAACAATTTCTGACAAGTATACTGTCATTGCATATGATACTGTCCTCAAAGCAGCAGCGACAAGCGTGCGTCTGTCTGTTAAAGGGTGGTGACACCCTCAAAGTGTGCTACACAAACAATAAAAATATTCTTCTTTTTTTTTCTGTCTTTGTGAATTGTGTGGGCTGTAGCCGCACTTGCATCCTCAAAGCAGCAGCGACAAGCATGCGTCTGTCTGTTAATGGGTGGTGTAACTCTCAAAGTGCTCCAAAAAATAAAAAACTAATTTTTTAATGTGTTTGTGACTTGTGTGCGATGTAGCCGCACTTGCATCCTCAAAGCAGCAGCGACAAGCGTGCGTCTGTCTGTTAAAGGGTGGTGACACCCTCAAAGTGTGCTACACAAACAATAAAAATATTCTTCTTCTTTTTTCTGTCTTTGTGAATTGTGTGGGCTGTAGCCGCACTTGCATCCTCAAAGCAGCAGCGACAGGCATGCGTCTGTCTGTTAAAGGGTGGTGACACCCTCAAAGTGTGCTACACAAACAATAAAAATATTATTCATTTTTTTTCTGTCTTTGTGAATTGTGTGGGCTGTAGCTGCACTTGCATCCACAAAGCAGCAGCGACAAGCGTGCGCCTGTCTGTTAAAGGGTGGTGACACCCTCAAAGTGTGCTACACAAACAATAAAAATATTCTTCTTTTTTCTGTCTTTGTGAATTGTGTGGGCTGTAGCCGCACTTGCATCCTCAAACCAGCAGCGACAAGCGTGCGTCTGTCTGTTAAAGGGTGGTGACACCCTCAAAGTGTGCTACACAAACAATAAAAATATTCTTCTTCTTTCTGTCTTTGTGAATTGTGTGGGCTGTAGCTGCACTTGCATCCTCAAAGCAGCAGCGACAAGCGTGCGTCTGTCTGTTAAAGGGTGGTGACACCCTCAAAGTGTGCTCCACAAACAATAAAAATATTCTTCTTTTTTTTTCTGTCTTTGTGAATTGTGTGGGCTGTAGCCGCACTTGCAACCTCAAAGCAGCAGCGACAAGCGTGCGTCTGTCTGTTAAAGGGTGGTGACACCCTCAAAGTGTGCTACACAAACAATAAAAATATTCTTCTTTTTTTTTCTGTCTTTGTGAATTGTGTGGGCTGTAGCTGCACTTGCATCCTCAAAGCAGCAGCGACAAGCGTGCGTCTGTCTGTTAAAGGGTGGTGACACCCTCAAAGTGTGCTACACAAACAATAAAAATATTCTTCTTTTTTCTGTCTTTGTGTATTGTGTGGGCTGTAGCCACACTTGCATCCTCAAAGCAGCAGCGACAAGCGTGCGTCTGTCTGTTAAAGGGTGGTGACACCCACAAAGTGTGCTACACAAACTATAAAAATATTCTTCTTTTTTTTTCTGTCTTTGTGAATTGTGTGGGCTGTAGCTGCACTTGCATCCTCAAAGCAGCAGCGACAAGCGTGCGTCTGTCTGTTAAAGGGTGGTGACACCCTCAAAGTGTGCTCCACAAACAATAAAAATATTGTTCTTTTTTTTTCTGTCTTTGTGAAATGTGTGGGCTGTAGCCGCACCTGCGTCCTTAAAGCAGCAGCGACAAGCGTGCGTCTGTCTGTTAAAGGGTGGTGACACCCTCAAAGTGTGCTACACAAACAATATAAATATTGTTCTTTTTTTTCTGTCTTTGTGAATTGTGTGGGCTGTAGCTGCACTTGCATCCTCAAAGCAGCAGCGACAAGTGTGCGTCTGTCTGTTAAAGGGTGGTGACACCCTCAAAGTGTGCTACACAAACAATAAAAATATTCTTCTTCTATTTTCTGTCTTTGTGAATTGTGTGGGCTGTAGCCACACTTGCATCCTTAAAGCAGCAGCGACAAGCGTGCGTCTGTCTGTTAATGGGTGGTGTAACTCTCAAAGTGCTCCAAAAAATAAAAAACTAATTTTTTAATTTTTTTGTGTCTTGTGTGCGATGTAGCCGCACTTGCATCCTCAAAGCAGCAGCGACAAGCGTGCGTCTGTCTGTTAAAGGGTGGTGACACCCTCAAAGTGTGCTGCACAAACAATAAAAATATTCTTCTTTTTTCTGTCTTTGTGAATTGTGTGGGCTGTAGCCGCACTTGCATCCTCAAAGCAGCAGCGACAAGCATGCGTCTGCCTGTTAAAGGGTGGTGACACCCTCAAAGTGTGCTACACAAACATTAAAAATATTCTTCTTTTTTTTTTTTCCGTCTTTGTGAATTGTGTGGGCTGTAGCTGCACTTGCATCCTCAAAGCAGCAGCGACAAGCGTGTGTCTGTCTGTTAAAGGGTGGTGACACCCTCAATGTGTGCTACACAAACAATAAAAATATTCTTCTTCTATTTTCTGTCTTTGTGAATTGTGTGGGCTGTAGCCACACTTGCATCCTTAAAGCAGCAGCGACAAGCGTGCGTCTGTCTGTTAAAGGGTGGTGTAACCCTCAAAGTGCGCTCCACAAACAATAAAAATATTCTTCTTTTTTTTTCTGTCTTTGTGAATTGTGTGGGCTGTAGCCGCACTTGCATCCTCAAAGCAGCAGCGACAAGCGTGCGTCTGTCTGTTAAAGGATTACATCGTTGACAGCATTGAAGTAGGCATGTCAGACAGTCCGTACCTGTACTGGCTGGAAAAAGAAGCAATTTGGAGGTCCCTGTACAAACTGGCTCTATTTTACCTGAGTTGCCCCCCTCCAGTGTGTACTCCGAAAGAGTGTTTAGTGCAGCCGGGAACCTTGTCAGCGAAAGGCGTAGGAGGTTGCTTCCACAACATGTGGAGAAGATGATGTTCATAAAATGAATTATCAACTCTTCCTGGGAGACCAGCCTCCAGAACGTACAGAGGGACCTGTGGTTGTGGATTCCAGCGGGGACGAATTAATACTCTGTGAGGATGAGGATGTACACAACACTGAAGAGGGTGAGGAATCGGTGGATGAGGAGGATGAGGACGACATCTTGCCTCCGTAGAGCCAGTTTGTGCAGGGACAGATTAATTGCCAGCTTGTTTTGTGGGGGCCCAAATGAACCAATCATTTCAGCCACAGACGTGTGGCAGACCCTGGCACTGAAATGATTGCTTTGTTAAAGTGTGCATGTCCTGTTTATACAACATAAGGGTGGATGGGAGGGCCCAAGGACAATTCCATCTTGCACCTTTTTTTTCTTTGCATTATGTACAGTTTGGGGCCTAGTTTTTCAAACTGCCATCCTGTATGCCACTGCAGTGTCACTCCTAGATGGGTCACGTGTTTGTGCCGCCCACTCGTATCTCTTAGCATAGTCATCCAGCTACCTCATTGCAACCTTTTGGACATAAAAACACTATTGTGAGGTGTGAAGTGTTCAGAATACACTGGAAATGAGTGGAAATTAAGGTTATTGAGGTTAATAATAGCATAGGAGCAAAAAAACCCACAAATTCCTTGATTTTAGCTGTTTTTATGCTTTTTTTAAAAAAAATACAGATCCAAAACACAAAACCCAGAACCCAAAACACGGAAGGGTGGTTTCGGCAAAACCAATCCAGATCCAAACACGAAGAAAGATCCAGATCCAAAACCAAAACACAAAACACGAAAAGTGGCCGGTGCACACCCCTAATATATATATATACACAGTACATGATGGGGGCTTGTGCTGAGTGTCACAGGCATTATTAACTGCACTTTGAAAGAGCACTCACTGACAGCCAATAAATGGATGGCTATCAGTGAGTGCCCTTTCAGAGTGCAGTTAATGCCTGTGACTGACTGGATATATCAAAATAAGGGAGCTCTAAAAATACAGCTGCGCCCTCTGAGCACATTTATTAAAACAGTAAACATTGACTACTATTACTAATGCTTTGGGGCTAATTTACATATGACTATAAGTGATTTTTATGGCACGCCCTTCAGATATAGCAGGACACGCCCACTTTACCGCCGCGCTCATAGGTGCTGCTTGCACAATCTCCCTGAAATGCTTTTTCAAAAGTAGGCAAATATGCCCACACTGTAACCTGCACTGTATCTGACCCGCAGGCACGGAACACTGTTTTTATGGTTGGGGAGATTTGATTGATGATATTACTAATTTGTAAAACATTTGTAAACAGAAATAACTGCCGTTAGTTTGTGCCGTTGCTCTGTTTCTTAGTTTAGCCAGCCTTTAGCCTATATTGGTGAACAAAATTGTGAGCTGTGACTGGAAATAAATGTTATTGAGGTTAATAATACTCTAGGCACAAAATCAGGCCCAAATGATGTGATTTAAGCAGTTTTTGTCAATTGCTGAAAAAAAGCCAATTCTAAAACCAAAACTGGACAACGAATTAGTAGATTTAGGGCCTGATTCAGAGAAGGACAGAATTGCAGAGTCACACAAAAGTATAATTGTATGAAAATCTGTATCACTATATATAGTAACCTAATCTTACTTTTTGCAGTCAGTGATGTCCGGCTCCCATATTGGATCACTGAGCTGATATTGTTAGAGCCAACACAGTATCTGAGCACCACAAAGCAGTAATATGTATCATAGTCTGTTTCTTGAACCCCCGTTATATGGAGATCAGCCAGTCCTCTCAGCTCTGTCCTTCCTCTGTAGCTGGGATGAACCATCTCTTTGGAGGGGTGGTAGGCATACACATCACTTCTATTGCCGACTCTCCAGTAGATTCCAATCCACATAGGGTCTCTGTCTGATGGGAGGGAGTACGAGCAGTTGAGGGTGACAGAGTCTTCTGTGCTCCCTGATGGCTCAGGCTGATGGGTTATTATTTCAGGATCAATGTTATAGGCTGAAAAGATAACATGAGAAATGATGACGCAGATTTCATTTATAATTACCAGCAAGAAATATTCACAGTTTTAACACTATAAGAGCTATATAAAGGGATGTTAGATGCTGGGAATCTATTTATAGCATTGTATACATCTCATAAGATCCTGTGATATATAACAGAGAATAAGGACTGCCTCACATTCAGCTTTCAATTTCTTCAAAGAACCACACAATATAATAATGCAGTATCCATATGTGCTTGCTGCATGCACAGGACCTCATTCACAATGCATTCTGTAAGACTAGATTTTGTGCTATGCACCAACTTACTCTCCATACTCAGGAAAACCACAGTAGAAGAACGCTTTTACACATTCACTATTTTCTTTTATATTATCTAACAAATGTCACCAAATAGATCCTCAGGCACTAAGGAAAACACTCCTTGAGAAATTCATGTTCTCCACACTGGGGGCTCTATTCAGACCCACTCGCTAGATGCGTTCGCACGCACCCAGCGTATGCAAATCTGGCACACACCCAGCATAGCAGGCGATCGCACGGTAAGGCATAAGCACGCCCACTATGTCTTGGCGTGCGATCGCCCTGTGTATGCAGACGCCCACCAGACTGTCTTAAGTTGCCCACTTGCGCACGTCATCTCCAGGAAGTGTATGCAACCATCGGTACATCGGGTACCATTGGAAGCGAACGCAGCGCTTGTGGTTGACTATAACCTACCGCAAGCACTGCGAGCACTTCAGTGTAAAAACCAGCCAGGTGACGTGTACTATGACGCTGCCTCTTAATTATGCACGCCTCTGAAACTGCATTAAGACGCTCGGGCACACTTGCGTTCGCACATCCACTGACCCCGTTTCCAGTGGCCAGCCCCTGGCACCACCCACAAATGGCTTCTCCTGTCACTCATTCTGCTGGGCTGTCTATGCCCAGTGTGTGAACGCTTCCCGATCGCTCAGACTGGTTCACACACACGCGCAATGCGATGCGTACACATGTACAGAATGCAAACATCGGCTGCCTACGTGCGAACGCTTCCAAGCGAGCGGGTCTGAATCAGGTCCTGGGAATCTTCCTCTTTAACGTGAAAAGACGTGTTTCCCCAGAAAAAAAATATATAAAACCACACAGGGTAATATAGTCAAACTTTTATCCACTTAAGACACACAAATATTCTAAATTCCTACCAGAAGATATGGTCTACATATTGCACAGTCTCCATATTGGCTCCTTAGGGAGGCTTCATTCCCTAAACAATCAGGACTTCTGAGCCTGCATGATGCCATCTTGTCACTGTGTTAAAGCGACATAGTGAACAATAGTCATGTTAAACTTAGTTTGCGATATATTGCAACCACTGCGGTGTTCACCTCTTGCATTCTGCACCACTTCCAATATACAGTCACCGGCTGGCGGTCTGTATGCTCCATCCAAGCTCTGCGCAATGCTAGGAGCATAACTTTGTGTACGGCTGTACATTCAGGTTACTGCCAAAAAAAACACTCCATTGGTTTAGTACTGGGCTGTTCAGTATCTGCAGGTGCTCTACCATCTGCAAAATATTCTGACAAGTGGTACATCTGTGCACCCAGCCTTCATTTATCAAAACAGTCCTCCATTCACCAAGTCACACACCTAGTACCCCCCATCAAAACCGACACACTGGTGTATACCACACAGATGCAGCCAACTTGTTGCAGCTATTTCTTGTTTAAATAGGTGAATTTGGGCAAAACAGGTGCATGATGTAGCAATACGACACATACTGTAGTTGCTTCAAAAACACTTATAGGAACACACACAGATTATTTGGATAAAGGCAGAGTTACATCCCGGCTGTCATCCAATCATGATGTTTGGTGAATTTTTGGTCTCTGAACAGCAATAATTTAAAAGATCTAGAGGTAGATGTACTAACCCGTGGATTGTCAAAGTCACCAAAGACCGGCAGTGATAACTAATGGGTTTAAAGTGGTAATAAAAATAAATGTTTAAGCATTTGTTTATGTTGCTGCTTTAATCCCATTGGTCAATGTCATCAATCAGTGATATAATTGTAGCATTATAAATGGAAAGTTGGGTAAAATGCAAAGAATTAAGTAAAAATTAAATTTGAAAAACATAATACACTGTAGTGTCAATATCAAAAAACCTTAGGGGCAAAATGTAATAGGGTCCGAGTTTGGAAAATGTGCAAGTATACTGTATGCCTTAGTGTGCGAGAACATGTAAACTCACATGTTTCTCATACCCCCGCAACTCACAATGCCAAAACATGCATCCAGATGTTTTGCCATTATGAGGACACAACTTTGCTAATGTAATAGAGTGCAAGTGTTTAAGTCGGACACTAGTACTGATTTAAATCTCATAAAAAATTACCTGCTTCAGGCTAGGGAGTCTAGCCTGAGCAAGTCCGAGTTACACAGAAATATGCACAGATCTGTGAGATCCATGCATGCTTCTTTGTGTATAAAAATAGTAAAATGGAAACATTAAAAAAAAAGACGTGGGTTTCTACCCTAAAAGCATAGCCAGCTGCGGCCTCTGTTGAGCCTGTCCTGGTTCTTAAAATACAGGGAAAAAAATATTTAGGGGTACCCCGTATTTTCATCGATCAGCACAAGGCTCAGTGAGCTGCTCCTGGTTGTGGAAATATGGGTAACAAAAATAGTAGGGGTCCCCCGTATTCTCCGCAACCAGCACCAGACTCTTTCTAGTGGGGGTGTAATGCCACAGCTGGGGAACCTTTTTACTTGTGAACCATTTTACTGGGTCCCCCAGCCAAAGTATTATACCTGACCTCTAGTCCCCTCTCCAAGGCTATCACTAGCACACTATCACTGGCACACCTGGGTGGTGGTTGCTGGGTTGATTGTCTATAAAAATGGCATGAATAATATTGTCTTTTATTGGAGAACTAGAGGTGCAAGCAAGCCTCCCTGAATGCTAGTACTTGTAGAGCCACACATATCACCATATGGGGCATTAAGGTGCCACCGGTACCTCTAGTTCACATTCAAAGGAAATATTAAAATAAAGACAAGACTCACACACCGTAAAAGTATAATTTCATTTAAACATACATGCACACTCACATTGACACTCAGGCTTACTCACCTATAATCCCTGTAGCCATTCACATGTACTTGTCCAGTAGCATCCACTGTGACAAGGACAGCACACACCTAACATGGTTATAGAACTACAGGATGTGAGATCTAGTAACGGTATTTTGGGTGTCCAAGTCTGAGCAGCAGCAGGCATGATTGCTGACACCTGTCAGTTTTTTTAAAAAAGGTTTCAGACACAGAATACAGGAATCCTGATGGTGAATTAGCCACCCAGGCAATAGGCCAGGGGTTGGATACTGTTAGGAGTCCTGGATCTGCTATTTGGACACTGCTGTGTGTGTGACTTCTGTGACCTGTGCTATAACCTGTGACTTACTTGTAACCTGCTAACATTTTGCTAAGAACTGCCTTTATTGGAAAACTGTGGAGAACTAAACCTTTCATTTGAAACTTCTACACTGGTGTATGTGATCCTTGTCACACTACGTAACCTGTAAAAATAATTCCATACTCACTTAATCCTAGTTTAGAACATGACCTTTTCAGTCCAATGTTTAAAGCTCAATATTTTTTCTTGGGACAGTAAGAGGCAATTAATTTTGAAAGATGTTAAATCGATGAAATTGTGTTTCTGGGGATGAATTACACATTTTTTAACAGTCAATTTTCTATTTGTTTTTTTTAAGTATTAGTAAATGTGTGATTTAGCCGCAGAAACACAACATCGCTTTTCATAAATTTTAAAATGATCAAAATTTATTAAAATCAACCGTTAGTAAATATTCCCCTTATTAACATCTAGGGCGGGATGCACCAAATGGAAAATGCGGTAAAACCCGTTTACTGCATTTTCCGTATGCAGCAATCTCCTGGCCGCCGGGCTGCGATGCGGAGGGTAACGCCAGCTACTGCTGACGTTACCCTAAAGAAGCCTATGGGCTTTTACCGCATTGCGCTGGTATGAGGGATCTGATCGGATCCCTCCCAGCATGCCCTGCGGCCGTCCCGTCACTGCACATGCGCAAATGGACTCCCGGGTCATAAACCCAGAAGTCCACTGTGCAGGAGAGATCGCAAAGGACAGCTCTTATCAGAAGAGCTGTCCTTTGTGCTACTGATCGCATATGTTAGTGCATATGCCAGCTGTACAATGGCGATAAGTATTACTACATCCCGCCCCTGTACTGTTAGCCAATCTTATTTTTATTTTTATTTTTTTTAGGGGGGGGTACAGGCTGAATTTCACATTCTCAAAAAAAATTAATGTGGGTTCCTGTTAGAAAATTGGTCGCTGTAATTTTTCCATTTCAGTTGGATAACATGTAGATCAGGACACGCATACGCATGTTAATGACAAAATGCTCGAGATGGCTGTGGTAATTTTTCCGCAAAAATCATGCACATAATTGGATATGGACCAGAGTGTCCATCACCCAGAAATGTATTATAGCAAATTTATCAGACAAAGGAGCTCATTTAGACTCACTCGCAAGTTGCCGCCGCTCGCTTGCAAAAAGGGGCCAGAAATTTAAATGAAGTGCTTGCACTGAGTCGCATAAGGACGCCCACTATGTTCTAGCGAGCTATGGCAAAGTGTGCTTGCAAGTGTATAAAGACGCCCCCTTGCCACTCGCAACACACGTCATCTCTGGAAAATGTATGATTAATTGGGACCATTGAGAGCCATCGGAGCTGCTCGCAGCCCTTGAGGTTGCCTTAGCCTGCCGCAAGCACTGCGATCAGCGCTGGCTGAAATACATGCAGGTGACGTGTACAATGACGCTACTTTGCTAATTATGCACACCCTTTAAACTGCATTTTGGCGGCCTGGCACACCTGCGTCCGCAACACCACTCCCCCATTAACAAGTACCTTCTCCAGTTACCACCCTCAAACAGCACTATCTGTCACTCAAAGTAGTGCCCTGATATTGGTTTACGAGCAACCAAAATCAGATCGCAAAGACTGGCTTGCGCACGCACACTGCGAATTATACGCATATGCAGATGGGCGAAAGTCGCTCAGAGCGAGTGAGCGCAACTTGGCGAGCAGATCTGAATCAGGTCCAAAGTCAGCAACAAAATATAATTTTCATTCTGTGAGAGATGGGGCTTGCAGATGTTCTCATAGTTCAGTGATTATTTGCCACTGCGCATGAGCGAGAAGTTCTGAAAACCTTTATAACGCAAGCGTCACACAGAGAGTATGCACAAATATGCTGTTGTGATTGGGACAGCCAGAATCAGAAATGGAGCGGCTAAGTGATGGGGGTTCCAAGATGTTGGCTGGGAAGTAAACGCAAAAATAGTCTGTCTAATGGGCGTGTTGTGAGTGTGTCAATGTGAGCTGCTACGTTCTCAGACACACAGCTACAGGGGCCATGTTCAATGGAGATACTGTACCTGCCATAGGGCTGGAGGAGGTGTAGATATTGCATGCGATGTTGGCGTGTCAGCAATAACCAGCAGTGTGAGAGCGTGCAGAGAAGCTGGAAGTGGACATCTCAGGGCTTGCACAGTCAGACGCTGGCTACTACACCAGGAGGAGGCGGAAACTAGCATTTGCTTATTATCACAGCTCCAACTCGGGCAACAGACAAAAAAGAGGATGCAGCAGTTCCCACCTCTGAACTAGGCCCAATGTGTTCTTCCCCCATCCATGGAAAACTATTTTACTGGGCATTATTATATGTGTTCACAGGAGATCACCAGACATCAGCCGCTAAGGGGGCCACATAATTTAAAGAGATTCCCTCTTTCAAATGTAAACAAAGACACATTTAGAGATGTACTGTATTATTGGGTGTTATAGGTCATGTAAGGCAATCCCACCCATATACAGAGACTATTTTCTATAGCACAGGGTAATATTGTCTGGAGATCACAGGTGATCACCACGTAATAGCTACTCCTCCCATATATATGGAAAATGGGATGCAGTCAGGAAGCTGATGGTCGAAATGCCGACCGCCGGCTTACCGATTGTCTAATCCCCGACAGCGTTCTAATGACAGGCGTCGAAATCCCGATGCCTGTCATTTAACCTACGCTTGGAGCCTGATGCCCGGCATACCAATCAAAGGTAAGCACGGGCGGAGGGTTATGTTAGCGGCTCCCGGGGGGGACTTAGGGATAGGGTTAGGCTAGGGGTAGGAGGGTTTAGGGTTAGGCATCCCCGGGGGGGAAGTTAGGGTTAGGCACCCCTGGGGAGGTTAGGGTTAGGCACCCCCCCGGGAGACTTAGGTTTAGGCTGTGGGGAAGGAGGGGTTAGGGTTAGGCACTTACAGGGGAGGTTAGGCACTTGGGAGGGAGGTTAGGGTTAGGCTCCCCAAGGGAGGGTTAGGGGGGGTAGGTTAGTAAATACATTAAATACTTACCTGTCGGGATCTTCACTGCCGGTCTTCTGCCATCAGGATTAGAACCGTCCGGCGGTATTCCATACTGATCCCCTGGAAATCATTTTTTAAAGTGCAGATTAAAATTGTCCAGTGATCATAGGTGATCACCAGACAAAAAGGACTAAAGGGTCATGTTATTTAAATGGGTGTCCCATATGGATGCCAGGTTGGGGGAAGACCATCTCCCATCCCTCGAGTCCATGATTTTACTTTAATACAAGAGCTTTTGTCTAGTGATGACACTGATCTCCTTGGGGGCACAGAGTATGAAAGAAGGGACTCCCATCTTTCAAATTAGAGTCCCCCTTTCTTTCTAGGTAGCAGGATTGGGAGGATAGCAATTTCCATATTTTTTTTTACAAAAGTCATTTGCACGCATGCATGTATGTGTCGATCACATGTCACAATCAATCCCGGCAGCTGCCAGCAGTCCCCATGGGTCATTAGGACCAGTAAGAGAAAGGCCTCTCAGTTCAGAGGATAAGAGGGACTCGACTTCTTTAGTTTAGCTGTATTCATTTATTTCCTTGTCACAAGCCGCTGCCTCAGCTTATTTCCTTCTCAGGTCCCGGTTGTTCCAAGCAACTTGGTACACTGTGTCTTCTGGCTGGAAGGTCTGATGGTCCCTAAAGCTGAAGAAGCAGGATGCTTGGTGGCCATGGGGGCTGCTGGGGCTGCTTTCAACTGACAGGTGGACATCCAGCACTGCAGCTGCTCCTAATTTGTATTAGAGTCCCTCCTTCCAATACTGTCTCAGAGGGATCTCCAGGATAATAAGTTACATTCATGCACCTTCTTCTTGGACGTTTTCTCCAGCTGAAATCAACTATGATGTTGGAAATTGGGAACTTTTTTCCATTAACATGTGCTTTTGAAGACTGGAGATACTGGTTGGAGGGGGCAAGCATATGGTCACTATATATACTGATCAGAAAAACTTTTCTTACATTGAATCCGCAAAAAGGCTAAATTCAAGACATGCTTGTGGGCATTATTTTTCACTCGTTTTAATTTTCTAATTGCCTTTAGACCCAGTGCTAAGTATGTGAAGGCTGATGCCTTATCCCATAGTTTTTTGCCAGTATAACATTCTGCATTCTCCAAAATTCTTATCATTCCCAGTACTTGCATTCATGCCGGTATTGCCCAGAATTTAACTGTACAAATGTGATTATTGCAGACACAAGCATCCTCAGAATCTCCTTCTGGACTTCTATTCATTCCTAGAAAACTTGGAGGAATGGTCATGACCAACTATCATACCATTAAGACTTCTGGGCAACCAGGTATCTCCATTACCCTTGAGTTGTTGTCTTGTTCTGTCCGTGACCTTTAATGACTCAAGATGTTTAGGAATTTGTACAAACCTGTGAAACTTGTGCTAGGGCTAAGACTCATCATGTAGCACTGGCTGGTCATCTTTTGCCTCTCTTTGTACCTTCTAAACCATGGTCACATATCATCATGAATTTTATTGTGGACCTTCCAATATCCTCCAAATACAACCTGATCTGGACTGTGGTTGATCATTTTAGTAAAATGGCTCATGTCATTTCATTACCCAAACTTTCCACTGCCAAGGAACTGGCTCATTGTTTATTCAACATATTTTTAGATTGCATGGTTTACCATAAGACATAATTTCAGATAAAGTTACCCAGTTCATTGCCCACTTCTGGAAGTCATTCTGCTCTGCCTTGAACATCAACAACAGCCTCTCTTCTAGATATCACCACACGGTCTAATGGGCAAATGAAACATGTTAATCAGTCTCTTGAATAATACCTCCGCTGTTACATTTCAAAGTGTCACATTTCTAAGTGTCACAATGACTGGGCTGAACATCTACCGCTGGCAGAATTTGCTTATACCAGCTCCTGTCATTTATCTTTCAAAATGTCTCCTTTAATGTCGTAACTAGACATCATCCGAGGGCTACTTCTTTTGAGCCCACACTATGAGCTTCTGATACACCCATCTCAGTCACCCATCTTAAGACCATATGGAAGAAGGTTCATCATGCTCTTCAGAAAGCTTCTTTCCGCTAAAAAACTGTTGCTGATAAGCATTGAAAACCTTGTAAGCATTGAAAACCTTTTATAGTAGGTGATATGGTATGGTTATCGACCAGGAACATTAAACTTTGTCAGTCTTCACAGAAGTTGGGTCTAAGATACATTGGTCTGTTGTTATACAAGACAATAATGTTGTCTTTCACCTTAAGTTTCCAAAACTTCTCAAAATCAACAATAATTTACATTGCTCCCTTATGAAACCAGCATTTTTTTCCCAGGAAATGCAGAGTCTGGTGCACTAGGATGCCTTCTCGAGTTGTAATTCTAGGCCATCATGAATATATCATTGAGAAGATCTTAGACTCAAAGTTTGCATGGGGGCAAGTGCATTTTTTGATCCATTGGAAGGGCGATGATCCAGAAGAGAGAGTATGAAAGATCTTTGCATGCACTGGAACTTCTAAGATCCTTCTTCAAATAATTCCTGGATAACCCCAGTTCGAGGAGTTCCTTAACCTCTTTTCAAGGGGGAGTACTGTCCCAAGCTGTCACTGCGGCTTGCTTTCTTCTCGGGTCACGGTTGTTGCCAAGCAACCAGGACACCGCATCTTCTGGCTGCAGGGTAAGATGATCCCACTGGTTGCTGGGCATCAGTGATGCTGGGCTAAGATGTGCCTGCTGTTGCCCAGAGACCAGGATGCCGAGTGGCTGTGGGGCTGCTTCCAACTGACATGTGGACGTGCATCACTGCAGCTGCTTCTAATTTATATTCGAGTCCCTTCTTCCCAAGATGCTGTTGATTAGTGGAACTTCCTGTTATAAGGCAGTCAGCCGAACTACTCTCTACCAGTTATACTGTAGCTTATACCTCGTGTGTTAGACCCTGGTCCTTGTCCATGTTTGTGAAGAATGTCTGCCAACCAGAATTTCTGGCCAGACCCTGTGGACTCCTTTTTCTGTATTCACCCTGTGGCCTTGCCGCTCCAGCCCACTATGTTGCTATATATTGAGCCTATGGCCCAGTTGCACCTTGCTTGTAGAGCCCACAAGCATCTGTTTCCAGTCTAGTCACTTGCCACACATACAAAAAAAAATAAGTTAAGCGCTTACCCTGAATTTAGTAGATGAATTAATTTACCCATTTATTTATGGGTCTCAGTATTTATCAATACAATCATAAATCAATTAGATCACAAATTCAATATAAAATATCTGTAAATAACACTCTGCATGGTGCAACAGAAAATTCAATTAGGGAAAATGTCTTTAGGTTTTAAATTGATCAAATAAGCATTGCACTAAGGGCCTGATTCAGACCCGGTCACAACACAGCGATCGCAAGCAGCCATCAGGGGTTGGGTATGCAAATCCCGTGATTGCATGGCCTGGCTTAAGGACGCCCTATATGTCTTAGCGTGCACTGGCAAAGAGATTGCAGGCTAGTCTAATGCCGCCACCGTTTCCCTTTGCAGCACACATCATCTCCAGGAAGTGTATAAGACAATCAGTAACATCGAGAACATCGCACCCTAAACCTAACCCTCCCAGGGGGTGCCTAACCCTAACCCCCTCCTAATGATGCCTTACCCTAAGTCCCCCCAGGGTTCACTAAAACTAACCCTCTTCCCCCGTGGCTACCCACTAAGACTAAGGCTTACCTTTGTTCGGTATGCCGGGTGTCGGGATTTTGAAGTGGGGCTAGAGATGGGCATCAGGATTTCAACGCCTATTTTTAGTCCCCTGATGGGCTGTCAGTGTCGGGATATTGGCGGTGGGATAGCGCCCACCATTATCCTGACTGCTTCCCTTCCATAATAAGGCAGTAACTTTAGAGTGTAAACTGTAGATCCATATGTGTTTTGATATAGTGTACTCAGTGTATTAACTCATATCCTGTAGACAACACTTATGAGGCCACTTGGCACATCTAGAGTATTACAGATGTTGGCTCTAGTCTTTGTTGTTCCCTGTGATATTTGACCCTCTTGTGGTTCTAAAGAGGGTTTCGCTGGTAATGGCCGTCCTGGGGTGAGCATCTGAGCGGACCGTGGTGGAGGCACAATTTTTAAGTGTGGCAAGAAGGTATGCTCACAGGCAGAGTCCCGATAAAGTGCATTGTGAAATCCTAAGTGTTTCTGTCTCCTTGACACATTTCTCTAGGTATGGCAACCCCAGGTTTCATCAGAAGGCAAGATATTGTGTGTGGAGCCGGAAAGAGGTATTTATAGCAAAACCTCTTCTCCCATTTAATTAAGGAAAAAATGATACTTGTGCTTGGAGGGAGTATTCATGGATACCAGAATATACAGGTAGCTTTTCACATTAATAGGCATATTGTGCACCATGCAATAAAATATAAAAATAGAACATTCTTATAGGTATATAGAAAACAGGAAAATACGATTAATGTTTGTAAACAATTCTGAGACTATTAAAAAATAATAATTTTAAAATTTTAAAAAGAGTGGAGCTGATGTTAGAGAGGGGGATTTATATATTACCCTAACTACATACACAATTCTCAAGCAGTGATTTGCAATTTGTTATTATTACCAGAAAGGCTGGATGAAGGAATGCGAGTGTGAACATTTAAAAATAACAAAAATACCAATAGTACCGTATATACTTGAGTATAAGTCGACCCGAATATAAGCCGAGGTACCTAATTTTACCACAAAAATCTGGGAAAACGTATTGACTCGAGTATTAGCCTAGGGGGGGAAATGCAGCAGCTACTGGTAGCTTCCCCCAGTAGTAATATCCCCCCCTGGTAGTGCCCCCAGTAGTAATATCCCCCCCTGGTAGTGCCCCCAGTAGTAACCACCCCCTGGTAGTGCCCCCAGTAGTAACCCCCCCTGGTAGTGCCCCCAGTAGTAACCCCCCCTGGTAGTGCCCCCAGTAGAAACCCCCCCCTGGTAGTGCACCCAGTAGTAATATCCCCCCTGGTAGTGCCCCCAGTAGTAATCCCCACCCCTGGTACTGCCCCCAGTAGTAGCCCCCCCAGTAGAGAGAGACGTAATAAAATAAATAAACACCTGAAACCCCGCTCCTGGACCCGACTCTGCTACCGGCTCCTCCGGCCGCTTTGCATTATGGGAGATACGTCATGACATCATGACGTCTCTCCCATTACCCTCTGTGGGAGCCGGAAGATGGATCCCGCAGTGGGAGCAGCAGCAGCCGATGAGAGTCTGACAGACTCTCATCGGCTGCTAATTACAACAAACACACAGCTGCTGTTGGTCACAGAGACACAGTCTGGACCGCGGCCCGCATGGTACGCAGCTGAGTGAGGCACCCTCCAATATGTGGTGCCCTACTCAGCTGCGTAACAGGAGAACTGGCCCTGGTCCTGGAGCATCACTCGAGTATAAGCCGAGGGGGGGCTTTTTCAGCACAAAAAATGTGCTGAAAACTCGGCTTATACTCGAGTATATACGGTAGTCCATAATTAACCAGTTATTTAGAATTATCCACATATTGAGCAATATAAAATAAATAAATGATAAAGATACCGGGGGTCATTCAGACCCGCTCGCGAGCGAAGGTCGCTCGCTAGTGGGTCGATGTTACCCCAATGCGCATGTGCACAACGGAGGGAGCTCCGTCGTGCGCATGCGTGAGACCCGGACTGTGACAGCCAAGCTGTCGCTCTGGGTCTCGCACCAAAGGGGGCGTGCTGTCGATGGTGACTGACAGCATGCCCCCTATGGTGGGCGTGCCGGGGGCGTGGCTGCCAGACGGAGGCGTTCCCATGGGAACGCCTACCATCTGAAACCGGCCCCACTGACATCAGTAATGATGTCAGTGGGAGTGATTTTGACTCTGATAGAGCCAAAATCACTCCTGGGCTTACGGCAGCGAGACCCTACTGCAGGGTCTCGTCGCAAACGCCCGATGGTCGCGATGGTCAAAGACCATCGCGACCATCTTTTTGGCCGCTCGCATATGCTGTGGGTGGTCTCCCACAGGTATGCGAGCGGCCACGAGTCCGCTCCATTTTCAGGTAGGAGGGCACTGATTCAGAGCGAGCGCTCTGGTCAGAGCGTTCAGCTCTGAATCAGGCCCACAGTACATATGAAAATATGAATGCCAAAAGAAAGAAAAAACAATAAATAAAATAATATATATAATAAAATATAATAATTTATAAGAGACTGGTAATATTAATAATAAAAATATCATTACAGAACCTTAAGTGAAATAATACTCCTATCAGAAGACTAATTCCACTACATCATTAAAGCCATCTGTGGTCAGAATATGAAGCATATGGATCCAGTATGCTTCTCTTGCACATATTTTGTGGTAGAAATCCCTCCCTCTCTGGGTGGGTGGTATAGGATCTACTATAACTGCAGAAAGCAATTATAGGTTCAGCATAATGTATTTGTTTGAAATGGCAAGCAATACTGGATTTCAAATTGCTATTTTTAATATTCCTGCGGTGTTCCAGGAATCGATTTTAAACTTCCTGATTGTTCGGCCCACATATTGCTTTAAACAGGGACATGAGAGGACATAACTCACATAGTCCGTCTCATAATTCAGAAATGATTTAATGGGGAAACGTTGTTTTGTAACAGCTGAAATAAACTAATTCTGCCGATGATTAATATATTTACATGTAGTGCATCTAACATCCCAATGGTTTTGATGGTAAAAATGTCTTTAGTGTTATGGTCCCACTGTCAGTCTCTCTAGTTTAAAGTAACTTTTCTTATGGAGATTATCTGCCCTTTCGAAAATAATCGTAGGTTTGTCCTTTATTTCATCCTTTATTGAGGGGTCTAATTTAAGAAAGGGAAAATTTATATTTATACTGTTTTTAATCTTGTGGGCCATGCTGTTTAGTTTGGTAATAGTAACAATAACTTGCTCTGAAGTGTTGTATTCAATAATTCCATCATTGTGGTAGCCTGTTCATGACATTTATTGAGATCGGTAGAATTACGCCTTAGCCTGCGTAGTTGTCCATGGAGGATGTTAGTTTTCCAACTATTCTGATGGTTACTCGTAAAATGCAGGTAATTGTTACTATCAACCTCCTTTTGGTATGAATATGTTGTGATTTTGTTATTTACAACTTCCAGCGTAATATCCAAAAAATTAATAATTTGATGATGTGAAGTGTGTGTGAAAGTGAGATTAAAACTTTTTAAATCTAAGGTGCTAAACAAAATGTAAAACGTCAGATAAACTCCCTTTCCAAACAAAAATAAATCACCTACAGTATGTACCGGGGCGAAGAAAACCAGGTTTGCGCCACTGGGGCCATTCCATATATATTGTTCTTCAAATGCCCTTATGTAGATATTTGCATAACTTGGCTCAAACCGGGTCCCCATCACAGCAGAGGAAAGAGTGAAGTTACCCCTGTTCCAATGATATCCCAAGATCCATTTTTAGCATATTCTCAATGGCCAATAGGCCCAAATCATGCTGTGTAATTGTGTAAAGTGATGACACATCACAGGAGACAAATAGATAATCCTCCTGCCAATTTAGATCAGAAACCAACTGTAGTAAATGACTGGTGTCTTTAACATGTGACTTCAGTGGAACAGCGTAAACTTGAAGAAACTGATCCAGAAAGTGGGAAAGATTGGAAGTGAGGGTCCCTATTCCTAAATGATGGGACACCCAGGTGGATTGTGAAGTGTTTTGTGAATTTTGGGTAAGTGATAATAGGTTGCCGTGATTGGATGATTGGATGTGCTAAATAAAGGAACAAAAACTCCTCCTTGGATATAAGGAGTTTAGTCAGTGCATTATGTAGTAAAATGAATAGTTCATTTTGGAATTGTTTTAGTGGGATCACTATATAGAATCCTATAAAATTTGGAACCTGAGAGCTGTCTTCTGGCCTTCATTAGATAATCACTAGATAAATAAAGGATAATAATAATAATAATAATAATAATAATATACAAAACTAGGTGCCTCTGACAACTGAGGGCTTCTGTCTATTCCCTAAACTGAAACAAATAGAAAAACAAACAACGTGTCTACGCCAGCATATACACTCAGGATTCCCCGAAGCTGATATTAATTGTCAATTTATAACTGACTAGTAGTTCAAAAATAAAATAAATCCAATATCATAAATAAAACACACATTTATGCATATATATTACAACAATTGCCTCAATACATTGCAATGTATCAATTTTATCAATGGTATGTGAATACGTAAGCAGGGATCTGCAAATGATCTCGGTGCAGATAAGCGCTGTAGGATTGTGGGGATAGTGTGTTAGAGTTGTTCGGCTATCTGTAGTACACATGAAAGGAAGTAATGATTAGTGTGTCAGGGAACAGTGACTGCAGGAAAACGCAGGGTTAAATGTGGAATTTCAAGACAAGGGAGGTCCAAGGGGCATGACAGGGGAGGCGACTTGGAAGGACAAAAGGCTGATGCACGGATCCAGCATCCTCTTTTACAAGAAATCTTTCCAGAAACAGGATCACGTGGGACAGGATAAGTAACAATCGCTGGGGCCTAGTTTGGGCTGATTGTTTAAATATTCCCTGTGGGCTTACACTGTTTTCTCTAGGGGTTTAATCCTTACCTCTGCGCATCTGCATTCTAAGCTGCCCTACCACAATTCTCAGCTTTCATTTCTGTACCTTCCAGCTCTCAATCCTTTCCAAAAAAAAAACATTTAAAAATATTTAGTCTTTCCTTCTACTTTTCATCCCGTAACCCCAGTCTCTTTCTTCATATCTATTGCATACTGTCTTACATTATCAGGGATATTTGCATCTTATAACATCAATTGCTGTTGTTTCATTATTGCTGGGGATTGCATTTTAAATTGTTATAAGTTAGGGTTTGCATTTGGTAACATCAATTGCTGCATGTTTGTTATATAATCTCTGTATATCGTGGTTTAAATTGTTAAACTGAGGTTTGCATCGTGTAACAGCAATGGCTGCAAGTATGTTTGAGAATAGCTGTGTATTGTAGTAAACTTTTAACTAAGGGTCAGATTCTCCCTAGTTACATAGTCCCAGTTGGTTAGGTATGTGAATAGATCTTTTCACATACCATTGATAAAATTCATATGTTGCAATGTATTGAGGCAATTGTTGTAATATATATATGCATAAATGTGTGTTTTATTTATGATATTGGATTTATATTGTTTTTGAACTACAGTTCAGTTTTATATGTAACACATTGACAATTAATATCAGCTTCTGGGAATCCTGACTGTTTATGCTGGCGCAGACACGTTGTTTCTTTCTCCACAAAAGTTAATGGTGTGCTCTGTATTAACTTCACAGACCACTAAACCAGGTAGCTGCTAACACAGTGGGACCTGCCCCCCACAAAACTTGAACATAGAAAAGAAAAAAAAAGAAGCACTTACCCACACATACCTCCTGTGACCCTCTGAACTACTGTAAGCCTGTACTGTTCTGAGCATAAGACCAGGTGGCAACCTAAGTACCAATGAGTGTATACAGCTCTAAGGGAGCAACAGGAGTCTGTTATTTACTTGAAGTCCTTGCCAGTGTGACTCTAGAGAGCTCACACAAAGTAGTTTAGGTAGTCGTAACGATCCAAAGGACAATCACACTTTCCCTCTGCAGTGAATAATTTATCTTAATCAGAACTAGCACTTAAGACTAGGCTGGATTGGAAAAATAGGGAGGTACAGTAGGTGAAAAGTGTGTGGTCCTGAATGGGACAAGTTGCTTTGTATTTGTGTTTTTTATGCCAAGACCCCGTGGAATTCCTACTTGGACCAAAGATGACTATTTCCTATGGATTAACTGAGTAATAACTGGCTAAATGATGGTGTGTAGGAGAGTGAATATTATTATTATTATTATTATTATTATTATTATTATCCTTTATTTTTGTGCCACAAGGGTTGTAGATGCCTTACAAATGAGCGAAACAAGAAAACAGTGACTTCGATTACAAAGAAAATGCAGGACAAGGACATGGTTTATAAACATTGTTGCATCCATGATCATAACACTCTAATAAGCAGCAGGGCGGCAGCAACCAAGGGTTAGGTACGTTATTATGGAGAATATCATAGTTTAAGTAAGGGACAGGACATGCACATGAGGCAAGAGGGCCCTGTTTGTGAGAGCTTACACTCTAATGGTGACGGTTAGCCAGACAAGGGTGACACAGATGGGGTAGACAGTGAGGAAGGAGCAAGTATCAGTGTGCTAGAATGAGAACTGGATGGTTTTGATGAAGAAGTGGGTTTTGCAGGCCCATTTGAAGTTTAGTAGAGAAGTGGAGTGTCTGATTGGGTGAAGGCTATGTAAGTGAGTGTGAGAAGCTTGAATGGGGTTCTGAAGGGGAAGGGAAGCCAATGTAGGGCTTGTAGGAGAGGGAAGGCAGATATGCTGTAGAATGTTTGGAAGATGAGCTGGGTAGCAGCATTGAGGACAGATTGGAGTTATGAGAGGAGGGAGTCAGGGAGACCAGTAGGCTACAATCTCGAGATGACCAGAGAGTGGATGAGGGTCTTAGTTGCCTCCAGAATGAAAAGCCTTATCTTAGAAATATTTTTGAGATGGAAATGGCAGGACTGCAAAAGGTACTGAATGTGTGGTTTTCAAAAGAGGGAGGAGTCAAGGATAACTCCAAGACAGTGTACTTGGGGCTAGAACAGATGGTTGTTCTGCCAATTATAATTACATTTTGGAAGGTGAGGTTATGTGGGAGGCTGGGAAGATGATCAGCTCAGTCTTAAGCTTGTTAAATTTAAGAAAGCGCTGAGACATCCAGGAATGAGATAGCAGTGATATAGTTGAAGATAGCGGTGAGTAGAGAGGGGGAGAGGTTGAAGAGAAAAGGAAGATCTGAGTGTCATCAGCATAAAGATGATATTGTAAGCTAAAAGAGCTGATGACCTCACCTAGAGAGACTGTATAGAATGAGAACAGGAGCGGTACCAGGACAAAACCTTGGGACGCACCTGCTGTTAGTGAAAAAGTGGACGGGAGTGAAATCATGAGAGGAGATAGATAAAGAGCAGTCAGAGAGGTAGGAGGACAGCCAAGAGAGGGCAGTATCTTGCAAACCAAGAGAGTGAAGGATTTGTAGGAGGAGAGGGTAGTCCACAGTGTCACAGCAGCAGAGAGATCAAGAAGAATAAGCAATGAGTAGTGGCGCTTGGTTTAGGCCGCAAGGAGGTCATTGCTAACTTTAGTAAAGGCTGTTTTTGTGGAGTGGAGAGGATGAAAGCAAGACTAAAATGGCTCAAATAGGAAGTTGGAAGAAGGAAATTCAGTTATGTTGTTGTAGGATAAAAGAGAGAGATGGGGCAGTAGTTGGAGAGAGTGTTCAGATCAATGAACAGGCAACAGGATAGAGGTAGTGGAGGATGTGTGAGGGGATCAGGTCAAAGGGGTAGTGGTAGGAGGGGGAAACTAAATGAGGGTCATGACTTCAGATACAGGGAAGAAAGATATCAGAGTTGGTAAGATGAATAGGGAGGGGTTGCCTGAGATGGGAGTGAAAGGGGAGCAGATGGTCTAGTGGGATGAATGTCCTGATGTATGGAGTCAACTTTAGATGTGGATTGGATGAAAAAATCAAGGGCAGAGAGTAAGAGTAAGGAGGGCAGATGAAGGCAGAGGAGGGAGCGGAAAGTGGTAAAGAGACAAGATAGGTTTAAAGGACTGGGAATAGATAAGAATCTTCAAATATGACTGTTTAGAGAGAGAGAGAGAGAGAGAGAGAGGGCAGCACTGAGAGAGAGAGAGAGAGAGAGAGAGGGCAGCACTGAGAGAGAGAGAGAGAGAGAGAGAGAGAGAGGGCAGCACTGTAGGTTGAGAGCATAAATTTGCAATGGAGGAAGTTTGCTTAGGAGTGGGATTTCCCCCACTGTTGCTCGGCAGGCCCTCTGGACTACTGGTATCTGGGCGCTTGACATGGTCCTCCAAATGCCATAATGCCCTGGCAAGCCCACCCCCCTCCAGTTCAACAACTAACGCACTATTACATCAGTTGACTTGTAATTTGAAGATTATAAACATCTGGAGGGTGGGTTGTGTTGCTCTGAAAATGGTGGAGTGAAGACATTGGCTGTATACACATTTACTTAATAATCTCACCTAAAATAACAAACTACAGTATAACATCCCTCCCCATATCTGCATTTCCTGCTGTTTATACCCTGCACATGTTCCTGTTGGTTAATAAACCAATCTCTGGGAAAGTTATCATCATGTGAACTAACCTCTGTTATACATTTACTAAAACATATCAACAGCATTACGTTATAACAATAAATCTGTCATTATTAACATAACTGCTGCCCACATTCATTTTATGTGAATAAGTCTGAGTCATTTTCTAGATTTATCAATTCTGTTACCTGCAACAACTAAATCGGTGCCACGTGTAGATCCAGGGAGAGGACTTCTGACCAGTGTCCTCACCTCACAGCAGTATCGGTTACTGTCAGATGATGTCACATCTCTTATATGTAATGAGAGGTCCTCAGGGAAATTCACTACTGACCATCGTCCAATCTTCTGTGTCTTATTCTCCTCCTTCCATCTATTAATAATATTATTCATAGAACACAGTTCACTTGGTCCCATTCTCCAGATGACCTCTCTTATATTGCCAACAGATTTTTTGTTAACAAAACATGGTATAGTTACATTTTCTCCCACTGCAGCAGGAACAACATCCGGCTGTTCTACAGAGATATTATCTATAGAGAGAGGAGAGAAAAATAATCACACAGACAGAAGGGAGCTATGAGCCTGTCCCTCCCCCTGCAGGGTGACACAGTGACACAGACAGAATGGAGCTATGAGCCTGTCCCTCCCCCTGCAGGGTGACACAGACAGAAGGGGGATATGAGCCTCCACCTCCCCTTGCAGGGTACCACAGACAGAAGGGAGATATGAGCCTGTCCCTCCCCCTGCAGGGTGACACAGTGACACAGACAGAAGGGATATATGAGCCTATCCCTCCCTCTACAGGGTGACATAGTGACACAGACAGAAGGGAGCTATGAGCCTGTCCCTCCCCCTGCAGGGTGACACAGTGACAAAGACAGAAGGGAGCTATGAGTCTGTCCCTCACCCTGCAGGGTGACACAGTGACACAGACAGAAGGGAGCTATGAGTCTGTCCCTCCCCCTGCAGGGTGACACAGTGACACAGACAGAAGGGAGCTATGAGCCTGTCCCTCCCCCTGCAGGGTGATACAGTGACATAGACAGAAGGGAGCTATGAGCCTGTCCCTCCCCCTGCAGGGTGACACAGTGACACAGACAGAAGGGAGCTATGAGCCTGTCCCTCCCCCTGCAGGGTGACACAGACAGAAGGGAGCTATGAGTCTGTCCCTCCCCCTGCTGGGTGACACAGTGACACAGACAGAAGGGAGATATGAGTCTATCCCTCCCCCTACAGTGTGACATAGTGACACAAACAGAAGGGAGCTATGAGCCTGTCCATCCCCCTTGCAGGGTGACACAGTGACAGAGACAGAAGGGAGCTATTAGCCTGTCCCTCCCCCTGCAGGGTGACACAGTGACAGAAAGGAGCCATGAGCCTGTACCTCACCCTGCAGGGTGACACAGTGACACAGACAGAAGGGAGCAATGAGCCTGTCCCTCCCCCTGCAGGGTGACACAGTGACACAGACAGAAGGGAGCAATGAGTCTGAACCTCCCTCTGAGGGTGACACAGACAGAAGGGAGCTATGAGCCTGTCCCTCCCCCTGCTGGGTGACACAGTGACACAGACAGATGGGCGCTATAAGCCTAAGTACTCAAAATTAATTTTTGGCACATTAGTGACAGAAAAGATGTTCAGGGATATATTTATTCGGAGTTGTGATTGTAATGCTTGCACTTAAAGTATTTTATCCATTATTTTATTATAAACCTTCTATTGGATGAGGTATGTCATGTGTGCAAACCACTTATCATACGAACATAAAATAAAGACACTGAGACGTGGATTTGGCAGATAACTTGATGGCGATTTATTGGATCAATAATAATTTATTATTTATTATTTATTTAAGGATGTATGGTGGCAAAGAAAGGACGGCCAGAAATCAGCCAAATCTGCTATGCCCACACACAAACAACAAAAGGCATAGCAGGCATAGATCGCCCAGAGTGCATACACATAACCATGTAAATCATATCAACAACAAAAGGTAACGCTCAGCCTCTATCTTGACTTCCCACCAATTTAGGTGATGATACTGTCCGCCGTTAGGTTGGTACAGCCAACTACCAGTCAACAGAAGGGAGCACCCTTAAATCATAATTGCACCCGGACTGGTGACCTGCCATTCTTTCCCGCCACAGAAAGGTTCTGCTGATAGAATTACAGCACTGCCACCATACCAAGGACTACTCCAATAACGCCAACTCCTCAAAAAGATCCCCAATAAACAATGACAAACCCTCCTCTGTTAAATGTACTCCGTCAGCCCTATATAAATCAATAAAACAAAATTGAATGTTCTTATAGTAAATGACATGGCTATAATTGGCCATCACAAATGGCTACTGCAAAGTTAAGTTTCTTCCTAGCTTCGTCAATAGCAGGAAAACTCCCAACCCCACGCCAGACCTGCCGAGGTACAATGCAAGACCAAATTAATTTACACGAGGGCTAAGCCGATAGTACCCTCGCCAAATCGTTGACAATATCAACTAGTAATACTACAGTGGACCTCCGCCCTAAGTCGTTGCCTTCTAAATGAGCCACCAAAATACGTGGCCTACCAAAAAACCTTGCACACTCTAACAGTCTAGGATAAAAAGAATGCCATCTCAAACCTCTGAAACCTATCCAAGGGACCCAGCTGAATGTTCAAAAGTTGGAGCTTGATCTGAACTCATAAACCTAGCAGCCCAGAAAATATATGAGTGGCCTATAACCCAAATGTCCTGTGTGTCAAAGAGCAATCCTAAAGGTGGAGGAAAGCAGTAAAGAAAAAAATAGTAATTGTCATAAAACAAAAACAACAAAATTTTATGGTGTATTAGTGGGATCTGATAGAACATAAGTGAATATCTGCCAAAAAGAAACATTTTCTATTGGTCGCTGACTTTACAATTTAAAGTGGCTAAGATAAACAAAAGACACAAAGGGGAAGAATGGGTGGGGGGAAACTGGGAAAAAACAGGTGAACTCGGCAAGAGGTAAAATAAAAACCTGCTTAGGGATGGACTATGAATTAAATGATTTAGAATAGCCGAATTGAATCCGTCAGTTCAGGTAAAAATTGTTAAATCCCTCAAGACTCCCATTGCCAGCAATGGCGAGTAGCTAATCCCGAGTAGGATAGACAGGGGTAAGAGACAATACAAGACAGGACAGTACATGAGACAAGACAAAAAACCAGGCAAGCATAAAATATAAACGTCACAAGAACACACTGAGATATGACTTTAAACAAAGGACCTTAACGCGTAGGTCGAATGTAACTTTTATAACTATGATGCCGAGAAACCCGCAGCAGACGCCGAAGTTGCGGCTCCGATCCGAAACAAGTGTGTACAAAAATCCTGAGGCGGGAGGCCAAAAACTGATACACACCTCTTCAAAAACCAACCAAACTGGTATTTGAACAGCTGCAGCTGGGAATTGTCTGTGGGTGGAGACATCCACAACCGGACGCCATTAAAATCCTGAAGAAATGAGAGCCAGACAGAGAGGTCCCGCTTAATCTCTGAGGACAAACAGATCAAATGTCTCGGCTTAGTGACTCCAGCCGTGGCCCTCTCCAGCCTACGCAAAAAAACTCAGCCCATTGGTATGACCTTACAAGCAAAGTTTAACAGGCCCAGGAGAGATTGCGCCTGCCGCAGGGTAATTTTTACTGGAAGCCGTGCACTCCGCTATGGCATTGCGCAACTTGTGGACCTTATCAAGAGGAAGGCGACAAGCACCCGCCAAAGTATCGATCTCGATACCTAGGAATGACAAGCAAGAGGAAGGGCCCTCAGTTTTGTCCGCAGCAACGGGAACTCCAAAATGAAAAAACAGCGCTTGCAAAGAAAACAACAAATAACTACATCTATCTGAACCGGAATGGCCGACACACAGAAAGTCATCAAGATAGTGGGCTATCCCATGACCACCGCAAGAAAACTCCACACACCAGTGTAGGAAAGTGCTAAATCGCTCGAAAAATGCACATGACACAGAACATCCCATAGGCAAATATCTGTCTATGTAATATCCATCGTCCAAGCGAAAACCCATAAACCAGAATGACTCTGGGTGTAAAGGAAGTAGGCGAAAAGCTAACTCAACATCTATCTTAGCCATCAGTGCGCCCGGACCATAACACCTAATGATGTCCAAAGCATCGTCAAAAGACTGGTACACCACCGAGGAAACCTCAACTGGTATGGCATCATTTACTGACGAGCCTGGCGGATAACACAGATGCCGAATGAGCCTGTATTTTCCTGGAATTTTCTTGGGAACCACACCCACCAGGGAAACAACAAGACCCCTAATGGGGGGTTCAGCGAAGGGCCTGCCATACGTCCGACGCCAACCTCAGCAGCCACCTTATCCCTAACAATGTGAGGCAACTCAAACGCAGACTTCAAATTTCTAGGCGAACCCGTGTCGACAGCCCTGCAAATAGGTAAACCAAAACCAAAACCCTTTAACAAAAATTCTGCATCCTGCAAATTCGGGTACCAATGCAACCATTTTGCCATCACTTTAACACGGACAGGGGATGGGCTTTACTTAGCACCAGCTCCTTTTGCAGGCTGTGCAGGCTGCTGCTGGGCAACCAGCTTCAAACATTTGGAAGCTGGGTGGTTGCCACTACATCGCAAGCAGAGGTGATGAAAATTACATTTTCGTCCCTGCGTACACGTGGAATTAGTAAAAGCGAAACATTTGCCAGACGCCTGCTGTTGGCCTTGACAAACCGAACTAGTCGCTTTGCTTGCGCTAAGCCCTTCATAGATAGGACTGCCAGCCAGACCTCCACGTCCTTCCACCCTAGATCCTTCCCCTGTCTGCCATCTTGCTTGCGACAAAATTCTTTGTCGTAAGCGCAAAAAAGCCATGCCCCTTGCGGATAACTGCATGCTGTGAATTAAATGCAGATACCTAATGACGTTCAGGTGCTCCTCTGGATGCCGAGAAAATGCAAAAACCGGCCAACCAATTATTGTAAGACTTGAACACTTCCAAATCTATACCGCCTTTTGCCCTAGCCGCTTTAAATGTCTTCTTAGTTTTCTCAGTAAGAGCAAAAATATCCACATAGTCTCCCTTGCATATCTTACTGCGGCAAGTCGCCCTTAAACCTCGCAATACAGCGGTGTTGTCACAGTGAACCCCTGCAGAACCTTCCAACCCCTTCTCTATCTGCTTACGCTTAGGGTTGCGATGCCTATGCCTCGAACGTCGCCTTGCCTCCAATTTTGCATATTTTGCTGCTCTCTTGCGCGCTGTGCCAGCGCTGTCTGCGTTAGATATAGAGGAAGCAAAAGAAGACGTCAAAGAACTAGAGTCTGAGAAAGACCCACCTGAACCTTCCGATATCATGGTATCAGAGGAAAATCCAGACGGCCCTTCTCTGACATCCTCGTCCACAAGCTCCCCTTCTTCGACGACATCTAAAAAAGGAGAAAGGACACCCACTGCCACCTCCGTGGCAGGCAACCTAACATCTGCACCACCCTTACTAGTGCCCTGACTCAACGGAAGGGAGGGTGCTGTAGTGACTACACTTTCCTGGACCAAGCTAGGGGCAATAGCTCTCAATGCTTGCACCAACTGCTCTACCTCCGACCCCCCTTGCGCCCCTGCGGGATTAACGTTAGCAGGCGCGACATTTCGGCTAGGCAAAGAAACTGCTGGCTGAGCTGCTAAAATTGGGGCAAACACAGCAGCTAGAGTTGAAAAGGCCGACACGATGGCTGAGGGTTCTAGCTGTGCAGCAATGGGGGGAGGGGTGGCAATACAAAAAAACTACAGGAGCTGACTGATCTTGCGCCATCCCACTAGCACTAGGGCCCTGAGCCCCAGACCCGGTAACAGGAGCTGGAGACAAACTGTCTGTAAAATGGCTGCCCCCTCGACTAAGCCCCGACCCTGCTCACTAACATGGTGGGCGCCCCGCTGTGAGCGGGGAACGGGAAGTCCTCCAGGTAAGGATGACCCTCTATGTACACTGGGCTCTGCCCTACCTCCCTGCCTGGACCTCCTCCTTTTACCGGAGGTTATGTCCAGGGTGTCGGACGTGAGAGTGCGCCCGCATGCAGCTGACGTGGCGCGCTCCCTCCTGCGACTAACTGCTCGAGCAGTAGGAGCCACAGCTGGGCCCGGGCTCAGCAAAGCCGAGCACCGGTGCAAACTCTGCCACCTATAAGCAATTGCGCTGGGGTCACCACCCGCCGCAAACGCGGCAGGGGCCACCCCACAACGCCGATCCCCGGCAAGAGCAGTGAAGGGAATGGAATCCGCCATGTCCGCGGCAGATGCGTTTCCCCTACGCTGGTGTGAGCCCCGCGTCCTATCAGCGTCCTGGATTAACATCGGCCACGTCCGCAGCAGAGGCTGCTCCACGGCACCGGCGTGAGCTCTGCTCACATTCTGGCTGAACAGAGCGGGCATGAGGGGGTACACAGCGGCGGGGACGGGGCATGATTCAAGATGGACAGGGCCAGCAACAGGTGCTTTAATCAGTGAAGGAAAGAGAGAGAGGAAAAATAAATAAACTTTGAAGAAAGAAATGACAGCAGAATAGGGAGAGAGAATACAGCAGGGATAGAGATATACAATAAGAAATAAAGCAAAACAAAAGAAAACAATCACCAATGTAATCAGACTTATACACTGCTAATCTCTGTTACTGACCAGAATCTGGAACCTGGAAGAGGCTTTGGCCCACACTTCTAGCCCTTTATATAATATTCCTGTTACAAACCCGCCCCTGCTTGCCATAGGCTAACTCCAACAAGTAATTTGCATACATGCCGGCCCCCATCCTAGAGGTTTAAAACACCTCTATTCTTATGTAATCTTTCGGTAACTCTTATTTTTATTATTATTATTATTATTAATTTATTTATTTGATTTTCCTCTTTTTTATTTTTTCTTGTGCAGCAACATACTGTATATCATGTGTGACAAATCTAAATTTAAAGCACATTTGGGAATTAATGGATGGAGAGTGTCCCTTGTCTAGGTGTCATTATTATGTATTGCTCCCCTACTTCATACTTACCTACCTTTAACAGTGTCTTCCCGGGAGAAGCCCGGGTAAGAGAAGCAGCAGGGGGCCAATGGGGGCTGGGCCTAATGATTTGCGTCATTAAGCCCCGCCCCCTCGTGGCAAAACTGCCGCGATTGGGTAAAATTTACATAGGGGGCGGGGCCAGATGCGGTGATTCATGCAGAATCACATCTTAAGCCCCGCCCCGTTCACGGAGACCCGCGATCGCCCCGGGTATTCTCCTTATTCTGCCCACTTCACTAGGAAGTGGGCAGAATGCGGGAGAAATGCCTACCCTTCCGGTGGTGCGGGGGGTTACTCGAAAAATCGGGAGCCTCCCGCGAAAACCGGGAGGGTAGGCATGTATGCCCTACTTTCTTTTTTTTCTAGGTTAGGATAAGTGTAAGGGGTGTAGGTATACCAAAGTTTGGGCTAGGTATTCAGGGTGGGCGTTTGAGAGGTACTGTAAATGGTGTATGTGTTGGTTTATGTGTTTTGTGTTTTTTTTTTCCTCTCTATCTCTCCTCCTCCCTCGTGTCAAGCATACTGCTGTTTTAAATTTGTAATGTGGATGTTAGGTCTCAGACTAAGGCCCTGAATCAGAGCCGGACGCTCTTTGTGAGCGCTCGCTCTGAATCAGGGCATTTTGTTTTCCCCCCAGCCTCCAGGCCGCTTGCTAAGCTGTGGGTGACCACCCACAACTTTAGCAGGTGGCCTGGTGATGGTCAGGACCATCGCGACCATCGTGCTTGCGCCGAGCCCATGTGGTAGGGTCTCATCCGCCGCAAGCCCCAGTGAACTTCCTACTCTAATAGAGCAGGAAGTTCACTACTGACATCACGTGTGATGTCAGTAGGGCCGCACCCAAACGGCAGGCGTTCCTGCATTTGGCCAGCCACCCCTGACCCGCTTACAAAACGGGACGAACTGTCGATCAACATCGACAGCCGCCCCGTTTTGCTGCGAGCCCTGAGCGAGTAAAGTTCTCACTCACACCAGGGCTCGTGCACGTACAGTGTGCATGCCACGCGTGCGCATTGCCCGGCCATTGAACTGCTATGCGCTCGCTAGTGGGTCTGAATCAGGCCCTAAAAGTTTTTAAGTTGGAATGTAAGAAAACTTAATGATAAGATTAAGAGATCTCTGTAAAGCGGATATTACAGTATATGCCTTCCAGAAACACTTACTAGGTGGTAAGCAGATGTCATTAAAAAAATCTTGGGTTGGGTTGGCATTTCATTCCTCCACAATGGCATTGTTATGTATGGCCGCTACGGCTCGTTACAGACTATGGGCCTGATTCAGACCCGGACGCTAAGCCGTGATCACTCGCTCTGAGTGATTTTTGCCCGTCTGCACATGCGTATAATTTGCAGTATGCGTGCACAAGCCAGTCATTACGATCGGGTATCACGCGCTCGTTGAATACAGACTGAGCACTACTTTGAGTGACAGATAGTAACATTTGTAGGTGGTAACAGGGGAACAGGGGAAGGTGCTTGTGATTGGGGGAGTGGATGTGCGAATGCAGGCGTGTCTGGCCACAAAAATGGGTGTGTCATTGTACACATCACTTGGGTGCATTTCTGTCCACCGTGATTGCAATTCTTGCAGTAGGGTATAGTCAACCACAAGCACTGCGATCACATCCGTTGGGACCCGATGTACCGATGATTACATACACTTCCTGGAGATTACGTACGCAAGTGGGCGTCTGGTGGCCGTATATATATATATACAAAATGATCGCGCACCAAGACATAGTGGGCGTGCTTATGCCTTGCCGTGTGATCATCTGCCTTGCTGGGTGTGTGCCAGATTTGCATATTTTGCGAGCGATTGCCCGCATCTTGCAAACGGCTCTGAATTATGCCCAATGTTCTGACTGTTTCCTAGATTCCTAGGGATGTGCGCCGACCCCCGTATTTTGGTTGTGGATCTGTATCTCCTTCAAGGTTTTGGATCTGGATTTGGTTTTGCAATCCACCCTCAAGTATTTTTGGTTTTGAGTTTGGTTTTGGATCTGGATTTTTTAAATAAAAAATAGATAAAAACTTTTTAAAAACAGCTAAAATCATGTAATTTATGCAATCCAAAACCCGAAATTCTGATTTAAAATCCGAGTTCCGAACCATGACCCGGATTTACCCGGATCTCCTCAGGAGATTAGAGCCGCAACTCGGATTTACCCGGATTCTGTAAAATCGGGTGGATTTCGGATTTCTGGAGAACCAAACTGCACATCTCTATTTCCTAGTAACTAATTTGCTGGATGCTGGCTGCTATGTGCAGCAACTCACCTGTTTGGAATACCATGTTACCTGACCCCAGCCTAATGAATCCTGTGATTGGTCTATTTCCTTTTCATTAGGGATTCTGGTTAGTTCCTGCCTGCTGGTGATATTGCTAAGTTTCTGCACCTAGTGAACAGTCACGCAGTTGATGCACACTGTGCAGTTCCTGTTCCTGAACCCTTGTCTGTGTATAGTTGCTTTGCCATTGTATATCTGCATCCTTGAACCCTGCCTCAAGACCTGATTCTGAGCCGCTCACAAGCAGCCGCTCGCTTGTACGCGGCCGATGGTAAGCGACCGCGCATGCTCACGCTTCGTTATGTGCGTGAAGTACTCGCAATCCGCTTGCTCGCCCAGCAACGACAACCCAGTGTAATGAGTGACAGGAGAGGCTGTTTGACGGTGGTAACAAGGGCAGGACACTAATAACGGGGGAATGGAGGTGTGAACGCAGGCGTACCTGAGTGTTGCAACGCCATTTGTAAGGCGTGCATAATTATCAGCCAGGTCATAGTACACGTCACATGCTTGTTTTTTACACTGAAGTCCTCGCAGTGCTTGTGGTAGGGTAAGGCAACCACAAGTGCTGCGAACCCTTTTGATGGTCCTTGATGTACCAATGTTTTAATACACTTCCTGGAGGTGACGTGCGCTAGTGGGCGTCTCTACATACGCTAATGGTTGTCTGCATACACAGAGCGATCGCTTTCACAGACAAAGTGGGCATGCTTATGCCTTTCCGAGTGAGCACTGAATCTGGTCCTCAGTCCTTTGTGTGTAGTCCCTGCCAGTCCTGCTCCTGTGTCCTGCTGGATTCTACCTTGTACCCATGTCCTAACCAGCTCTGTTCTTGTGGAATCCAGTTAATTTTTATCATTATATTTGTTTTTTTTAAATGGGCTCAATAGCTGCTAAATAGCGTTTTTCTATATGTGGTGCAGAATAGTATTCAGGAGTATTTTTTCCCAGAAAATAAGTTATAGCAGCAAATTTGGGGTACTTGAAAATGGGGGGCAAAAGTTGCTAAAGTGAAGTTGAAAGAATCGTGAAAAATCCACCTACCGCAAGCAGCTGCAATCAAAAAAACACCTTGTGCATACTTGGGACCCCCCAGAGTCAAGTTCGCTTGTTTTTGCCTCTGTCCCCCAAATTTTTTCTTTACGCCCCCAAATTCAAAGTCATTTTTTGGGGTGTTCTTCAGTGTTTTTTTTTTTTTAATTTGACACAGTTTACCTTTGGGGGGCTGTCTGAAGGCTGCATGGAGGTTCCCGCAACGTTGCACCCCAAAACCCCAATTCTGCACTTTTTTCCGCCTTCTATTCATATTTCAGCCTTCTATTCATATTTCGCCTATTACATTGCATTGACTTTTCGCCTAGGCGAAAAGTCTTGCAAATTGAATACGGAGTAAAAGCAAAACAGGCGAAAATGACGTCATCGCCGAAAAGTTTCCGACAAAAACACGCTGAAATGGCTTTTCACCTCAAATTGAATACGGGCCATAGCTGGCTCAGCTATTTTACATTATATACTACTAAGCTGGTACTGCTTTACTCCACCTTGCTATTACAGACTAAAGCTGGCCACACATCTAAAGATTATCTGTCCAACCAGCCAACTGACCAACCGTCCAACTTGTCTGTCCAACTAAAACGCTTCCCCACACATCTAACCAACTTTTCATCCAACCAGGCAACCTGCCAACTTTTTCAACAGACCAGCCAACTTCTGTCCAACTTGTGATGTCACAGAAGTAGGCGGAGAGTGCCTGCCTACTTCTTCATGATTTAAATAAATAAATATATTGATTACACATATATATGTGTGTATGTATGTGTGTATATATATATATATATATATATATATAAAATTGAAACTGGACAGCGCTGAATGAGGGGAGGATAGTTGGGATGGATCGACAGGTGCGGAGCTGTGATGATTGGGGGGAGGGTGGCCAGATGCAGTAGAAGTTGGGATGGTCATTGAAAATATATAGGGGCCCATTTATTTTTCAATATTTACGGTGTATTTCTCAAAAGCCCCCATTTTCGGCGAATAGCCACAGATATTAAGTATTCTTAATGTAAATGAATATTGCAACGCCTGCCTTGAGAAAAGGGTCTTGCATGGCCCTGAAATGTTGGCTGAGTGGCATGCATTAAAGCAGGCTTGACCAACCCGCGGCCCGCGGGCCGCATGCGGCCCAGGTCGGCTCGTAATGCGGCCCACATACCTCTCAAGTGTCCCGGATTCAGCGGGACATTCACGATATGTCCCGCTGTTTCGGGATTGCTCACTGTAGTCCTGGCGCCCCCAGACCACGCCCCCACGCTCTCCTTCACTCACTGTGCCGCCAGCGTAATTGCGCATGCTGGGCGGTCACAGTGGCGTAGCAGTACTCTGTGGTGGCCGCGGCTCCGTCGGGTGATTTCTGCGCTCTGCTTACAAGTGATACTGCCTGGTAAGCAGAGCTTGGTACAGTAGCTGTGTGGGGGTGTTTGACTGGGGTACTCAGCTTGATGCAGGGGATTTGTGGGGTGTTGGGGTAGCTTGGTACAGGAGCCGGGGGGGTGGGGGACTCAGCTTGATGCAGGGGGTGGGGGATGGGTGAGAGAGCTTGGTACAGGAGCCGGGGCACTGGCATGGCATATATACTGGAGGGGGCACTGGCATGGCATTATATAACTGGAGGGGGCACTGGCATGGCATATATACTGGAGGGGCACTGGCATGGCATATATACTGGAGGGGGCACTGGCATGGCATATATACTGGAGGGGGCACTGGCATGGCATATATACTGGAGGGGGCACTTCCATCAAAGCAAATATGGATGCATTGGTGGCTGAGAAACAATGTCAAACATCTCACTAACTTCATTTCTAAGTAAGTTTAATATGTTAACTATGTTTTCTATGTTTTTTTTGGATGATCAGGTATCGTTACTGTTATTTTATTTTATGTGCGGCCCAAACCAAATTTTCATCTTCTAATGTGGCCCAGGGAAGGTGAAAGGTTGGACACCCCAGCATTAAAGCTTTTTCTACTATGATACAAGTCCGGGAGTGCCGCTGATCTTTTGTTTGGATATTGGATTTCTACAGAAGGCACCCTGGCGCATACATATAGTAGCTTGAGTGCCGGTTCTTATTTGAAATACATATACTTCTGGGATTGAAAGGTCCCGCTTGAAACAAGGCACCACTGATCGTTGATTGGCAGTTACATTTCTACACTTGGAGAGCATTAATCACAGAATGGAACAGAACAGTTCTAACCTGCAGAGTGGTCATGAGAATCCTGCAGGGTTTACAGGAATCACCCTACCTAAGGGCATACTACATAGCTTCACTGATGTGGAAGCCAAACATATCTTATTTAAGGAACATTGGCCCACCACAGACAGAACAGAGGATGCACAGGACTATTATCACCACATTTTGAAACTCAAGAAAAGAGAAACAGAATATCTTTTGCACGGAATAGCCCTATCAGTATACTACAGGGATCAAATGATCCGTGTGAAAAATGCTCCCACTATTGGAAGACATAATCCTGAGTTTTGTAGGAAGTGGGTCGGAGTGGTTAACAAATGTAGTATGGATCTCATGTTGTTGGTTATCAACGAAGCTGGGCTTGAACTGGCTAAAACCAGGGAGAAAATTGATTCATTGATTTTAACATCAAAAGCCATTTTTGAACATGAGGGTAATGCGGATCTACTCCAAAAATTGCAGAAACAGAGCGACGTTTATCGCCAAGAACTAATTAAATTTAAACACAATAAAAAATTGGGTGTCTGCGATGATTATGAAAATAATCACGTATATCATTGGTTAACTGGTGGAGACACCAGACCTCAGCCCTCTCAATATCAAAGGAAGCCGCGTCAAGGGTGGAGAGCTAGACGGGAAAATAAACACATTGATACTATAACGTCTAACAGCGATAGTGAGTTTGCCATCCGTGATTCAGATAACAGTGTGGATATACAAGCTGTCGCTTTAGAAATAACAGCCATGGTAACAGGGGATACCGCTATAAAAGGACTTCCACCCACCGGGGGCGGGGGTCAAAACGAGAGGAATAGCAGGACAGTCCTCCAAAAAGAAAACTTAATATGTAATTTGTCATCAAGGACATTATCGGACATTGATGTCAGTGTCCTTAATAAAGGCCTCTCCTTTGTTCCCACCAATGTCCATAATGATTTAACATGGCAGGTTGATCTGCACCGGTTTTCCCGTAACTTGAGATTGAAAGAATTTTTCCAAACTAATGAACCAACAGAAATTAGCAACCCATTTAAAACATTTCTGCAAGCACATAGTAGGTCCGTGTTTAACCCTCAATCCACCAATTCTTTGTTGAAGACTTTCAACCGATTAATCGATGATTCCGTAACTAGATATTTCAATGCACCTACTATTCAACATTATAATTTGACACTGAAAGAGAAATTAGCATTAAAGAATTTGAGTGCATATAGGGACATCATTATTCGCCCTGCCGATAAGGGGGGCGCGATAGTGATACAGGACTTGAAGGACTACATGTGTGAAATTGAAAGACAACTAGGGACCCCACTAGTGACTATAAAAGGGAGTTGGATCAGATTCTTGCGCAAGCAGAACTTGATGGCTTAATTAGTGAAAAAGTGAGGCTGGCTTTGACTCAGGAGTTTCCAGTTGTACCTATAATATACTCGGTATCCAAAATCCATAAGAATTTACAATCACCTCCGGGTCGACCGATAATATCGGCGAGGAATTCTCTGTACCAGCCCATCTCCATGTTCTTAGATACGATCCTTCAGCCACTCATTTCTGCACAGCCATCTTATATCAAGGACACCACAGCCTTTCTATTGTCATTACAAACTGTTACAGTGGTTCCACAGAATACTCTCATCTGTGTAATGGACGTTTCAAGTTTATATACGTCTATCCCTCATAGTAAGGGATTAGAGACTATGAAAGTGTTTATAGAACAACAGCGGATGACTATCTTAGATAGGAACCTTTTTTTACATCTACTTGAATTAACTTTGTCACGTAACTATTTTATGTACAACAGAAACATTTTTCAACAGGTGTCTGGCTGTGCCATGGGCAGTAACGTAGCCCCGAGCTACGCAAACGTCTACATGTTCAGAGAAGAAACGGACATGTTTTTTGCAAATGAGGAGATCAGCAAACATATACTCATTTATATGAGATACATAGACAATCTGTTCATGCTATGGACCGGTGGTATAAATGCGTTTGAGATGCTGATTCAACAAATTAATGATCGTGACTCGCCCATTAAACTCACTTATCAATTTAGTACATCCACATTGAATTATCTGGACGTACAAGTAACAATTGAGGATGGCCATATCAAGACTGGGATATACTCCAAACCCACCGACCGTAATACTTTGCTTGCGGCTAATAGCTACAATCCAAAATCACTAGTGAAGGGTCTCCCTAAATCACAAATGTTAAGAATTTGACGTATTTCGAGTGACCCCTCTCATACTCAACTGGAGTTGGAAAAAATAATAGATAAATTTGTGACAAGGGGGTATTCGCTATCTCTGTTGAGGAAACAAAGAGATGAGGTATTGTTACTCCAACGTGAAACATTACTACATTCTAAAATCAAAGATAACAGCAACATTATTCTTTGGAAACTCGAATATCAGACCAGTAGCCCTGTGATCCAGCGAGCCACATGGGCATTATGGCCAATAGTTCCATCAGACAAGGATTTATTATGTTTTAAAGGTAAACGACCGATGGCTTGCTTTACAAGAGGCAGGAATATTAAGGACATGGTGGTCCATACGTATATCACTGGATTTAGTCAATCTAATCAGGAGGGCCAATTGTTGCGTGTGAAAGCACCTGGGTGTTACAAATGCACAAAATGCACCACGTGCCAATATATGCTGACAGGATCAACTTTCAAACATCCGCATCGGGACCATACGTATCATATAAACCATGTCCTAACCTGCACTTCATCTTATGTAGTTTATTTAATAATGTGCCCTTGTGGCTGTTATTACGTTGGAAAAACCATCAGGACTGTCAGAGAACGGATGGCCTTACATCGGTCGGCCATCAAATCAGCCCTTATGAAAAAGGTAGCTGAACAACCTGTTGCATGCTGGACACCCCTTGTCTGCTTTAAAACACATTTTAATCGATCATGATCCAACTTCACTACGTGGAGGAAACAGAGCTGATAAACTTTTGCGTCTTGAAGCGACCTGGATACATAGGTTAAATACTATTCACCCTGCAGGGCTTAACGAGAAATTGTCCCTGAATGCATTTCTGTAAAGATATTTATCTTGCCTTAGTGATGCATATTCTTCATATTGAGCGTTTAGGCTCATTAGAATGCCTTATGGATAGGTTAGCGCAACTTACATTGTAGATGTAGGACTCGCAACTAATTGTTGGATAGATGTACTGTCGTTCTGTTTGTGTTGTATTGTGTACATTTTTGTTAGTTTGTATTCATGTTTTAATGTAACAATTTTTGGTGTATGGGCACTTAAGTAGAATGTATAGTTATTGCTATTGTGGCAGTAGGTTTTAATGTGTGTTGTCCCTCTCCTTGTATGTAGCTGCCGCGGGCCGGGGAGACAGTATACCCGTCTGGTGGCTTGTTACTATGACAACCCACAAGCATCGGAGAGACGTCATCAGTGGAGGACAGTGGTCGCTGCGTGCACGCATCTCCTCCCCCTGACTGCCCCGGTCGGCGCCAGCACACAGGAAGGATCCTGCTATTTAAAGGTAGGCATCATTATTGGTTTTGTCTGCTGTTTATTGTGTAAATGAATATTGCAACGCCTGCCTTGAGAAAAGGGTCTTGCATGGCCCTGAAACGTTGGCTTGGCTGAGTGGCATGCATTAAAGCTTTTTCTACTATGATACAAGTCCGGGAGTGCCGCTGATCTTTTGTTTGGATATATATTATATATATATATATATATATATATATATATATACTGTATATATATACTCCAAACAAACAATGGCAGCACTCAGCGCCTTAGATAAATGCAGAAAGGTGTCCTTTGTTCCTCCTACGATTCGGGCCTGTAACCCGTCATCAGGGACAAAGGACACCTTTCTGCATTTATTTAAGACGCTGAGTGCCGCCATTGTTTGTTTGGAGTACATAGGGCTTTGCACCCAACGAGGGCACCAGTGCATTTTTAATCCATTGCAAACAAGGGAGTGCCGGGGACTCTTGGACTGATTTTTTATATATATATACATATATATATTTATATTATCCATAAGGTGGCACTCCGTAGTAAGAAAGACATAAGTCACCTTAGCTCATAATGCAACATTTCAGCACTGTAATGTGCGCTTTTGTCAAATAAAAGTGCGCATTAAAGCGCTGAAACGTTGCAATATGAGCTAAGGTGACTTATGTCTTTTTTTATTACGGACTGCCACCTTATGGATACAATTTACAGATCACCTGTGGAGGGCGCCCAGCTGGTTTATGCTTACACCTCATGAGTATATATATTGCAGCTATGACACCAGAGGGAGCGGGGCAGCAGGAGGATCCCCCCCAACCACACGCCGGAGATAGAGCTGGTGAGTACTGGGAAGATAGTCCTGTAGTGGTAAGCTCTTGGGCTCAGTGGGTATTCAATCGGGAAACCGGCTGACATAAGCCCGACAGCCTGCTTCCCGATCGCTTTATCCAAGCGAGGGTTAAATGACAGGCGTCTAAGTCTACACGCCTGTAATTTTTCCGATGCCGGGAAACTGGCGCCCTGCATCCCGATTGAAGGGATGCCGGGCGCCGTGAGCGGACAGCCACGGGGTGGAGGGTTAGGTTTAAGGCACCTGGGGGGGACTTAGGGTTGGGCACCCCCCCGGGAGGGTTAGGGTTAGGCTAGGGGAAGGGGGGGTTAGGGTTAGGCACCCCCGGGGGCAGGTTAGGGTTAGGCACCCCCCCAGGGGACTTAGGTTTAGGCAGCGGGGAAGGGTGGGTTAGGTTTAGGCACTTAGAGAGGGGATTAGGGTTTGCTCAGAGCCAGCTACAGGGGGGGTTCTACTCACTTGCCAGCTGAACTGGGTGGAGGGGGGATCACAGTGCCAGCTTTACTTTAATGGGAGGGAATAACATGTGCAGTGCAGCTTGTCTTGTTAGGGGGAGGGGGTCTGAGGTGCAGTGCCCCCTGTACTGTGGTGAATTCGATGTGCAGTGCTGCCTGTACTGGGGCGGTAGAGGGGAATAGGAGGAGAGGTGCTGCTTGTGGGGATCAGAGGAGAGTCAAAATTTTTAGGAGGTGGGAGGGGGGACATCGGAGGAGAGGTGCCGCTTGTACCATATGGGGGATCGGAGCTCTGCTTGCATGGGGGGGGATACAGGAAGGAGAGGTGCTGCTGGCAGGGGGCGATCAAAGCTGAGATGCTGCCTGCACGGGGGGGGGTTGAGGTTTAGTGGTGCCGCTTGTATATCTACTGGGGGAGAATAGGAGCGCTGAAGTGGCACTTCCTCTGCAGAGGCAGCTAATGGCAGCACACAGTTCCCGGATATGTCTCCCTCCAGCAGAGACACAGTGGTGGCAGCGGTACCGACGGATCTCCGAGGGGCAGTCATCAGAGGTGAGTGACAGCAGTAGGCGGACACTCCTGGCCAGTGTCCGCCTACTTATCGTTCAGTTGAGGGGAACTTTCCCCCTACACTAGAATGATACTTGGTGAATATCAAACATGTTTGATTTTCCCCAAATAGTTGGAACGACCGTTTTTGGCCGTTTTTCAGCGTGTGGGAGCAAACGGCTAACTATCGTTTGCTCTCACACACTAGACGATTATCATTCCAACCAGCCAGCTGGCTGGAATGGTATCGTTCTGATGTGTGGGGGCCTTAAGCCTAATCACACAGTATTTAACTGGCTAAAATTTTTCAAAAATGTCACCAAAATTGATGATTTTTTTTGATTATTAAATGATGTAAATAACAGCTATTTAAACCTGATTTAATATATTTTTTTTTTAACAAAAATGCAAAATCAAGTTTAAATAGCTATTCCTGCTGCTATTTAATGTGATATTTTTTTTTAAAGATAGTTTTAATTGTTATTGTATTAGAGACGTAGTGTGTGGAGCAGGCGGAATGAAGCAAGGGGGGTGGGGATGAGGGTTTGCGGTGTGGAGTAGCAGCAGGACAGATTGGAGGGCGGAATGAGGGGCAGGGATAAATGCTGAATATACTGTACACAGACACAGAGTGCACATACACCCAATGTATGACAGTGTATACATTATATTATATTCAGTGGCGTAACTAGGGTATTTGGAGCCCAGGGCAAATTTGTAAATGGAGCCCACCCCATGTGCGCGCCCGGTGAAAAATGGGTGTGGTCACACGGGGCGTGGCCATTTAAAATGGGGCGTGTCAACATGGCACACACCCCTTTCTTGTCACTGGGAACATTTCTTTCCATTTGCACCTTAATGAAGTGCCCCTTATACAGTCCCCCCTATCCAGTACCCCTAGTAGTGGTCCCCCTTATGCAGGCCCCTTATATAGTACCGCCAGTATACAATGCCCCCGGTAGTGGTCCCTCTTATGCAGGCCCCCAGTAGTACCCCTTATATAGTACCCCCAGTATACAATACCCACAATATTGGTCCTTACACAGTTCCCCCTGTAGTAGTCCCCCCTATGCAGCCTGCCATTAGTTCCCCTTATACAGTGCCCCCAGTAGTGATCTCCCATATGCAGCCCCACAGTAGTGATCCCCCATATGCACTGCCCTTTATACAGTGCCCCCAGGAGTGATCCCCCTTATGCAGGCCTCCAGTAGTTATCCCCCCTATGCAGTGCCCCCTGTAGTGGTTCTCCCTTTTCAGTGCCCCCTGCAGTGGTCCCCCCTGTGCAGTGCCCCCAGTAGTAAGCCCCTTATATAGTGCCTCAGAAGGAGTCCCCTTGATGCAGTGCCCCCAGTAGTAGTCCCCCCAGTAGTAGTCCCCAGCAGTGGTCCCCCCAATGCAGTGCCCCTAGTAGGAGTCCCTCCTATACAGTGCCCTTTATATAGTGGCCCCAATAGGAGTCCCCCTTGATGCAGTGCCCCCAGTAGTGGTCCACCCCCCCAATGCAGTACCCACAGTAGTATCCCCCCAAAAGCAGTGACCCCAGTAGTAGTCCCATCCTTAGTAATAGTGTTCCCCCCAGTTGTGGTCCCCCCCAAAGCAATGCCCCCAGTAGTAGTCCCCTCCATAGTGTTCCCCCCAGTAGTGGTCTCCCCCCCGAAGCAGTGCCCCCAGTAGTTGTCCCCACCCCCCCCCCCCCGATAAATACACACTGACATTAATCAATAAATAAAAGTAAAATACTTACCTGAATCCACGCTCTGGCTCCCGCCACCGTCCGCACGTCAATCCTCCTGGGCTGGCGCCGTTTGCATTATGACATCTCTCCCATTACCCACTGCAGGAGCCGGAGGGGAGCCAGCTCTTGTAGTGGGTGCTATGGTTGCAGCAGTCAAGGAGAGTCTGTCTGACCTCATTGGCTGCTGATTCACACACACATCAGTGCCGCTCGGCAGTGATGTGTGTGCAGTAGCAGCAGCAGCAGCCAATGAGGGTCGTCTGACTCTCATTGGCTGCTGGTTAGCACACCCTTCGCCTGCAGTGCTGGCGGCAATGTGTGTGTGTTAGCACAGCCTGAGCCCGCCTGCCACCCTCCTCCTGGCACTATTGGGCAAGTGCTCAGGGGGAGGGAAGGGGCTCAGCAGAGCAGCACAGGACCGGCGCTGGGAAGCCTAGCGCCGGTCCTGTGTAAATGTGTAGCGCTGACCGCACACACTGCGGTCGGCACTACACTGGCTAACTAGGGCAGGCCGGTACCGTGGCCGGTGGCACACACACACACCCTGGCGCCCAGGACACGTGCCCCGCTCGCCCTGCCCTAGTTACACCACTGATTCTATTATTTCAGCTTGAAAAAGGCTACAGTGGTAGCTGAAACTAGTTGCTGCTCTCTTTCCTTGGATTTGTGATCTTCGCTCTCCATGTACACTCCACGCTGACAGCGGTCCTTTGCTAAATACAGCTCAGACCATTGCGGTTTAGAGACTGGTGGCCATTCCTGAGATGTGGGTGAGTCACTTTGCTAATGCCACCTGGAACTGCCAATTAGAGGCAATAACCAGCATTGGACGGCTAATACTCGCACAGGCTCCGTGCAATTAAGGTGATAAGAAAGAGATGCTCCGTATTGTCGAAGATGAATAATTGGCTGAGACAAGTTCAGTTTAAAATTTAATCGCAGCGACGCCATCTTGCAAATGGCCGCAAGACTCCATTTTAGAAATGCGATCGCAAGACGCCATTTTGCGAATAGCCGCCTAAGTGCCATTTTAGGCAAACTCACAATATAGTACATGTGGCGATATTTATAATAACACTATGCGATCGCTTCTTTCATCATTTCTCATACACACAATGATACTCACAAGAGCGCTATTAACTAGTCGCATATTAGCGAATGCATAGGACTTTGTATGTAACCGCTGAAAAAGTAGCTTTATGCGCACGCATTTGTCCCAAGTTAACTAGCGTCCTTATACCAAACCCTGAACACCCACACATTTCATATTCACTCATAAGGTTCAATAAGCATCAAATGTATGATTCAAGTTGTTTAAGTTAGTTTAAATGCAGAGAAATAAAGGTTTTTGATAACTAAGGTATTATACATGATAAGCAAGTTATGTTTGGTCTTGTTCTGATGCATACGCTTTTTACAGCATCCCGGTGTTATCGGTGGAGAGATCGCATCATGCAAACTCAAGTTACGGATCGCAGAACTTACAAGCAACTAAATGTTTAAACTGTTGGAATGTACAGAAGGTGTTACTAGAAAGATTCCCCTGCTGTTAGAGGCAGGGGGAGTCTATTTGAAACAGCCTGTTAAATGTGCTGTAACATATGCTTCTCCTCTGGGACCAATGACATCAGCAAGAAACTTCCCTTTGTCCTTTTTTTAGTCTGAGGGGTATAAAACATGTGCCTGAATACTGGTTTTCTAGTCCATGCTGAAGGTTGTATGAATTGAGGGCCTCTAGTCTGAGGTCTATCTCTGGGTCCAGAGGCGCAGCGTATGTATAATGTTACTTGGGGTCTGTATAATTTCTTTTTGCACCTAAAGTGTGTCTCTCTCTCTCTCTCTCTTTGTCTCTCTCTCTCTGTCTCTCTCTCTGTCTCTCTCATTGTATTTATTTGTGCTTATTGTAAACAGATCATAGCATGTAACTGACTGTACTTTTACCTGAATAATACTTGTGCGTTGGAACCACAGATTCCACTCCTGTCTTTATTTACGGTCAGACTGCATACGCAAATTAGCGTTATTCTTAGAGGTTTGTAGGAAGGATTTAAGAAGGTATAGGCAGGGGTATATAGAGGTTCATTTTAAAATCAACAGATGGGGGCTCATCCAGTGAAGTCACTTACCTACTCACACGGCACATACGGCTATCGATGTCTCAGCAAAGGGTGGAGTGGCCACATGCAGGGTTTTCCTGCAACCGCTTTGTGCTGAAAAATCGCTATCCGTTTTCGTGTGAGCAAAGGAAGCTGACTAGAATCCAAGGACAAGAGAGGAAAAAGTTTGTTTTCCTTTGTTGATAGAACCTAGCGTTTAAAGGGGTGCCGAAGTATTGAGTATGCGGCTGAGTCGCAGTTTTGCGAACAGAAAAGATGCACTTTTGAGTATGCAGTTAAAAAGTCATTATACGGTTGTGTGGTAGTCGCATTAATGTGTATGCGGCTGGTCACACAACAGCGTATACGTACTTCTGGTTGTGCTCCCACGTGTTTGAACAAAGCCATTGAGGTTTACATTTTTTTTTCTATTACCAATATCTGGGTTAACGTGTATTTTTCTGCGCAGGAAAAAAGTGTGTAACAGTGAATATTTGTTGAACAAAGTTAAGGGTATCGTATGATACTTAAGGGCTAGGTGCAAGGGTTAGCCTAGTAGCTCGGTAAGCAGCTTTACCGTTCTATACACAGTAGCAGGTGTACATGTTGTCTTTGTTGTATAGAGGTGCGTGAGAGTGGCCGACATATAAACTCTCATAGGTCTGGAAGTTACCTTACTAAAGCTTATCCAGGTGTGGAAGTTGCCTGCTTCAAATCTTATCCAGGTGTGGAAGTTGCCTTACTAAATCTTATCCAGGTGTGTGGGCGCCGCCGACTTAAATCGTCCACAGGTAAGTGAAAGTATCTTGATTGTCTTTCACCAGTTTAAATTTTTATTGAAAAGCGTAGGAGTTGTCTCAGAATGGGAGCCACGCAAACAGTAGAGATGTTAAGCAATGATGTGCTGCTAATGGAGGCTCCGATTGGATCGGCCCGTCGTATTATGCATACTAAGTACGGTACTTATGCAATTAGGTATTGTGATTTATGGTTTAATATGACGAGGAAGAGTGTTAGACCGTTTCCCAGAATTGGTAGTTTTGCTAAAAATGTGTTAGACAATGTCCAGGATCACATCAGTATGTTGCGATCCTGAGAGAAAAAGATTAAGTATTTTGAATGTTTAAAACTATGGCAGCATGAAGGGGATTCTTGGCTTAAGAATGTGCAAACGACGCAAACTAGCATTACGAGCGCATTGCCAGAAAATACATCCACGACGCTGATTGCAATACGGGCGAGCTACAAATTGGTGTGCACGTGCGGCAAGGTAGCGTAGTGGAGAGTATTGCCAGCAGTTCGCGCTCACCTCCCCCACCTTATGTGGATGGAGGTGCAAGTACAGTTACAAAAATAAAAACCATAAAAATGTAACAAGCAACTTGTACCCTCTCTTAAGCAACTATAAAGAAAATGTTTATGATGTGGATGATGAGCCTATTGTAATGTCTGCCATTTCCCATGCTCTGCAGATGATAGATGCTGCATCACCACAATCACGGGTGGTGCCGCCATCTCCATCGGTTACAGCAAGGGAAGTTTTAACACACTCTGCACCCATAGAGGAAGTTGTTAATACCATACGTAGCAGATTAAACCCCCAGCCAGTTAACCAGGTAAGAGGTAGCAACGCTGGCGGTCTGCATCCCATTCGGACAATAACTGTTCCGAATGGAAATGCGGATGCAAATGGTATAGTGCACATGAGGGAAGTAGTAATGCATTGTCCATGGACAAGGGCAGAACTAAATTCCATCATAAATGATTTCCCTGATCCAAAAAAGGAATTAGCCAAATGTCAAAGATTTTTGAGAAATTTGGGTAGTTCTCATGAGCCCACTAATAAAGATTGGCATGTGGTGTTAAGGGCCTGTGTACCACGCAATACCGACGTGACAAAATTTGTCACGGACTGTGTATTGGATGGCGACGTTCCCTTAATAGACCAAGTAAACCAAGGTAACATTTCCCGCATTGTGACTCAATTGGGTATATATTTTCCAGTAGTAGTTAACTGGAACAAAATCTTCACAATCAAACAAAAGGAGAGTGAAACTGCAGAAGACTATTGCGACTGGGCTCTGCAGGCTATCACCCAGTACACTGGGATAGAAGATATTAAAGATAGCACTCACCACAGGGGAATGATAGTCACGATACTCATGGACAGTGTGAAAGACGATTTAAAGATTCGGGTTCAGACCTCACAACCTGGCTGGAGGGGACTCGCAATAGATAACCTCATAGAGTCTGCCATAGAACATGATAAAAATATCACAAAGAAGAGAGAGACCCAGAGCGAAAAACTAATGGCTGTCAGTATCCAAGCTCTGGAAGGAATGACAATAACATCACAGCCAACCGACGCACCTGCACCCACACACACACCTGCACCTGAACAATTACATGTCCTCACCAATCCCACACCACAGCAAACACATCCTTACCCCACATATCATACACAATCACAGGTCACATACTCATATCCCCCACAATATCCTTACCCTCCCTATCCTTACCCATACCCACCACCTTTCCCTCTTGCTCAAATCCCACAACAATCTTTTCATCCACCCCATTCAAAATTATGTTTTAACTGTCACCAAGTGGGACACGTAAGTAAGTACTGCAAAATGAAGAACACCACACAGGAACACGAGTTTCCCATGGGTTCATAGGTAACCCCAGTATCTTCTCCCAGGCCTTATATGACTGTTTATAATCTTTTCAACCTATCAATGGATCTGTTCTAATGTAAAATGTGGATGATTTATTGTTGTATTTTAGGTCATGTTTAAATTATATTAAACTGTTGTGCTTTATCTCCCACTCATAGGACATAAGGTTGCTGAGGATAAACGGCAACCATGCCAGGCTGAGGTCGACTACTCGGAATACTATCCAAAACAGTGGCACAGGCATTATTTAGAATAGTAGCTATTAATAACAAGATTTAATTGCAGGAACCTGTATGCAGATACTATATCCCTAGAATTACTAAAAGTGATAGGGGGACTTATTTTACAGGTGACGTTTCCAAGAACATATGTAAGATGATGGGTAAAAACACTGAGATTATCCCAGACTGTCTTTTCCTTTGTTTGTCCCCCTTTGAGATACTGTCCAAATAGGCAGCCTCATGTGAGAAATTGATAATGAGGTTACTGTGCAGGGTCTCACGAAGATGAATGAGAATAACCGAAATTGAAAGTGTTATTAACTAACATGTCTAATGCAAACTGTCATGATGTCAAATCTGGAAGAATTTGTTATGATCCAAATTTTTTTAGCTCAGGTCGTTTGACTGATCGGTGGAAAGGTCCGTATCTAACGATACAGCATCCTCAAAGGGTGGCCGGGGAAGATACGTGGGTCCATTCCACTCACTATAGGGAGGTTAACCAACCGGTGGAGATACAAGGCAGAGACAAGGCCGATAACGTGGACCTGTCAATTGCGAGCTTGTGCCTGAAGGATTAAAAAGGTGACGGTGAGATATCTGAGCTAAAGAAATGTGTAGATCAGTGCTTCCAGCAATGGAGTGGTCTGCTGTGGTCATCCTAGTTCTTTTCTTTCCAGAGTTTTTGTCATGGTGATCTGTTTGGGGATACTCAGTGTCTTTGATGGGGGACCGATAAAGGAGATGTGAGCTGATGGCGGAGCTGATGGAGTGGAGTCAGGAGGAGTGCAATGCCAATCAGGGGAGTTTCTGACCAATTTTAGTATTGTAATTGTTATGTTATTTGAAAAAATACTTCCAGAAGTTATGACCCTCACACATGTTGAAATGTTGGGAATACATAAAAACACACCGTCACCATATCTTCACCCACAATATGAACACAGAGGCAAGAGAAATATGATACTTGGTGATATGCATAAAGCCGCTCAGTTAATCAGTGAGACAACTGGCTTCCAAGTTTTAGTCGCCCTGGATCCCACCAGAATTGCTAGGGGTACATTAAATTTTAGATATATCCAGGAACTTGCTAAATTAATAGATAATATCACCGAGATGTACGATGACACATTCAGGTACACAGGGAGAGAATTGCAAGCGTACAAGAAAGAACTAGTGCAACACAGGCTAGTGTTGAATTATTTAACTGCTGTTACTGGAGGGTATTGCGTAACGTTAGCCACCCAATTTGGAGTAAAATGTTGCACTTATGTCACCAATGATACCAGCGACCCTAATGAGGTGATAGACCAGAAGATGGATGAGATTCTGCAGCTAAAGTAGGAATTTCGTAAGAACCATAACGCATCAGTGGCTGAAGCAGGGGAAAAGATAGAAGGATGGGTGTCATGGCTGAACCCAGTGAAATTGTTCTCAGGTCTAGGGGAATGGGTCCAGGAAGTGATCGCCAGCATAGGCAAATTCTTGATCCTTATACTGATTGTCATCATAGTAATTGGCATATGCATCCGGTGTGTTCCTATTGTGTTGAAGTGTGGAAAATGTAAAAATAGAGTAAAATGAAAGAATGAAATTATGATAGTGGCCAGTATGAATATCGAGGTAGACACAGAACTGCATTACAACCCTGAGCTAGGAAGTACCATCATTTAAATGTATAATATTTAGACATGCATAGAATATATTAATGAAATGTTATTTATAGAACAACTCAGATAATGTAAAGTCTCAATTCCCCTTCAAGACTGCTGTTATAAGACTGGTGCATTCCCACACCTGTCACATGATCTTCCAAGATCCGCGGTGTGCGTATAATAGTAGTTTTATGTCCCCACCCAGAGACACATTATTGATGGATTAAGAACCACCTTGTGCCATCCCATAATAACACCAAATAATATGTAAATGTAAGCCTAAAATAAATTTATATAGCAGATTGTGATAGCATGTTGTTTGCTATCAAAGGGTGGACTGTCGAAGGTGAATAATTGGCTGAGACAAGTTCAGTTTAAAATTTAATCGCAGCGACACCATCTTGCGAATAGCCGCAAGACTCCATTTTAGAAATGCGATCACAAGACGCCATTTTGCGAATGGCCGCCTAAGCGCCATTTTAGGTGAACTCACAAAATAGTACATGTGGCGATATTTATAATAGCACTATGCGATCGCTTCTTTCATCATTTCTCATACACACAATGATACTCACAAGAGCGCTATTAACTAGTCGCATATTAGCGAATGCATAGGACTTTGTATGTAACCGCTGAAAAAGTAGCTTTATGCGCACGCATCTGTTCCAAGTTAACTAGCGTCCTTATACCAAACCCTGAACACCCACACAATTCATATTCACTCATAAGGTTCAATAAGCATCAAATGTATGATTCAAGTTGGTTAAGTTAGTTTAAATGCTGAGAAATAAAGGTTTTTGATAACTAAGGTATTATACATGATAAGCAAGTTATGTTTGGTCTTGTTCTGATGCATACGCTTTTTACAGCATCCCGGTGTTATCGGTGGAGAGATCGCATCATGCAAACTCAAGTTACGGATCGCAGAACTTACAAGCAACTAAATGTTTAAACTGTTGGAATGTACAGAAGGTGTTACTAGAAAGATTCCCCTGCTGTTAGAGGCAGGGGGAGTCTATTTGAAACAGCCTGTTAAATGTGCTGTAACATATGCTTCTCCTCTGGGACCAATGACATCAGCAAGAAACTTCCCCATTGTCCTTTTTTTAGTCTGAAGGGTATAAAACATGTGCCTGAATACTGGTTTTCTAGTCCATGCTGAAGGTTGTATGAATTGAGGGCCTCTAGTCTGAGGTCTATCTCTGGGTCCAGAGGCGCAGCGTATGTATACTGTTACTTGGGGTCTGTATAATTTCCTTTTGCACCTAAAGTGTGTCTCTCTCTCTTTCTCTCTCTTTGTCTCTCTCTCTCTCTCTGTGTCTCTCTGTCTCTCTCTTTGTCTCTCTCTCTCTCTCTCTGTCTCTCTCTCTGTCTCTCTCATTGTATTTATTTGCGCTTATTGTAAACAGATCATAGCGTGTAACTGACTGTACTTTTACCTGAATAATACTTGTGCGTTGGAACCACATATTCCACTCCTGTCTTTATTTACGGTCAGACTGCGTACGCAAATTAGCGTTATTCTTAGAGGTTTATAGGAAGGATTTAAGAAGGTATAGGCAGGGGTATATAGAGGTTCATTTTAAAATCAACAGTATGTATAACTGACATCATCTCACATTGATTGTGTGATTAGCGTGTAAATGCACGCTATCTTTCTGAAGTGGAACGTATACACTTTTTGCTATATGCTTTCTGGAGAGCTGAGCTGCTGTTTTGGATTACATATGACAATAGCACTGGACATATAAAACAGCATTTTTCTAGATTAATAAGTTTATAATTTTTCTCCTTTGCCTGAGTACACAGATGTGATAATAGGAACTGCAATATTTGGGTTTTTGACTCATTTTGGACATTTCAGGCTGTGGATACTTTCCCCTTTTTTTAAGAAAGCTAAATTTTTTACCAATACAGAGCCGTATTCAATTTGAGCGGACCCGCGATTCTTTTTTGCCTCCCGGACTTTTCGCCTACTTCGCATGTTTTGCAATTGGAAAAGTATTGTGCACGTGCCCGCATATCCCCGTATTCAATTTGAAAGTATGCGAAAACAGGACCCGGCGAACTTGAACAGGCGGAAAGTACTGTCAAATTTGGGGAAATCAGCCTGACACCCCCCAAAAGATGCTCTGACATGGGGGTTCACTATGGTACCCCCAGATTTGGCTTGCTGAAGGTATTTGGTGTTTTTAAACATGCTCAATAGCTGCTAAATAGCATTTTTGTGTACGTGATGCAGAATAGTATTCAGGAGATTTTTTTGCAGAAAATAACTTATCCCAGCAAATTTGGGGTACTTGAAAATGGGGGCCAGCATATTTTAAAGTTGCTAAAGTTAAGTTAAAAAAATCATGAAAAATCCACTTACCGCAAGCACCTGCAATGAAAAAAACACCTGGGGCATACTTGGGGACCCCCCCCAGAGTCTAGTTCGCTAGTTTTTAACTTTGTCCCGCAACATTTTTTTTTTCGCCCCCAAAATGAAAGTGATTTTTTTGGGATGTTCTTAACTCTTTTTTTTCTTTGGGGCACTGTCTGAAGGCTGCACAGGGGTTCCCGCAATGTTGCACCCCAAAACTCCAATTCTGCACTTTTTTCCGCCTGCTATTCATAGGCAAAACTTTTCCGCCTATTACATTGCAATTGACTATCCACCTCTTTCAAATTGAATACGGCAATACTTTTCCGCCTGGCGAAGTGACATCATCTGTGAAACTTTTTCGCCGATTCTGGCTTTTCACCTCAAATTGAATATGGACCACAGTCTGATCAACTCTTTCTAACTATTTTTCATAAAATATCTTCTTGTTCCTAGAAATAGAATATACTGTCTGCTTTTTAGTTTTTTATTATGGTTTATGTGCAATTAATTTTTTGATTGATATTAATGTGGTTATTGTATTAATAAAATTTAGAGAAATTTCTGTATGTGACTGTATTAGTGTCTCAGCAGGGATACCTAAGCACAGTATATACATTTTTTTAGTTTGTTACTTGGGAGGTTGTCATCTGATTCCTTGATTGGGGTAAGCACTTTTTTTATTTATATGTATTATTATGCTACCCAAGTGGTAAGGCGTTTCAAAATAACATTACTCTTATTTCCCAGGAGACTCGAGTTTGGGAATATGCTCGGAAGCTGTTGGGTGAGAGAGACTTAGATCTAAGTACATCTCTTTAGCAGTCCAATATGTTGCCTGAATTAAAGGGAATTCAAGTCCATGAGGTTTGGAGTAAGTGGGGAGTGGTCTCAGTTGGTCAACCATTCTCTTCAGGGGTCTGCAAATCATTCTCCCAGTTACAATGAGAATTTAGCATTCCCACTGCCTATTTTTTTTAGTTAAGGCATGCCTTGTCTGCTCAATTTTCAGGGGGTCCCCCAGTAATTATTATTGACTCCTCTTTAAAAAAGCATATAATGACTTCTGACTCATGTAGATATTTATCCAAATGGTATTCTTAATTGCTGGATGCTTATCATTCAAAGGAGTTATTAGATCTTAAAACTAAATGGGAGAATGATATAGGGGCCCTATGCAAGGATGAATGGACACTAGCATTGAATTGCCCACAGGTATCTATGGTTTCCATTAGTTTTCAACAAATACAACTGTTTATATTGCATACTGTAGTTAATATTACTCCAATACGTTTGTTAGGTTTCGGTCTAGGATCAGCCATTACTCACCTCGCAAATCTGAGGATTACACCTGGGGTTGGCTAGGATATCCATGTGATCACTCTGCGATATGGTTCCTGCGGTTACCGTCATGGATGAAGCCATGATAGTCTATATCACCTGATTACCTTTACCAAATGGTAGCATTGTTTCCTGTCAGCAGACACTATCTTCCAATAGACTGCTACCTTAGGGTATTTAGCCAGGCTCTGGACAACAGGAAGTTTCCTGTATAACATTGTTACTGTAGTTCCAGTGAATACTTGCTTTTGCAGCATTCCAGGTTCCAAGCTCTGTTCCTTCTAGTGACTTGTTCTTAGTGTTTATCCATGGTGTCTGCTCAGTACGTCTTCTGACTACAATCTCCTAGAGTCATCTCCTGTGCCAGTTCTGCGTCTGGAGCCACAGTGTGTGTGCTTAGTACCTCATCTAAGTTAAAGGGCACTACTACATGGGGCACTGCTACTGGGGACATTGCATAAGGGGCACAACTGCAGTGGGCATTGTAGGAGGGGCACTATTATTCAGGGAATTAAGGTGCATATGTAATGGAAAGGAATGTTCCCAGAGTGATGAGAAAGGGATGTGTGTCATGTTGACACGCCCCATTTTTCAATGACCACCCCCCTTGTGGCATATGACCACACCAATTTTTAGGCTTGCAAGCTTTTGGCACGTGCACCTAGGAGGGGTGGGGCTCCATTTTTCATCTTGTCCTGGACTCCAAATATCTTAGTTACGCCACTGCTGGCTGATAAGAATTATGCAATAGTGGATCAAGAATTGTTGGCTATGAGAGTGGCACTAGAGGAGTGAAGACACCTTTTGGAAGTTGCTAAATTTCCTATTACAATCATCACTGATCATAAGAATCCTCTTTATCTCAAGACAGCTCATCGTTTGAATGCCAGACAAGCTCTCTGGTCTCTTTTTTTAAGGTTGATTTTAAAGTTCAATTTCGACCTGGCATACAAAATAAAAAGGCTGGTGCACTCTCCCAGTCCTTTCTACCTCCACAGGAAGAAGAAGAACAACCTCAAGTTTGTCCTATTCTAGGTCCTCTTGTCTTTTCTCACACCAAGTTGCTGTCTCCTCCTCCTGGCAAGATCTTTGTGGCACCTCAGTTGCCTAAGAACCTATTAACTTGGGCTCATGCCTCCTTATTTGCTGGTCACTTGGGCATCCTCAAAACTTTTAAGTTTTACAGCGCTCCTACTGGTGGCCCACTATGAAGGAAGACATCCTGAATTGTATTGCTTCCTATGCCAAGTGTGCCCAGCAAAAATCCACTTGCAACAAAGTTGTTGGTCCTTTGCCTTTCCCTTGGACTCATCTGTTGATGGTCCCTCTAAGGGATATAATGCTAACTGGATGGTAGTGGACCAAGTTTCAAAAATGGCCCATTTTATTCCCTTGGTGGTGCTTCCTTCTGCTCTACAGTTGGCCAAAATGTTTATTCATGACATCTTCCGTATACATGGTCTACCCAAGGATATATTGTCAGATCAAGATGTGCAATTTGTGGCAAAATTCTGGAGGCTTTTATGTGCTTCTTGTGGAATTAAACTGAAGCTTTCCTCCCGCAGACAAGTGGCCAAACTGAGAGGGTGAATCAGGAATTGGAAACATTTCTTAGACTTTTCGTTGACTGGGTTGATTTATTGCTGTGGACAGAGTTTGCCCACAATTTTAGATATCACTCTTCTTCAATTTCTACTCCATTTTTTGCAGTATATGGAAGACATCTGCATGTTCCAGAGTTCAAAGATTTACCTCCCATGGAAGTACCTGCTGTCATTGAACTTGTGAAATTATTGTTTGATACATGGAAAAGCATCGTCTTTTAAAGCTTCTAGTAAATACAAAAAGTTTGCAGATCGAAAACATCTTGCCATTCAGCTTCTGAAGACTTGGAGATAGTGTGTGGCTGTCAACTAAGAACATTCGACTGAAGGTTCCAAGCATGAGATTTGCTCCACGCTTCATTGGATCATATTGTATTCTTAAAATTATCAATCCAGTGGTGTATAAACTGGAGCTACTTCCTCAGTTGAAAATTTCCAAAACATTTCATGTTTCTCTTAATCAACTAAGGTGTTCTCCACCCAAAGGTCCTCAGCTTCATACTCATTTGGGAGTCAAATTTGAATTTGAGAAGATCCTTGACTCTGGGCACCGATCGAATCATCTTCAGTATCTCATTGCCTGGAAGGGGAACAGACCTGAAGAACGAGCATTGATCATGGCATTTGATGCCCATGCTCTGCAGCTGTTCGAGCTTTTTATAAGAAGCCACAGTATGTGTACTTAGTACATCATCCAAGTACAATCTCCAAGTACTAGTCTCCTGTGCCAGCCTTGCATCTGGATCAACATATTGTGAACTCAGTACATCACCCCAGTACAAATTTCCTGTATCTTTCTTCTGTGCTTTCCCTGTAATACTGTTCTTCCTTTTCCCACTTGCACTGGATACCTGACCATAGGGACATGACCTGCTTGCAGGGTGCAGCTTAAACCCAAATCCCGCTTGGAGGGGTCACTGGTGAACACTTGCCAGTAAGTTAGACTCCGTGCCTTTAGTCAGGTCTAGCTAACATCCAGTACTTTTGGAAGAGGAAGCAATTTATCCAGGCTTCTCGCTTCATGTTCCTTTACCAACCTGAGTCCACATCTTCTAATACCTCAGCAGAGAATCACAATAGCCTGAACATGACAATGTTTACATAAATTTGGTGGTAAGACAATTTCTAAGAGGTCAAAATGTAGGGCCGATGAATGTATTTTCTTGCTTTTGGTATCGGACTGTCCACAGGTTCTACATTTCTGGACTCAAGTTTTAGGGGCTATATCAGATACTGGAGATCTGGGGCTGTTTTTTCAGCAAATGTTTGTTTACTGGGCATAGTTGATGAAAAAGGGCAGAATAGACACACTAAACAATATATTGTGAATCTATGCAGCCTAGTTAAAGTATGTATAGCCCATATGTGAATGGCCCAGGAAGGTCCAGTGTTTAAACAATGGATATCATTAGTTAAAACCATCCAGGCCCATGAGTATTCATATTTAGTCAGGCAAGCGGAATCCAAGGTTGATCAAATCTGGCATAAATGGATTCATTGAAAATATTTTTCAAATTTCTGAGTTAGATTCATCTCTACTGTGTCCATATTGTAGTTAGGCCCTGATTCAGAGCCGGACGCAAGTCGCTGCTCGTTCGCTCCGAGCGATGTTTGCCCAACTGCGCATGCGTACGGATCGTAATACGCATGCGCGAACCACTCAGTGCGGCCAAAATTCATGTGCTCGCAAAATAGCGAGTGCCTGATAATTTGAGTGACAGAAAGAGGCGTATGTGGGTGGTAACAGGGGAAGGTGCTTGAAAACGGGGTGTGGAGATCCGATCGCAGGCGTGCTTAAAGGTCAAAATGGGCGTTTTATGGGTGTGCATATTTAAAACAGCAGCGTCGTTGACCACGTCACTGGGTTATTTTAGAGCCAGAACTGCTCGCAAAATTGAGGTAGCAAACACCAGCCCCAAGAATAGCGAGCAGTTCATACCCTGGTTGATGTACTCGATTAATCTAATAAATAGCGGACATGACGTAGGAAAAAAACGAACGCAAGTTTTGTTCGCTCGTTCAGACCTAGAGGCGTGAACAGACCGCAAACAGCGAACGGTTCATTTGAATAGCCACAACTTGTTTTAGAACGAACGACCGCAAATAGCGAGTGGCTCTGAATGAGGGCCTTAGTTTGAATTAGTTGAGGGGTGCAGGGGGGAAGCAAAAAATAAATAAAAATAAAATATATATATAATTTTTTTGTTTTCTTTTGTGTTTTTGCTTTGCCTTGATCTGTTCCTGTGTTTAGGTACAAAACTGTATAGAGTGTACCGTTAACACCTATGATGTGCAATGTGTATGTATTCTTCTGTATATGTTGTCTGAAATAATTGAATTTGACTTAGTCTTTTGAAATAGGAAAATTAATAAAATAATATAGAATTTATAAAAACAGCCTGTTTCTCCTCTGCAGGTTGACATAGTCAGAAGGGAGCTATGAACCTGTCCATCCCCCTGCAGGGTGACACAGTGACACAGACAGAAGGGAGCTATAAGCCTGTCCCTCCCCCTGCAGGGTGACACAGTGACACAGACAGAAGGGAGCTATGAGCCTGTCCCTCCCCCTGCAGGGTGACACAGTGACACAGCCAGAAGGGAGCTATGAGACTGTCCCTCCCCTGCAGGGTAACACAGTGACACAGCCAGAAGGGAGCTATGAGCCTGTCCCTCCCCCTGCAGGGTGACACAGTGACACAGACAGAAGGGAGCTATGAGCCTGTCCCTCCCCCTGCAGGGTGACACAGCCAGAAGGGAGCTATGAGCGTGTCCCTCCCCCTGCAGGGTGACACAGTGACACAGACAGAAGGGAGCTATGAGCCTGTCCCTCCCCCTGCAGGGTGACACAGTGACACAGACAGAAGGGAGCTATGAGCCTGTCCCTCCCCCTGCAGGGTGACACAGTGACACAGACAGAAGGGAGCTATGAGCCTGTCCCTCTCCCTGCAGGGTGACACAGACAGATGGGAGCTATGAGCCTGTCCCTCCCCCTGCAGGGTGACACAGACAGAAGGGAGCTATGAGCCTGTCCCTCCCCCTGCAGGGTGACACAGTGACACAGACAGAAGGAATTTATGACAGGCATTGAAAAATTGACACCTATCACAATACCAATGGCAGAACGCTGAGGACACCATCCCGAATGAAGGTAAGTCTGGGGTGCCCTTAGCATTAGCCGCTGGGGGAAGGGTTAGGATTAGGGAGTCTAGCAGGCTTAGAGATAGGTTTGGCTGGGGGAGATTAGGGTTAGGCACCCCCAGGGAGAAGTTAGGGTTAGGCACCCCCAGGGAGAAGTTAGGGTTAGGCACACCCAGGGAGAAGTTAAGGTTAGCCACTCCCCCAGGAGGGTTAGGTTTAGGGAGATATAAGGGGATGTTAGGGTTAGGCAGCCCGGGAGGAGGTTACAGTTAGGCACTAGGGGGGAAGTTAAGGTTAGGCACCACTACGGGAGGGTTAGGGTTATGGGAGGGGATATGGGAGGGTAATGGTACTGTCTGGATTTGAACTGGCGGTTTAACAGCCACTGGTATTTCAATCGCATTCCGGCTGACACAGATAGAAGGGAGCTATGAGTCTGTCCCTCGCCTGCAGGGTGACACAGTAACATATACATAGCCCCATTCAACAACGATCTTAGACACCAGTGGCATATTTTGTTTAGTATTGCAGTAATACAAATGAATATGCCACTGGTATTAAACATTACTTATCTCACCTGCGAGGTCCAGGAACAATGCTTCTTGTCAGCAGGGTCCTCTGTTAGCTGCTGGCAGCCTATTGCTGCCAGTGATGGGCTCCTCCATCATGCATGACTGTCAGTCTGTGCATGTACATGACTGTTTAACCTGATGGGGACCCAGCATTGTCTAAAAGGCTTTGATAAATGCCAGAACGACTGCTGCCAGGTCACCATTGCCGGCAATAGAGACTTTATTGCTCTCGCCATCTAAAGATGGTGACAGTGATGCAGACAAAAACAGTGGTAATCTCAGATTACAGTTGTTTGTTAAATACTGATAGCATGACATAACCCCTTTAGTGAGTGCTAAGGTTTATGTATCGTTGTTAAACGGGATCCAGAGTGTTTTACCTTTGAAGTATATAAATGTTCCTGGATGATTTTGCCATTGTTGTGCTGTATCTGGGATTCTTCTGTTATTTTTTATCTGGACCCGGCAGCAGAACAAGGGACCATCTGTCCTCCTCAGGTCCTGGATTCTGATAGTTGCTGTCCTCTGTTCCTTGGGGTTTCCTACCAATGAGATCCGTCCTCTGTAGTTATTATGTGTCCAGCCTTCTGTGTGATTGTAAATGAACTCTCCATTACCACAGGGGCTGCTGTTTCCCTGTCTCCAGTACACTCTGACCTCTGTGGAGCTGTCCCAGTGCTTGGGATAACTGAAGGTGCATGGAAGAGTCACTGATCCCCCTTCCTCCACCATTATTGTTCCTGGTTGCTCTATGCAATATGCTTTATCCGGGTCACAGTAGGCGCCTCCTAGAGGGAGAAAGAATTATTTTAGTTTCTAAAAATGGCAAAAAAATGTTTACATCACAACTTTTAAACTTTTTATTTGTATCACTTATTAGTATTACTACACTATGGGGCTGATTCTTGGACACTGCAGCCTCCTTGTCTGTGACTTTTGGTGGTCGTCCAGCTGCGACTTTTTGCTAGTGCCGGTACAAAGCCCTTCCCTGGTATACATTAATACGTATGAATGTGCAGGTCTGTGATGCCCACTATCAGTGTATGCAGACACTGTAATCATGCTGAGTGCATCCATATTTGCTGCCATTGGTTTCATCTTTGAAACTTGGACCAGCCCCTGGGCAGGTGCAGATGCTCCCTGAGAGTTTGGCCTCTTAACTGAGTGTTTAAGCATCCGTGGGCCTGATTTAGCAGAGGACGTTAATGCGATCTTAGCTGCGATTTCACATGGAATGCAGCTGCAAATACTGCTAATAGATGAAATGCTTCCCCTGACCTAGGGACGCCCACTGCTGCCTTCTCATCTGCGTCCCATGTCGCATACCTGCATAGAGATTGGTAACATCACAGATCAGACAGCCATGAGGCCATCGTGGCAGCTTTGACCGCAGTCCTTCTCATACGCAGAGAGGTCTCGTGCTGCAATCACAATGGCTAATTTAGGCTCGCCCATGGAATGGTGTTTTAATGGTCAGACATGCCGGCGTTCACCTAACCACTCCATAGATACCTCCCTGAAATGCTGACCACATGACATTAAATTTGCAAATTTTTCCTAAGTGCGTGCCTAATAGCAAAACGATCAAGACGTGTGCGCAGTGAGACTTCCCCCATGCACAATGGCAAATAATCACCCATTCTGCAACCACTTCAGCAACGGGCCTGTGACTCTTCCATAATACATCAATAAGAAGCTCATCTCTGTGCTTCTGAATAGAAACATGGAATTTGACGGCAGATAAGAATCACTTGGCCCATCTAGTCTGCCCTTTTTTACCTTTTGGTAATCTCAACCCTATGTGATCCTTAGTTTTTTGTAAGGATATTTTTATGCCTATCCCATGCATGTTTACATTGTTCTACTGTCGGCCTCTACCACCTCTGAAGGGAGGCTATTCCACTTATCTACTATCCTTTCTATGAAGTAATTTTTCCTCAAATTTCCCCTAAACCTACCACCCTCCAGCTTTAGAACATGTCCTCTTGTTTTAATAATTCTGTGTCTTTGAAGAATGTCTCCTTTCTTTACCTTGTTAAAACCCTTTATACTGTATAGTTGAACATTTCTACCATGCCCCCCCTTAAAGTCTTTCCTGGTACATTTTGTGGTGTAGACCTTGCACCATTTTAGTTGCCCTTCTTTGTACAGTCTCTAATGTATCCTTCTGGAGATGTGGCCTCCAGAACTGAACACAGTATTCGAGAGATTGTAAAGAAGAGGAGAGTCTGCTAGGGAGAGGGAGAGAGTTCCAAAGGTCGGGAGCAGCATGGGCAAAATCTTTGAGGCGGGAGTGGGAGGAAGTAATCAGTTGGCATGAAAGGCGGCGTGCTATGTCGAGCGAAGGGGGCGGACAGGAGAGTGGAGGGAGATGAGATCAGAGATGTAAATGGGAGAGGAATGGGTGAGGGCTTTGTAAGCAAGTGTGAGAACCCTGAATTGGGTTCTAAAAGGGAAGGGGAGCCAGTGGAGGGCTTGTAGGAGAGGGGAGGCAGATGTAGAGTGTTTGGAGAGGAAGATGAGTCGAGCAGCAGCATTGAGGACAGATTGGAGAGGAGAGGGATGGGAGTTGGGGAGGCCAGACAGAAGAAGGTTACAGTAGTCAAATCTGGATATGACCAGTGAGTGTATGAGGGTTTTGGTGGCATCCTGGGTGAGAAAGGGTCTAATCTTGGAAATATTTTTGAGATGGAAATGACAGGACTGTGAGAGGCTCTGGATATGTGGTTTGTAGGAGAGGGAGGAGTCCAGGATAACTCCAAGACAGCGCACTTTGGGGCTAGAAGAGATAGTTGTGCCATCAATTGTTAAAGATTTAGTGGGAAGTGAGGTTATGTTGGAGCATGGGAAAATGATCAGCTCAGTCTTAGACATATTAAGTTTAAGAAATCACTGGGACATCCAGGAAGACATAGCAGAGAGACAGTTGGAGATATGAGTGAGGAGAGAGGGGGAGAGTTCATGGGAGGAAAGGTAGATCTGAGTATCATCAGCATAGAGATGATAATGGAGGTCAAAAGAGCTGATGAATTCACCTAGAGAGAACATATAGAGGGAGAATAGTAGAGGTCCAAGAATGGAACCTTGGGGAACACCTACTATAAGAGGCTGTGGTGGGGAAGAGGAGTCATGAGAAGAGACAGAGAAGGACTGGTCTGAGAGGTAGGATGACAGCCAGCAGAGAGCAGTGTCACTTAAACCAAGGGAGTGAAGGATTTGCAGCAGAAGAGGGTGGTCAACAGTTTTGAAGGCAACAGAGCGGTCAAGGAGAATAAGCAGAGAATAGTAGCCCTTGGATTTGGCAGCAAGGATGTCATTGCTGACTTTTGTGAGGGCAGTTTCAGTGGAATGGAGAGAACGGAAGCCAGACTGAAAAGGATCAAGGAGGGAGTGGGAGGAAAGAAAGGTGGTAAGGTGGTTGTAAACAACACGTTCAAGGAGCTTGAAGGCAAAAGGGAGGAGAGAGATGGGACAATTTAATACACCATTGTCCAAACTCTCAAGTACTTTCCATGCAAAATATACAACTCAGGAATTTACCAAGAATCATGATTATAATTACATGTGTAATTGTAGCAAACTTGGACTTAAATAGAAATTTCAAATAGACTGAGCTGTGAGTTTGGCAGAAACACACACAGATCAATGTGATCTGTTTGTTTCTTCCTCTAATTACTATCTAAAAGGGTTAATGTAAATAAAAAAATGACTTAGGGTTCCCCCCCAAAAGCATAATCATCACCAGGCTCCTGAGCCAGTCCTGGTTCTAAAAATATGGGGAAAAGAGAGTTCCCCCATATTTTAGGAACCAGCACTGGGCTACCAGTTGGGCTGAATAGCTTGGGGTGTTATTGCTTTGGCTGGGGAGACCCAGTGAAAGGGTACCCTGGCTGTGGCATTATACCCTGGCTAGATTTGAGTCCGGTGCTAGTTTTACAAATAGGGGGCACCACACGCATTTTTTCCCCCTAGTTTTTAAAACCAGGACTGGTTCTTGGAGCCCAGTGCTGGTTCCTAGAATATAAGGAAACCCTACTTGTTTTTTCCCACCATATTTTTAGAACCGGGACTGGCTAAGGAGCCTGGGACTGGTTATGCTTTTGGGGGGGGGAACCCTACATCTTTTTTTTTCACATCAACTCATTTCTTTTTTAAACACAGAAGCAGTCTGCACCTATCTCACTATCTGTGCATGCTGCTTCTTCGAGTGAGTTTGACCGTGGTTAGACTCAGGGAACATGGCAGAGATATCTCGATCACATACACCATCAGAAAACACGGTTTCAGCAAATTGCATGTCTTAGTACATTTGAGAGTTTTAGCAGGCAAAAATCACCCGAGTTTCTGCTATGCTAATCGAGTTTATACTCTGCCAATCTCAACCAGACACGGTTTACCCCTTGGAATCCAATCTCAAGTTTTCAGTCTGCGATGAGGTACTGTGTCAAAAGCATACTGTGTCAAAAGCATAAATAAAGTCTAGATAATCTACATCTACGCCCCCGCCCACTTAATCTTTTACACACGGGACGATGTGCTGTATGAATAATATTGGTGACAAATTCCCTTGAACTTTCTGTAGTGTAGGACAAATGATATAGGGTGTACACACTGATAGATATCTTTAAGTGCTGTCATCCTGCCACATCTCTGAACAGGCAATTCTTGACTATATTGTTAGATTGGCCGGCATGTACGGATGACAAAAGATATTATTAATGACCCATTATTATATATAATTATTTATATTATATAATTAAATATTATAATTATCATTCATAAAAATCATCTTGTGTATATGCGGCTTAAATCACGCAATTAAAAAATGTCAATAAGATTTGTTTGGCAAGATCTCCCCCTGGTAAACCCATGCTGTTTGGGATTCTATAAATTGTTGGATTTGAGATGTTCTACAACTTTCTTTTAATATTGATTCCATTACTTTTCCTACTACTGATGTCTCCCAGCCACCACCGAGGAACTTGCAATGCATTTTAAATTCACTTCTGTGTGCATGCATCTGAATTGCAACTAAAGGCCCCAATACATCAGAGTTTGATTGCAGCAATCGTGCAATTTGCAATCGATTGTGTATAAAAATATTTCCCTTTTTCAATCACTTGTGGCAATTCTGCAAACTGCAATCGATTGAAAAAGGAAAGATTTTTATACACAATCGATTGCAAATTGCACGATTGCTGCAATCAATCTCTGATGTATGGGGGCCTTTAGACTGGTGCAACATGCATGTGCAGGAATAACAATATAGCTGCACTATATATGACATCGACACAGTATGTGAGACAGGATCAGGCCCATGTGTCCGCTAATGAGGAGAATTATTTCCTTCAGGACCATGCAAAGTTTGGTTGTGTTTATTTAGTTGGTAATATATTTTATATATTATATTACTCTAGTGAAATTAATATTGTTGCTATGGTTTAATAATATCAATGTAAATTAATTTCTTAGTCTACTAAATACTTGGGATTATAATTTTTACAAACCTCTCTATACCCTACACTACATTACTGACCACTTTATACCCAACACTACATTACTGACCCCACTATACCCTACACTACATTACTGACCCCTCTATACCATACACTATATTACTGACCCCTCTATATACTACACTACATTACTGACCCCTCTATACCCTACACTACATTACTGACCCCTCTATACCCTACACCACATTACTGACCCCTCTATACCCTACACTACATTACTGACCCATCTATACCCTATACTACATTACTGACCCCTCTATACCCTATACTACATTACAGACACCTCTATACTCTACACAACATTAGAGACCCCTCTATACCATACACTATATTACTGACCCATCTATACCCTACACTACATTACTGATCCTTCTATACCCTGCACTACATTACTGACTCCTCTATACCCTACACTACATTACTGACCCCTCTATACCCTACACTACATTACTGACCCCTTTTTACCCTACACTACATCACTGACTCCTCTATAACCTACACTACATTACTGACCCCTATATATCCCACACTAAATCACTGACCCCTTTATACCCAACACTACATTACTGACCCCTATATATCCCACACTACATTACTGACCCCTACATACCCAACACTACAATCCTGACCACTACATACCCAACATTACATTACTGACCCCTTTATACCAAACACTAGATAACTGACCCATTTATACCCCATACTACATTACTGACCCCTATATACCCTGCACTACTTTATTAACCCTATATACTCAATACTACATAACTGACCCCTATATACTCCACAGTACATTCTGACCCCTTTATACCCAACACTACATTACTGACCCCTTTATACCCCACACCACATCACTGACCCCTATATACCCAACACGACATTACTTATCCCTTTATCATCATCTGCATGCTGCAGCAGCTCGGGCCACACTGGGGGCGGGTAGGGGGTGTGACCTAATCAAGGGAGGCATGGCCACGCCCCCTTCGAGAAAAAAACAACACATCTACGACGCAGCGCTGCTCACTGGGGAGGCTCTCAGCCTGGCACACAGCCAATGGGGTTGCTCAATCAGCATGATCGCTCCTACCTTTGGCATAGGAGACTGCTCGGGCTGCTGCTTTAGCAACCTCGAATACTCTCCCCGTGCAGCCCAGCACACACTCTGGATGAGGAGCTGTGCCAGACTCGGGTAAGTAGTACCCACTTTCAGCTCCCCCCTTTCTGTGCACCCCTGTGTATAGGCAATCGACTGATTGCCCGTACATACTTGCTGATGGACAGATGTGTCTGCAGACATATCCATTCATTGGCTGTGCAGCACAGCCAATGCGATATGTCTGTGACAGACATTGTTCACAGACATATCGTCTGTACACACTGGCCAGTGTGTACTCAGCATTTGAGACAGAGCAGCAGTTTTCTCAAACTAATTCCTCAAACTACTGTATATTGGATAGTTATCTCTGAATACATTTAATAAAAACTATTTAAAGTCTAAATTACATGTAAAGGCTCAGGAGACACATAAGGTATGTGAATAATTTAGAATAACTCATATAATTAATAAAAATATTTCTTGCAATGACTCATTAGACACTATAACTAGATTTTATATTGGGCCATTGGATCTGAGCTGATAGTTTAGGACAGAGGAGGATGGAAGCAGCAGCTCACACAGTAACTACATGATACATCTCCGAGTACTACAGCCTGATTTACTCTCTCTATGGCTGTACCTGGAAATAAAGTAGGATATTCTATATAAAACATAAGTAATCACTGACCTTGGATAGAGAGTAACAGCAGAAGGAGGTCGGTGACTTCCATGTTTGGGCAAATGAAGCTACTGACAGATTCTGTATTTCTGAGGTGTAATAAACTAAAACTTATTTCCTGGACATCCGTATCTGTGGTCAGATCGTTCTCCTGACTAGTTCTTCTTTCTTTAATTACAAATGTGACCACAGTGACATACTGTACGGCAGCTGGAGTAAGAAAAAATTGTTTAATTTTGAGTTGTTACTGCAGCTTGTAACCGAGCATTTATATTAGATAGACAAACGCGACAGCACAATATTTATCTAAGACCGATCAGCTTTGTCTTTATATCACTTTAAGAATCTTAGACACCTAAGACCCAAGGCCTGTCCCCGCATGTGTCTCCCAGCCATGGACGGATTAAGGATTGTGGGGACTTCAGGGCAACAAACTTGTTGGGGCCACTACCAATAAAATTTTATACCGGCAATGTTATTAAAAAGTATAAAGTGTAGATACTCCAAGCACTGTAATGTGTATAACTGATACTGATGATAGACTAGTCGGCTGGTGTCCACATGGCAGAACGTGCTTTGTGACTGGATTTTCAGTAGCCCCAGAGGACAATGCTTGATGAATAGAGCAACGATGGTTAGCTTTACGTTCCCGAAAACTGCGGGTTGTCATTCATGAACCAAAACCAAAGAGGGAGGTGATAACGACTTTCTGCGGAAGAAATTGCAGGCTAATAGGATTTTCTTCCTGAAAACAATTACACTCAAAGGCCTTAATGAAAGTAATTATTTAAACATTATAAGCATTGGCTTAAATACATTGATCAATCCATGAACTATGGCCCTCATTCAGATCCGGACGCAAGTGGCCGTTCGTACGTTCGGCGTACGTACAGAAATATGTTAATTCAAGCACTCGCTCGTAATTTCGAACGCATCTAAACATCCTCCCCAAACTCTACCAACCCCTCCTCTAATAAACGAGTGTGCCAAATACCGAGCGTACATCCCCAATGTGGCTTGCAGGGAACAAGTACGCACAAGTACAAACCGGAAGTGGGCCTGTCAGATTCCGATTACCTGCTCCTTTATTCTGCCTACCTCCCTCAATCGTATCATGCAATCAATATATCAATTATCTTAATTGGTCGTTTTTTTTTTTTGGCAATGCAATAAACTTTACTCTTGTCCGTGTTTGTGTTTACCCGCAGAATACGTATGGCTTAAATATTCGCTTTTAGTTGTCAAAATACATGTTTGAGCCAATTAAACATTTGTTTTCTTTGTTTTTAACCACGCATATTTTACTGGGTTCATTTCTTTATTTAAATTTGCTTACGCATGTCACTGCATCAAGCCTATCCTAAGTCGCAAAAGATTTGTGGCCCTGTCGAACACATGACTCATACACTAACCAATAGAATTTGTCCTGTTAATTACCCAAATACATTAGCCAATCAAATTTATTTTCGGGTCTTTATTAAAAATGATTTTTATAAAAGACACCATTGCCATCATGAGAGCCTCGGCATTCACCAGGCGCGAGCTGATGGTGTTAACCGAGGTGATGGACAGGCGGATCACCAGCCAGCCTCCCCCCATCATCAATAGGGAAAAGCGTTCCGCATATGCGGAGGTACGTGGCCGCCTGCGTTCCTTCGGCTCATGCCGCCAGATTGGCCAGCTGGAGCGCAGGTGGTCCGACCTGCAACGGCGGAAGCCCCACTTGCTGGCATGCTTTCGCATGCACATCGCGGAAAGTAAGTTTTTGTGAATGTGGTTTTCATGTTTATCTTTGTGGCCCTATCTGCATGTGCATGTTTTCATGTATGTCCTATTTATTCTTTGTACTCATATCTGCATGTGCATGTTTTCATGTATGGCCTATTATTCTTTGTACTCATATCTGCATGTGCATGTTTTCATGTATGTCCTATTTATTCTTTGTACTCATATCTGCATTTGCATGTTTTCATGTATGACCTATTTATTCTTTGTACTCATATCTGCATTGTCATGTTTTCATGTATGTCCTATTTATTCTTTGTACTCATATCTGCATGTGCATGTTTTCATGTATGGCCTATTTATTCTTTGTACTCATATCTGCATGTGCATGTTTTCATGTATGTCCTATTTCTTCTTTGTACTCATATCTGCATGTGCATGTTTTCATCTATGTCCTATTTCTTCTTTGTACTCATATCTGCATGTGCATGTTTTCATGTATGTCCTATTTATTCTTTGTACTCATATCTGCATGTGCATGTTTTCATGTATGGCCTATTTATTCTTTGGACTCATATCTGCATGGGCATGTTTACATATTTGTGTTGTCAAAAATTAGCGTTTAACAAGGTCAGGGTCGAAAATAACCACAATTTGTTTCCCATCTTTTAGGGGCAGAGCGAAGACTACGGCGTCATCGCCGTCAAAGACGGCACTCTCGGCCCCTCTCCCCAACCCCCAGCCAAACCTCCACACCCCAAAATTCCCTTATTTCCCCCTCCTCCCCAGCCTGCACAGACCCTGTGGAAAATGTGTCGGGGCTCCTTCCCCTCCATCCCAATTCCCCCTCCCCTCCAACCACCCCTCTCGTAACTACCCCCTCCCCTGAATCCCAAATCACCCCTCCCTCCTCGTTGGGGAATGTTGGCACCTCCGAGGAGGACGAGGGAGTTGCTTCTGGCCCGGGCGTGATTTTGAACGGTATGTTTGCCTTTTTTTTTTTTTTAAATGTTTGTATGTAATCCTGTGTCTGTGCCTTTTTTTTTTTTTTGGTTTGTCTGAATTTGGTGTAGATTTCTGTTTGTCTTTACCTTTTACTGCTTATTTCCCCATACACATATCCCACCTGTCAGAATCTGATGTTTTTTGGTGCAATTTTTTGGGTGTCCATTTTTGGGTCCTTGGATTTTTTGGGTTAAATGTGCTTTGGGTCACAATATTGTCATTTTTGGATAGCTTTGTTTGGCTTGTTTTTTTATGGGGTTTCATTAATTATGTATTAAGCCCCACACTTTTCTAACCCACAGAGGAACAGAGGCGTTTGGCGGACTTAGCCGGATGCGTAGAAAGGATGCGGGGCTACGTCATCGGGCTGCTGGTGGTCCTTGACCATATGTCTGTGATCCTGCGTCCCTAATTTTTTTTTTTTTACAAAAAATAGTTGTATTCATTAAAAATTTAAACTTAACGTTCTGTCTCATTCCTTGTCTCCAAATCTTAGATTGTTTACACTGACATAAGTAGACTCTTCCAGCAAGTATTTGCAATTAATGTCACTAAGATTGTGTGTTGTATTTTTTAGGGAAACAGGCACATGAAATACCTAACAGTAACAATCTGCCTGGCCTTTTTTTGTGTGTGACAATTTATATATTACTACATTTTACATGTTCCAATTTGGGGGGCAACCTGCTTAGGCCGAGATTACAAAGCCTACTGATTGTACAGAATTCCTTTTGGTGTTGGTTTTGACCCAGGAAGCATATTTAAATTTAGATCAAATTGCGTCATTACAGGATAAACCCTTAATAAATTTTAAAGTGGGTGAATCTGGTTACACTTGCTTGTAAGGGGCAATAACATTTCCAAAATTACACTCTCAAAACATTTATTCACAACATAACTAAAAAAACAAAGTGTTGACTCACAAACAATACACACAGTGAAAACCAAAAATACAACCCATCAAACACCATATGAAAAAATAAATGAAAAATCAAGAACTGGTTGACGAAGGAGCATGCCAACATGATTCCACAAATGTTGCATTGCAATATGGGTTCCAGAATATATATCCAATGTGTCCCCTTGAAGGTTTTTTTTGGGTAGCAGGAAGTAGTCATCCTTTGAGTCCCAAAGATTATGAAATCAAACAGAAGATGGGAAACAAAAATCAAATTAATTAGATGTTCTCCAAAAATCCTTACCACATTGTGTCTAAAAACTTTTGTGTTGCCAATAATTACCTAAAATATCTGGCCACCACATCATCGCGTATGGCCCCCCCACATACTGACCTCCGACCAACCTCGGGGGGCCATCCTCAGGCAAGGCATCCTCTGGCTGCATTGGGACACCACTCCTTATGGCGATGTTGTGAAATATCCCACACAGGACTACAATTTTCGAAACCATATCCGGCAAATACATGAGCTCGCCACCAGAGCGGTGAAGGCATCTGAATCGGCCTTTTAAAAGGCCGATACAGCGCTCCACCACTTGCCTGGTGGCTATAAGTGTGGCAATAAAATTACTTTGTGGCCCTGGTGTGGGAGCCAAATAAGGAGTGAGCAGCCAGGGCGTGCAAGGGTAGCCACTGTCTCCTGTGAAAAAGAAGTGACAACATCAGGATCACTGTGTATCAAGCTTAACATTGTTATTTACTAAAGGTCTCCACTTACCCAGAAGCCACGCATCACTAGCTTGTAGGTTGTTTAATTTGAGCCATATCCCTGATTGCCGGATGACGAATGAGTCATGTGCACTTCCGGGTAATTTTGCATTCAGGGACAGGATCTGGAGGGAGGCATCACATACCACCATTACATTCAGGGAGTGATAGTGTTTCCGGTTGCGAAATATGGCCTCCAGCCGTGCTGGAGGCTGAAGTGGTATGTGAGTACCATCCACAACCCCTATGATGTGTGGGAAGCCAGCTATTTGGTAAAAATTGGCCTTGGCCACACTAAGGGCACCCATATCCAAAGGCATTTAAATAAATTGATGGAGGTGCTTGAAAAGGGCCTCCATCACTGCCCTCAGGATCCGGGAAAAGGAGGATTGTGAGATTCCCGCCACTATTCCCAACGTTGTTTGAAATGATCCTGAGGCACAGAAATGTAACACCGCCATAAATTGCGTAAGTGGTGGTATTGCTGTTGGACTGTCAATTTGCCGCTCAAGATCACTCTCTATTAATGAGAGAGTGTCTATGATGATTTAGGGCGGAAGACGGTAGCGTCTTAACACCTCATCATCGGGCATTCCAAAAAGGGTGACACGTGTTCGATATATCAGGGGCCTTGCACGCCTACGATGCCTACGCCTGGGATGAGATTGAGGTTGGTTGGATTCCGGGAACATGGCCAGAACTATCCGACCAAGATCAACCTGAAATTGCAAGAATTGAATGAAAGGTTTTTTTGCACAAAAATAATTGAAAAATTACTTAGCTTGACGATACAATCCAATGATGCTTACATGCCGGGGTATTGTCATGATTTTACCAACCTATAAATAATAACAAATAAACAATGCAACAATTTAGGGTGGGCATTTAGTAATCTAAATTGGGTGCAAGACAAAACAGAAAAGGGGAGAAACACACATTTGGGCAAAGAGCAAAACGACAGTGCGCAGACTACCTCAATTTGGGCCCAAATGTTTTAAAAAATTGCTAAAGGGAAATCTCAACCAATTTCACAGTACAAAATAAGCAGATAAAAATGCGCTAATTAATTCGCAAATACAAGGCAACACATACGCAGATAAAAATGCGCTAATTAATTCGCAAATACAAGGCAACAAATACGCAGATAAAAATGCGCTAATTAATTCGCAAATACAAGGCAACAAATACGCAGATAAAAATGCGCTAATTAATTCGCAAATACAAGGCAACAAATACGCAGATAAAAATGCGCTAATTAATTCACAAATACAAGGCAACAAATACGCAGATAAAAATGCGCTAATTAATTCGCAAATACAAGGCAACAAATACACAGATAAAAATGAACAAATTAGTTCATACATTTTCGGAATCACAAAACCAAAGTTTACAAGTGTAAGGTCAAACAAAGTTGCGTTAGAAAAAACATGACCATTTAATAAACAAGGGAAAATATAAACTTACCAATAGAGGATATATAAGTCACCGGATAAAAAGGTCGTTGGGGCAGAGCCAAAAAAAACCTAACAAAGGAGATTTGAAAAGAAATTAACAAGTCAAACTTCACAAAAAGAAGGAGACACAAAGTGAACAAAAGTAAGACGGGCAAAAACTTACCAAAAAAACCACGAAATAAAAAACAACCACAGCAAAAAAAGCGAACGGAAAAAAACAAGACAAACCAAAAACCACTCCAAACAATGCCAAATCCAAAACCCGCCAACAATCCACTCCGACCAATGTAACCTCCAACAACCAACAACCGCCACCTCGACTCGAGACGCCCCAAGCCATAAATAGTGTTTATTTTCCTGCACAAATTAAGGAGGGATCATAGGAGCGCACAATGAATGATGCTGACGAAAAATAAGGGCGCATGTATAAATACGTCACGAGCCAACAAAAAAATTCTGGTGTATTTCTTGTTGGGAGATAAGAAATGGCTACAGACCAGGGAAACAATGGCCAAGAGTCTGCCGGTAAGTATTTCATGTATTTCCGAACAAGGATTATTTTGAAACATAATATAGTGAAAGTTGTCAAGCTTAAATTTCTCAACGTTTAAACAAATAGGTGAGGAGGATGACATGGAAGAGGCTGCTGGGCCCAATATTCCGGGCAAAGCAGGGGAAAAAAAAAGGCAGCCACAATTCACAAGAAAGGAGATGGAGGTTTTGGTACAGAAGTGTGTGGACATCCTGCCACAGGCAGACAGGAATATGGGCGTAAGCCAGAAGTGGAAAATGTGGGAGGAGATAGCCAGTGCTGTCAATAGGGTGGGTGATTATGTCCGTCTAGCCCGGGATGTCAAATGGCGGTAAGTAAAAACTTGTCCCCCCTAAAACCAAAACCCCCCAAAAAACCAGATTAATGGTTCCTTTTTCACCCACAGATGGAGCGACTTTAAATATCACCAGAAACAAAAAATGGCGGACAGGGCTAGGCATGCAAGGGGGACAGGTGGGGGTCCCACCCCTGTGTCATTGGAGTTGAATGATTTAGAAGAGCTGGCACAGGGGTGTGTGCAGGCTGTGGAGGTGTTTGGCATGTCCAACATGGATACGGACATGCCAGACTTTGCTGCTCCTCATGTTGTCCCAGGTAAATATTGTGATGTCACCAACTCTGAAATGTTATTGTGCCAATATGTAGATTCTAATGTGACTCTTTTCTCATTTTTCAAACAGAGACACAGGCGGATGAGTCTGCTCCAGAGGGGAGCCTTGGCCGCAGAATTTCTGCTGGCTCTGCAGGGGAGGAACCAGTACATCCGGCTGAGGACCCTGCAGAAGCCAGTCCAGGGCAATCCCCCTCGCAGGCAGTGTCCCTCCTCACAGAACTCAATTTTAAATCGGATTTCCATATGGAGATTCTGCAGAGGATGGACGCCAGTCTGGTACAGGTGGCTGAGGCCCTGGAGCAAAATGCTTCGGCCAACATGACCATTGGTCAGGCCCTGGCGGAAAATACCAGGGCCAACATCCGCATCGCCAATGCCCTGGAGCAGCTCATTCGCCAGCACATGGTGGAGCCGACCTCCCTTCCTGCCGGAACATCAGGATCCTCCACTTCTGGCACAACATCAGCCAATCCTCCTAATGTGCCTAGCCCTGTGCCTAGTCCAGAGGCCACAACATCTGCCTCTGGACGGGCCAGCCCGATGACATCCCGGACCCGGTCTGGCGCCCTCCCTCCCCCAGCCAAATGGGGGAAAAAACGTTGACAGCACTGGCTACTTTTCCCACACTCCATCTGTGCTTGCCCCATATTCCTTTCTGGCCAAAACTTCCCTCTTCTTTCTTGTGAATTGTTTTTAATTTTTTGATTTAAGTTTCCATACCTTTTATGTTTGCACAAATTATATTTTTTGTAGGAATAACACTGCCAAAAATGTTTGGGCCAAAAATGTGCAAGAAATTGATATTATTTTCCAATAAATTGTCAAAATATGTTCGACATTGTATTCTGACATTATTTTAGAAATGGTTTACATTTAATCCTGGCCCACAAGGCAAAAACGAGCCCCCAAAAAATTAAAAGTTGAATTAAAAAAAAGGGCACTTTAAGGAACACTTTAAAATTTACATAAGGATGCAAATTCGGCCGACAAATTCAAATTGGAATAATACACCCAAACATGATGACATTATTGTTAGAATAGCACAAAAACCAAATATCAACCCCAAAAAAAAGACCAACAAATGTACGCTAATTGGATTGTGTAATCCTGAAATTAGCAGCTATGATTTCCAACTGCGTACGGTTTTGTGGTAACCAAAAAAACTGTTTTCAAAACACATTACAAGCTGGTTTTCAATACAAAACTGATTGTTTTTCTGACAAGCCGTGAATAATCGATGAAACATCGTGGAGGGCCGGGACGGAGGAGAAGGCCATCGCCAATGTGGTCGAGTAATCCAGACCCCAAGCTGTGCGAGCAGTTTGAACGGAAAGAGGATCATCCAGTGACGTATGACTTGGTACGAACACATTTGACGTTCGCATCAGATAATGTATGTACGCCCAAAAAACGCCTCGCCACGCCTGCGTTTTTCCATCTCCACCCCCGTCAACGCCCAAAAACGCCCTGTTCTGTCAATCACATTTGACATGTCACTTCCTGTACGCATTTTGACGAACGAGACAAAAAAACCTCGCAATATGCCATACGCACATGCACAGTGTTACACCGACGCACATGCGCGCTTTCTCAACATCGGAACGCAACGTGCGTACTGCTGTTAACGTGCGGCTCTGAATGAGGGCCTATAACCCCATTATTCATGTATTATGGTGAGTGATTTAACAATGGTGAGTGCTGAGTTTTGTGTTTTTAATTATTTATTTAAGCAGTGTGGTCACAGGCCACTTGCACCCCTTGCCTGGGATTGGCTATTGCAGGTTTGCACCCCAAATCTGGTGGTGAGTGCAGTGGATGTCTGACTTTATTTGGTTAATTTTTAATTAACCTTTTTGTGATCACATCTTTCTCATGCACCCCTGTGAAAGCTCATTTATAATAAACGGTGTCAGGTGTCTTTTTGGTAACATGATAGAAGCTATGTTTGGGGACTGTCTTTACCTTTAAAAGCCATAAGTTATACCCCTTATCCTCCTAAATTCCAGTACCGGAGGGCACACTTTTAAAAAAAACTCTTGCAGGAAAAATGCAATCCTTTTAATTGTTCTAACAAACAGTACATCGTCATCACCACCCAGTGAAAGAAACTTTTAACTCCTGGCACATGTTGGTAAAGTGCCAGTCAGATAACAACACCACAGTGAGACATGATTTCAATATCATAGATTTGCATACTAGCTATTTTCTCAGCACAGAGTCCAACATATACTCAAGTGGTATATATATATATATATATATATATATATATATATATATTAGGGGTGTGCACCGGCCACTTTTCGTGTTTTGGTTTTGGATCTGGATCTTTCTTCGTGTTTTGGATCTGGATTGGTTTTGCCAAAACCACCCTTCCGTGTTTTGGGTTCTGGGTTTTGTGTTTTGGATCTGTATTTTTTTTTAAAAAAGCATAAAAACAGCTAAAATCACAGAATTTGTTGGTTTCTCTGCTCCTATGCTATTATTAACCTCAATAACCTTAATTTCCACTCATTTCCAGTCTATTCTGAACACCTCACACCTCACAATAGTGTTTTTATGTCCAAAAGGTTGCACCGAGGTAGCTGGATGACTATGCTAAGCGACACGAGTGGGCGGCACAAACACGTGACCCATCTAGGAGTGACACTGCAGTGACAGACAGGATGGCAGTTAGAAAAACTAGGCCCCAAACTGTACATAATGCAAAGAAAAAAAAGAAGTGCAAGATGGAATTGTCCTTGGGCCCTCCCACCCACCCTTATGTTGTATAAACAGGACATGCACACTTTAACAAATCAATCATTTCAGCGCCAGGGTCTGCCACACAACTGTGGCTGAAATGATTGGTTCGTTTGGGCCCCCACAAAACAAGCTGGCAATTAATGTGTCCCTGCAATAACTGGCTCTACGGAGGCAAGATGTCATCCTCATCCTCCTCATCCACCGATTCCTCACCCTCTTCAGTGTGTACATCCTCATCCTCACAAAGTATTAACTCGTCCCCACTTGAATCCACCACCACAGGTCCCTCTGTACCTTCTGGAGGCTGGTCTCCCTGGAAGAGCTGATAATTCATTTTGATGAACATCATCTTCTCCACATTCTGTGGAAGCAACCTCCTACGCCTTTCGCTGACAAGGTTCCCGGCTGCACTAAACACTCTTTCGGAGTACACACTGGAGGGGGGGCAACTCAGGTAAAATAGAGCCAGCTTGTACAGGGGCCTCCAAATTGCCTCTTTTTCCTGCCAGTACAGGTATGGACTGTCTGATATGCCTACTTGGATGCTGTCACCGATGTAATCCTCCACCATTCTGTCAATGGTGACAGTATCATATGCAGTGACAGTAGACATGTCAGAAATTGTTGCCAGGTCCTTCAGTCCGGACCAGATGTCCAAACTTGGTCCTGCCTGCCCTGCATCACCGCCAGCGGGTTGCTTAGGATACCTAAGTTTTTTCCTGGCAGCCCCAGTTGCGGGAGAAAATGAAGAAGGAGCCGTTGACGTGTCACGTTCCGCTTCAGCTGACAGTGTGTTCACCAGCAGGTCTTTGCACCTCTGCAGGCTTGTGTCAGCCGGAAAGAGAGACACCACATAGGCTTTAAACCTAGGATCAAGCACGGTGGCCAAAATGTAGTGGTCTGATTTCAACAGATTGACCACCCTGGAATCCTGGCAAAGCGAATGAAGGGCTTCATCCACAAGTCCCACATGCCGAGTGGAATCGCTCCGTCTTAGCTCCTCCTTCACTTTCTCCAGCTGCTTCTGCAAAAGCCTGATGAGGGGAATGACCTGACTCAAGCTAGCTGTGTCTGAACTGACTTCACATGTGGCAAGTTTGAAGGGCTGGAGAACCTTGCACAACACAGAAATCATTCTCCACTGCGCTTGAGTCAGGTGCATACCCCCTCCTTTGCCTATGTCATAGGTGGATGTATAGGCTTGTATGGCCTTTTGCTGCTCCTCCATCCTCTGAAGCATATAGAGGGTTGAGTTCCACCGCGTCACAACCTCTTGCTTCAGGTGATGGCGGGGCAGGTTCAAGAGTGTTTGCTGGCGCTCCAGTCTTCGGCACGCAGTCGCTGAATGGCGAAAGTGGCCAAAAATTTTTTGGGCCACCCAAAGCGTCTCCTGCATGCCCCTGTCGCTTTTCAGAAAATTCTGCACCACCAAGTTTATTGTGTGAGCAAAACATGGGACGTGCTGGAATTTGCCCAGATGTAATGCCCGCACAATATTGGTGGCATTGTCAGATATCACAAATCCCCAGGAGAGTCTAAGTGGGGTAAGCCACTGGGCGATGATTTCCCTCAGTTTCTCTAAGAGGTTGTCGGCGGTGTGCCTCTTACTGAAACCGGTGATACACAGCGTAGCCTGCCTTGTAACGAGCTGGCGTTTCTGAGATGCTGCTACTGGTGACGCTGCTGCTGTTGTTGCGTAAGGTGATACATCTACCCAGTGGGCTGTCACAGTCATATAGTCCTTAGTCTGCCCTGTTCCACTTGTCCACATGTCCGTGGTTAAGTGGACATTGTGTACAACGGCATTTTTCAGGACACTGAGGACACTTTTTCTGACATTTCTGTACAGTCTCGGTATCGCCTGCCTAGTGAAGTGGAATCTAGACGGGATTTGGAACCGGGGACACACTACCTCCATCAATTGTCTAAATCCCACTGCACTAATGGCGGATACCGGACGCACGTCTAACACCAACATAGCAGTCAAGGCCTCAGTTATACGTTTTGCTTCAGGATGACTGCTGTCGTACTTCATCCTCCTCGCTAAGGACTGTTGGAGGGTCAATTGTTTAGTAAAAGTAGTGGTGTTCCTACTTCCTCTCTGGGATGATGAACGACTCCCAGCAGCAGCAACAGCAGCAGCGGCAGCAGTAGGCGTAGCAATGCAGGATCCTCCAGAGGAATCCCGGATAGGAGAGTCAGTCATGCCAGTGACATGGCCTGCAGGACTACTTCCGATCCTGACTAAGGAGGAAATTGACGAGGAGGGAGTTGACGGTGTGGTTTGCAGGCGCTTGGATACAACAGGACAACGGGATTTAGGTGTCCCTGGACTGCTTACGGTCTTAGCCAAAGTTTCTGAACTTGACAGTAACTTTTTATGAACGCGCTGCAGGTGCCGTATAAGGGAGGATGTTCCTAGGTGGTTGACGTCCCTACCCCTACTTATTTCACCTTTACATATGGTACATATGGCAAGACAGTTGTTGTCCGGATTTGGATAGAAATATTGCCAGACCAAAGAGGTGGAATGTTTGGTCTTCTGCCCAGGCATGACCGTGATGGGCTTTTTCATCCCACGGACAACAACTGTCTCCCCCGGAGCCTGATTTAAACAAACCACATCACCATCAGAATCCTCCTCGCCATCTTCCTCCTCAGCGCCAGCTACACCAGTATCCTCATCCTGTTGTACTTCAACAGTGACATCTTCAATTTGCATATCAGCAAGTGGACTGTGGGTGCTCCTTTCAGCACTTGCAGGGGGCGTGCAAATGGTGGAAAGAGCCACCTCTTCCCGTCCAGTGCTGGGAAGGTCAGGCATCGCAACCACCACCACACTTGGACTCTCCTTGGGGATTTGTGATATCTTCTTAGAAAGCACAGTTCTTCGGTGTGCTTTTGCCAGCTTAACTCTTTTGATTTTTTTAGTGGGAGGAGGGCTTCCATCGTCATGTGAAGCTGAACCACTAGTCATGAACATACTAGGGGTCGACCTTAGCCGTTCCTTGCCACTCCGTGTCGTAAATGGCATATTGGCAAGTTTACGTTTCTCTTCAGCTGATTTAAATGTCTTTTTCAAGGTCATTTTCCTGAACTTTGCCATTTGGGATTGTATGTGCCCTCTACTATGACATTGGGCATCGGCCTTGGCAGACGACGTTGATGGCATGTTATCGTCTATGTCATGACTAGTGGCAGCAGCTTCAGCACTAGGAGGAAGTGGTTCTTGATCTTTCTCTATTTTATTTTTATCGGAGAAAGTTTGGTCCTCCATTTATGTTATATCGATTTGATATATACGTGCGGCTAAACACAGAAAATAATTTTTTTTTTGGTTTGGACTGGAGTGTACTTTCGGGGGTTACAGCACCCTTTAACGGTCAAGCCAGCCGGCCCTTTACTTATGACACAGGCGCACGCTTGGCACTACTTTGTTGATGCACGTGCGGCTACTGCGCACACAATTCACAAACACAGAAAATAATTTTTTTTTTGGTTTGGACTGGAGTGTACTTTCGGGGGTTACAGCACTCTTTAACGGTCAAGCCAGCTGGCCCTTTACTTATGACACAGGCGCACACTTGGCACTACTTTGTTGATGCACGTGCGGCTACTGCGCACACAATTCACAAACACAGAAAATAATTTTTTTTTTGGTTTGGACTGGAGTGTACTTTCGGGGGTTACAGCACCCTTAACGGTCAAGCCAGCCAGCCCTTTACTTATGACACAGGCGCACGCTTGGCACTACTTTGTTGATGCACGTGCGGCTACTGCGCACACAATTCACAAACACAGAAAATAATTTTTTTTTTGGTTTGGACTGGAGTGTACTTTGGGGGTTACAGCACCCTTAACGGTCAAGCCAGCCGGCCCTTTACTTATGACACAGGCGCACGCTTGGCACTACTTTGTTGATGCACGTGCGGCTACTGCGCACACAATTCACAAACACAGAAAAAATATTTTTTTTGGTTTGGACTGGAGTGTACTTTCGGGGGTTACAGCACCCTTAACGGTCAAGCCAGCCGGCCCTTTACTTATGACACAGGCGCACTCTTGGCACTACTTTGTTGATGCACGTGCGGCTACTGCGCACACAATTCACAAACACAGAAAATAATTTTTTTTTTGGTTTGGACTGGAGTGTACTTTGGGGGTTACAGCACCCTTAACGGTCAAGCCAGCCGGCCCTTTACTTATGACACAGGCGCACGCTTGGCACTACTTTGTTGATGCACGTGCGGCTACTTCGCACACAATTCACAAACACAGAAAATAATTTTTTTTTTGGTTTGGACTGGAGTGTACTTTCGGGGGTTACAGCACCCTTAATGGTCAAGCCAGCCGGCCCTTTACTTATGACACAGGCGCACGCTTGGCACTACTTTGTTGATGCACGTGCGGCTACTGCGCACACAATTCACAAACACAGAAAATAATTTTTTTTTGGTTTGGACTGGAGTGTACTTTCGGGGGTTACAGCACCCTTTAACGGTGAAGCCAGCCGGCCCTTTACTTATGACACAGGCGCACGCTTGGCACTACTTTGTTGATGCACGTGCGGCTACTGCGCACACAATTCACAAACACAGAAAATTATTTTTTTTTGGTTTGGACTGGAGTGTACTTTCGGGGGTTACAGCACCCTTTAACGGTCAAGCCAGCCGGCCCTTTACTTATGACACAGGCGCACGCTTGGCACTACTTTGTTGATGCACGTGCGGCTACTGCGCACACAATTCACAAACACAGAAAATATATTATTTTTTTAGCACTTGGGGGGAGCACCCCTGATGGACAGAGCACCCCCTGGACAACACTACAGCACCCCTTTAGGACTGGGACACTGCACAGGACTTTGGAGTGGACACAGCCCCTATGGACAACTGACTGCACAACACAGTCCAGCCAGCCCCTATGGACTTTGAAGTAGTGGACACAGCCCCTATTAACAACAGCAGCACAGCCCAACACAGCCAGCCCCTATGGACTTTGAAGTAGTGGACAACAGCAGCACTACACTACACTACACTACACAGCCCTAACTCCCACCCTCCCTCTTCACTGTCCACAGCCGAGTGAGAAAATGGCGCCGACGCGGGTACCTTATATAGGATCCAAAACCCGCGAGACTCGGAAGGCGGGATGATGACGTTTTGCCTCGATTTCAGATCCGAGTCAGGCGGGAAAAGTCGAGCCTGACTCGGATCGGACTCGCATCGGGGGGGCTCGGGGGGGTTCGGATTTCAGAAATCCTAACCCGCTCACCCCTAATATATATATATATATATATATACAAATCAATATCACCCGGCACTCCTGAGGCAGCTGACACCTTAAGTATATATGCTTGGGTGCCTTCCTTAAAGAGTATACAATACCCCTTTCCGCATCCAAATAAATGAGGAGGCACTCCGAGTCTTGCGTGAAAAATGTGTATTAGGAACAGTCAACTTTTCGGGGACAGTCACCCCTTCGTCAGGATATATATATATATACCCAAGGGAACGCTGGTGTAATGGTTAGCTTTACTGCCTCACAGCACTGAGGTCATGGGTTCAATTCCCACCATGGAGTGGAGTTTGTATATTTTCCCTGTGCTTGCGTGGGTTTCCTTCGGGTGCTCCGGTTTCCTCCCACACTCCAAAAATATACTGGTAGGTTAATTGGCTCCCATCAAAAATTAACCCTAGTGTGTGAATCACAGGGGATTTCCCTAACACTTGTACTATCTGGGGACTTTGCCTTTGCTCTGGATTTCCCTAAGAGTGGTGAGACTATATGGATGCAAATCATACTAACACACTGGCTCTGCTAATCAAGTTTCTATACCACTAGTGGATTTCCACAGGATCCTTTGAATGACATTTTTCAAGTGACTAATATTTGCCAGTCATCAGTGATATATCTCTACGAGAATATGTTGATATAGGATACTAGTTATACTGTATATTTTATCTTCATTTTATAGAAGTTATTAAATGTAATGTTAGATATGCATTAAATTTATTATCAATTAATCCAGCGCTCCCTTGGGTGTATATATATATATATATATATATATATACTCATTTGGTTTATGTTGAGCTTTAATCCAGTTAACATATTTTCAATTTAAACTCTGTGATAGCAGCTACCAGGTTTCCATGGGTGTGACGGATAGTGTAGGACCTGCAGAGAAGTGGGGTCCGGTGATGTGGGCTGAAGGCTTAATTGCAATGATCAATCCATGAACCAAAACCCCATTATTTATTTATGTATTATGGTGAGTAATTTAAAAATAGTGAAGTGCTGAGTTTTGTTTTTATTATATAAATATATATATATATGTAATAAATAACCCTACCCAGGTTATGTACAAGTGATCAGGTAAGTGTATGTATGTGGTGGCCTTACCTTTAGCAACCCTTCATCCGACAATTGGATACAAATTGTGACATTGTTAACACTTATTACATCAAGACAATTGGTACAATGCACATTGGTATTTTATTCAACAATGTCAATTCGGTATAGTACAGCATTACACATTAGCGATTTACAATGCAATTTGTCATACACACTTCAAGACAGAAAAAATACACTGCTATCCGGCAATTTCATTATAACTGGAACTCTGGATTCTTGATCCAACTTCTGGAATAATAAGTTAAAAGCAAACATACATATAGCATCACATTCATATGTATAGTGTAAATGAAGAAAACTATGACCAACATCTACTTGGTGCACCAAAAAAGAAAGAGAACAAAATACAATAGTATCTAGTCCTCCCTGCATGCAAGGGTTTATCTATCTAGTGTTCAGTATTTGCAAATGTTGCCCGGGTTGAAAGGTAATATTGGAGGATAAGACAATGGGCCTGATTCAGACCCACTCGCAAGCGGCTGTCCGCTCGCAAGTGGGTCGATGGTGTGCACTGCGCATTCGCACGAGGCGGGAGTTCGTGGGCTCGCGTTTTTGCATTTTTTTTTGCCAAGACCCTGGATTGCCTACTATTGAACAAAGAGGACAGATCCACGCATAGGAGGAGGTGAGTATGAATTTTTTATTACAAGTACGCTATGGATAATTTACTGGAGAAGAGGGCAGATTGGCTACTGGGATACATAGGTGAGTATGTGAGATAGTGTGTGCATGTGTGTGTACATATGTGTGTGCATGTATGTTTGAATAAAATTTAAGTTTTCTATGATGTTTGTGTTCTATGGTTTTTTAATATTGCTTTTGATGTGGAACTACAGGTACCAGCAGGCATGTAATGCCTTGCATGCTGATACTTGTGGTTCACCAAGTACCAGCATGTTGGTGAGGCTTGCTAGGAGCTCTAGTTCTACAGCAAAAGCCAATATTTTAACTTTAATTGCACCACACTTTACATAATCAACCAAGCACGCACCAAACCAAGGGTGCCGGGGATAGCCCCGGGCTATCAGCCTGGGCCTGGGGTGCCCAGGAGAGGAGGACCCCTTTATTGGAGGATCCCCAGCTCCCCAGGGATCCCCGACCTGGGCTGACTAGCAGTCAGGGGTGATGCTGCAGCTGGGGGGCCCGGTAAAAGGGCTCTCCTGGCTGTGGCATCACTTCCCCACTAGAAAGGGTCCGGTGCTGGTTCTGGTAAATACAGGGAGACCCTATACATTTTTACACCTGTATTTCCAGAACCAGGTCCGGCTCAGAGCCCAGTGCTGGTTACTCTGATTACGGGGGACCCCTACATCATTTGTTCCCCGTATTTTAGCAACCAGGACTGGGCCAAATGAGGCAATTCTAGTGGTATCACATCATATTGGCTTGGCCTCCTCAACAAATTTCAGCATTTTCCAACAAGGGGGTGGGGCTTTATAACATGGTGCTTTCTCTTGCATTTGTCCGGAGGGAGCTTCTAGGTACTCAGAACCCCTCCTCCATGTGCTACTGAGTTTGCATTGATGACATGGACACTACAGTCTTTCCATCATAATTAACCCCCACCTACATTTAGATAATTTTGAAATGTGGATAACTCTAACCACAGTGCAAATAGATTGCCCATCCCTGCAGTTGGGGTAGTTTGGATGTATGTGGAGTTATGGGGTTCACCTTTAGGGAAGAAAGGGATCCTGTTGGTCACTGAGTCTGGAATTGGGGGAAATGCTCTGGAGAAAGGATTTCTGGAGAGACATTACTGCCATGCAACTAGTACAACAAGTCTTACAACATGTGGTACAGCACACAAATATGCACAGACCTCACTGGTTGGTGAGAACTTGGGTTATAAATTCATACCAATTACCGGCAAGACATGTTGATTGCCCCAGACAAGAAGTAAAACTCTCACAGGATGTGTGGACCAGATAAAGACAGGAGGGTGTGGAGGTCATGATTGTGTGAGAGTACTCTGGAAAAAGAGGAGATCCCACGTGTGACTTGCATATTGGCAATCATCACTGATGGAAAGGTACCCATGAGATTTTGTAATCTGGAGGATCAACCCAAATGGATTCTCCCAGCCAACACTCTTGCCAAAGTGGTGAGTGTAGTCCCAGTGGTTGTAGGGAGGATACAATATGAACTGGAACCACTGTCCAACCAACTATCATCTATGACAGTTAATGCTTTACCAAAGAACCCACCCCTGAGTGGAATGGACAATTCAAAAGTTAACAAATGGGGATATCAGTTGATGAATTATCTGCAGAGGATATAACTCAAAATGAGAGCATGTTGTGGAGATGGCAATGGGCATTTTCATGACATGAGAATGGTTTAGGGTGCACTGATTATAATGAACATGATATGAACACTGGGGATGCTCCTCCCATCTGGTAGATGTACAATGATTTGACAGATGTTGGATAATCAGGTGATTGCGGGACATAAGAGTTCTTGGGCAGCGCCAATAGTATTGGTAAAGAAAAAGGATGTATTTCTGCATGGACTACAGTTGACTAAACCAATTTTCCATTTGAGATCCCTATCCACTACCATAAATAGAAGAGTACATGGTGGCAATAAAATAAGCCCAATACATTTCAACATTGTATATGGCCAGCAGCTATTGGCAAGTACCACTGTCAGAACAAGACCATGAAAAAACAGCTTTTGTAACTCTCATGGGACGTTTTGAGATCTGTTGACTGACATTTGGTCCCTTCATTGTTACTGTCACATTTCAATGTGCGATGGAGCATTGTCTGGTTCAATTTTGATACTACTCTTCTTTGTCTGAACTATATTACCATATTCATGGCAACATTGGAAGAATACTTAGGTTAACTGGATGTGGTCATACAACAATTAAACAGTATGGGCTGAAGTTGAAGCCCCAGATGTGCCACCTTCTGAAGAAGAGTCTAGAATACCTTGAACACTTGGTATCCAACAAATGCATCTACACTATTACTGACAAAGTACGGGCCATGCAATAGTGGAAAAAATCTAGAACAGTGACAGAGTTGTGGGTGTTCCTTGGTTTGGTAGGATACTACAGATGATTCATTCAGGGGTTTTCCAAGACTGCCAGCTCACTGCATTAACTACTAAGTGGAATGCCTGCAGATGCCAATAGAAAGTTAGTGTAGTGGGGTCCCTTGCAAAAACTAGCCTTTACTTAATTGGCTTGTTTGAATTCAGCCATGCACTGAACACGGTTACTTCCGACTGTCTACTGCATCTCATCACAACCAACTGCATCTCATCACTGAACATGGCTACATTACTGAACATTACTGTCTACTGCATCTCATCACTGAACATGGCTGCTCACCACTGTTTACTGCATCTCATCACTGAACACAGATACTCACCACTGTCTACTGCATCTCATCACTGAACATGGCTACTTCCCACAGTCTACTGCATCTCATCACTGAACATGGCTGCTCACCACTGTTTACTGCATCTCATCACTGAACATGGCTACTTCCCACTGTCTACTGCATCTCATCACTGAACATGGCTACTTCCCACTGTCTACTGCATCTCATCACTGAACACAGCTGCTCACCACTGTCTACTGCATCTCATCCCTGAACATGGCTACTCACCACTGTCTACTGCATCTCATCACTGAACACGGCTGCTCACCACTGTCTACTGCATCTTATCACTGAACACGGCAACTCACCGCTGTCTACTGTATCTCATCACTGAATACGGCTACTTCCCACTGTCTACTGCATCTTATCACTGAACACGGCTGCTCACCACTGTCGACTGCATCTCATCACTGAACACGGCTACTCCCCAATGTCTACTGCATCTCATCACTGAACATGGATATTCACCACTATCTACTGCATCTTATCACTAAACATGGCTACTCAGCACTGTTTACTGCATCTCATCACTGAACATGGATACTCCCCAATGTCTACTACATCTCAACACTGAACACGGCTACTTCCCACTGTCTACTGTATCTCACTGAACACGGCTGCTCACCACTGTCTACTGCATCTAATCACTGAACACTGCTACTCACCACTGTTTAATGCATCTCATCACTGAACACGGATACTCCCCAATGTCTGCTGCATCTCATCACTGAACTCGGCTACTCACCACTGTCTACTGCATCTCATCACTGAATACAGCTACTCACCACTGTCTACTGTATCTCATCACTGAACATGGCTACTTCCCACTCTCTACTGTATCTCATCACTAAACATTGGTACTCACCACTGTTTTACTGCATCTTATCACTGAACACGGCTACTTCCCTCTCTCTACTGTATCTCATCACTAATCATGGCTACTCACCACTGTTTTACTGCATCTCATCACTGAATACGGATACTCTCCGATGTCTACTGCATCTCATCACTGAACACGGCTACATCCCACTATCTACTGCATCTCATAACTGAACACGGCTACTAACCACTGTCTACTGCATCTCATCACTGAACATGGCTACTTCCCACTGTCTACTGCATCTCATCACTGAACACGGCTACTCAGAACTGTCTACTGCATCTCATCACTGAACACGGCTACTTCCCACTGTCTACTGCATCTCATTACTGAACACAGCTACTTCCCACTGTCTACAGTATCTCATCAATGAACACGGCTGCTCACCACTGTCTACTGCATCTCATCACTGAACACGGCTACTCACCAATATCTACTGCATCTCATCACTGAACATGGCTACTTCCCACTGTCTACTGCATCTCATCACTGAACACGGCTACTCACCACTGTCTACTGCATCTTATCACTGAACACGGCTACTCACCACTGTCTACTGCATCTCATCAGTGAACACGGCTACTTCCCTCTGTCTACTGCATCTCATCACTGAACACGGCTACTCACCACTGTCTACAGCATCTCATCCCTGAACATGGCTACTCACCACTGTCTACTGCATCTTATCACTAAACATGGCTACTCACCACTGTTTACAGCATGTTATCACTGATCACAGCTGCTCACCACTGTCTACTGCATCTCATCACTGAAAATTGCTACTCACCACTGCCTACTGCATCTTATCACTGAACACGGCTACTCACCACTATCTACTGTATCTCATCACTGAACGCGGCTGCTCACCACTGTCTACTACATCTTATCACTGAACACGGCTACTCACCACTGTCAACTGCATCTCATCACTGAACACGGATACTCTCCAATGTCTACAACATCTCATCACTGAATACGGCTTCTTCCCACTGTCTATTGCATCTTATCACTGAACACGGCTGCTCACTACTGTCTACTGCATCTCATCACTGAACATGGCTACTCCCCAATGTCTACTGTATCTCATCACTGAACATGGCTACTCTCCACTATCTACTGCATCTTATCACTAAACACGGCAAATCACCACTTTCTACTGCATCTCATCACTGAATATGGATACTCCCAAATGTCTACTGCATCTCATCACTGAACACGGCTACTTCCCACTGTCTACTGTATCTCATCACTGAACATGGCTACTCACCACTGTCTACTGCATCTCATCACTGAACATGGATACTTCCCAATGTCTACTGCATCTCATCACTGAACACAGCTACTTCCCACTATCTACTGCATCTCATCACTAAACATGGCTACTCACCACTGTCTACTGTATCTCATCACTGAACACGGATTACTTCCCACTGTCTACTGTATCTCATCACTGAACATGGCTACTCACCACTGTCTACTGCATCTCATCACTGAATACAGCTACTCACCACTGTCTACTGTATCTCATCACTGAACATGGCTACTTCCCACTCTCTACTGTATCTCATCACTAAACATTGGTACTCACCACTGTTTTACTGCATCTTATCACTGAACACGGCTACTTCCCTCTCTCTACTGTATCTCATCACTAATCATGGCTACTCACCACTGTTTTACTGCATCTCATCACTGAATACGGATACTCTCCGATGTCTACTGCATCTCATCACTGAACACGGCTACATCCCACTATCTACTGCATCTCATAACTGAACACGGCTACTAACCACTGTCTACTGCATCTCATCACTGAACATGGCTACTTCCCACTGTCTACTGCATCTCATCACTGAACACGGCTACTCAGAACTGTCTACTGCATCTCATCACTGAACACGGCTACTTCCCACTGTCTACTGCATCTCATTACTGAACACAGCTACTTCCCACTGTCTACAGTATCTCATCAATGAACACGGCTGCTCACCACTGTCTACTGCATCTCATCACTGAACACGGCTACTCACCAATATCTACTGCATCTCATCACTGAACATGGCTACTTCCCACTGTCTACTGCATCTCATCACTGAACACGGCTACTCACCACTGTCTACTGCATCTTATCACTGAACACGGCTACTCACCACTGTCTACTGCATCTCATCAGTGAACACGGCTACTTCCCTCTGTCTACTGCATCTCATCACTGAACACGGCTACTCACCACTGTCTACAGCATCTCATCCCTGAACATGGCTACTCACCACTGTCTACTGCATCTTATCACTAAACATGGCTACTCACCACTGTTTACAGCATGTTATCACTGATCACAGCTGCTCACCACTGTCTACTGCATCTCATCACTGAAAATTGCTACTCACCACTGCCTACTGCATCTTATCACTGAACACGGCTACTCACCACTATCTACTGTATCTCATCACTGAACGCGGCTGCTCACCACTGTCTACTACATCTTATCACTGAACACGGCTACTCACCACTGTCAACTGCATCTCATCACTGAACACGGATACTCTCCAATGTCTACAACATCTCATCACTGAATACGGCTTCTTCCCACTGTCTATTGCATCTTATCACTGAACACGGCTGCTCACTACTGTCTACTGCATCTCATCACTGAACATGGCTACTCCCCAATGTCTACTGTATCTCATCACTGAACATGGCTACTCTCCACTATCTACTGCATCTTATCACTAAACACGGCAAATCACCACTTTCTACTGCATCTCATCACTGAATATGGATACTCCCAAATGTCTACTGCATCTCATCACTGAACACGGCTACTTCCCACTGTCTACTGTATCTCATCACTGAACATGGCTACTCACCACTGTCTACTGCATCTCATCACTGAACATGGATACTTCCCAATGTCTACTGCATCTCATCACTGAACACAGCTACTTCCCACTATCTACTGCATCTCATCACTAAACATGGCTACTCACCACTGTCTACTGTATCTCATCACTGAACACGGATTACTTCCCACTGTCTACTGTATCTCATCACTGAACATGGCTACTCACCAATGTCTACTGCATCTCATCACTGAACACGGATACTCACCAATGTCTGCTGCATCTCATCACTGAACACGGCTACTTCCCACTGTCTACTGTATCTCATCACTGAACACGGCTGCTCACCACTGTCTACTGCATCTTATCACTGATCATGGCTACTCACCACTGTCTACTGCATCTCATCACTGAACACAGCTACTCACCACTGTCTACTGTATGGTATCACTGAACACGGCTATTCACCACTGTGTACTACATCTTATCACTGAACATGGCTACTCACAACTGTCTACTGCATCTTATCACTGAACACAGCTACTCACCACTGTCTACTGCATCTTATCACTGAACACAGCTGCTCACCACTGTCTACTGCATCTCATCACTGAACATGGCTACTCTCCAATGTCTACTGCATCTCATCACTGAACACAGCTACTCACCACTGTCTACTGCATCTCATCACTGAACACGGCTACTCCCCAATGTCTACAGCATCTCATCACTGAACACAGCTACTCACCACTGTCTACTGCATCTCATCACTGAACACGGCTGCTCACCACTGTCTACGGTATCTCATCACTGAAAACGGATACTCCCCAATGTCTACTGCATCTCATCTGAATGAGAGCATGTTGTGGAGATGGCAATGGGCATTTTCATGACATGAGAATGGTTTATGGTGCACTGATTATAATGAACATGATATGAACACTGGGGATGCTCCTCCCATCTGGTAGATGTACAATGATTTGACAGATGTTGGATAATCAGGTGATTGCGGGACATAAGAGTTCTTGGGCAGCGCCAATAGTATTGGTAAAGAAAAAGGATGTGTTTCTGCATGGACTACAGTCGACTAAACCAATTTTCCATTTGAGATCCCTATCCACTACCATGGATAGAAGAGTACCTGGTGGCTATAAAATAAGCCCAATACATTTCAACATTGTATATGGCCAGCAGCTATTTGCAAGTACCACTGTCAGAACAAGACCATGAAAAAACAGCTTTTGTAACTCTCATGGGACGTTTTGAGATCTGTTGACTGACATTTGGTCCCTTCATTGTTACTGTCACATTTCAATGTGCGATGGAGCATTGTCTGGTTCAATTTTGATACTACTCTTCTTTATCTGAACTATATTACCATATTCATGGCAACATTGGAAGAATACTTAGGTTAACTGGATGTGGTCATACAACAATTAAACAGTATGGGCTGAAGTTGAAGCCCCAGACGTGCCACCTTCTGAAGAAGAGCCTAGAATACCTTGAACACTTGGTATCCAACAAATGCATCTACTCTATTACTGACAAAGTATAGGCCATGCAATAGTGGAAAAAATCTAGAACAGTGACAGAGTTGTGGGTGTTCCTTGGTTTGGTAGGATACTACAGATGATTCATTCAGGGGTTTTCCAAGACTGCCAGCTCACTGCATTAACTACTAAGTGGAATGCCTGCAGATGCCAAGAGAAAGTTAGTGTACTGGGATCCCTTGCAAAAACTAGCCTTTACTTAATTGGCTTGTTTGAATTCAGCCATGCACTGAACACAGGTACTCACCACTGTCTACTGCATCCTATCACTGAACACGGTTACTTCCGACTGTCTACTGCATCTCATCACAGCCAACTGCATCTCATCACTGAACATGGCTACATTACTGAACATTACTGTCTACTGCATCTCATCACTGAACATGGCTGCTCACCACTGTTTACTGCATCTCATCACTGAACACAGATACTCACCACTGTCTACTGCATCTCATCACTGAACATGGCTACTTCCCACTGTCTACTACATCTTATCAATGAACATGGCTACTTCCCACTGTCTACTGCATCTCATCACTGAACATGGCTGCTCACCACTGTTTACTGCATCTCATCACTGAACATGGCTACTTCCCACTGTCTACTGCATCTCATCACTGAACATGGCTACTTCCCACTGTCTACTGCATCTCATCACTGAACACAGCTGCTCACCACTGTCTACTGTATCTCATCACTGAACACGGATTACTTCCCACTGTCTACTGTATCTCATCACTGAACATGGCTACTCACCAATGTCTACTGCATCTCATCACTGAACACGGATACTCACCAATGTCTACTGCATCTCATCACTGAACACGACTACTTCCCACTGTCTACTGTATCTCATCACTGAACACGGCTGCTCACCACTGTCTACTGCAGCTTATCACTGAACACGGCTACTCACCACTGTCTACTGTATGTTATCACTGAACACGGCTATTCACCACTGTCTACTACATCTTATCACTGAACATGGCTACTCACCACTGTCTACTGCATCTTATCACTGAACACGGCTACTCACCACTGTCTACTGCATCTTATCACTGAACACGGCTACTCACCACTGTCTACTGCATGTTATCACTGAACACGGCTGCTCACCACTGTCTACTGCATGTCATCACTGAACATGGCTACTCCCCAATGTCTACTCCATCTCATCACTGAACACAGCTACTCACCACTGTCTACTGTATCTCATCACTGAACACGGATACTCCCCAATGTCTACTGCATCTCATCACTGAACACAGCTACTCACCACTGTCTACTGTATCTCATCACTGAACATGGCTACTCCCCAATGTCTACTGCATCTCATCACTGAACACAGCTACTCACCACTGTCTACTGTATCTCATCACTGAACACGGATACTCCCCAATGTCTACTGCATCTCATCACTGAACACGACTATTTCCCACTGTCTACTGCATCTCATCACTGAACACGGCTACTCCCCAATATCTGCTTCAGATCACATCTGAAGCGAGGCTTTTTTAGCTGGCATTGGTTGTTTGGAAATGTCAAATGAATAAACTATCCTTGAGCAATCATTGGGAACCAGCAGTGAGGAGATATATTGTTTACCACTTGGCAAGAGAACAACAATAATATACAATAATCTGTGTTAAATTATTTGAAGACTGAGTTTATTCTATATATTAGATTCTAAATTGTGACAGTTTTGCATTATAACTTTTTCTTTATGTAGATTAAAGCCATTACTAACAGTACAAGGAGAATGAGGAATTTGATCCCAAAATAAATTGTTACAAATTGTGAAAGTTGAGATGACGTAGTCTGAGTTTGATCTGTAAAATAACAAAATTAAACAGTAGTTATGATACTGTACAGGAATTATTCATTATGTCACACAAAGATATTAACCTGAGAATAGATTCTTCACAAAAAGCTGCTATCTCCCACTTATTTATCCTATTACCTGGCTAATATTTTTTTAAAATGTCTCCAAAATTGTCAGTCATAGTGGAGTTTATTTTTAACTGTAAAAAACTGCTTCTTGCAGAACTTCCAGCCAGCAATAGGGACGGCATTCTTGAGGATTGTCAATATCTCTGTGGCTTTTCCTGGAAGAGGATGGAGAGACTGGGAAATGTGCGACTGTAGCAGGGAGCTCACACTATTGGTGAACTTGTCAGGATCGCAGTTCACAGTCTAGGTGGCCCTAGAGGATAGTGTTGAGCACTGCTTGAGGCTGCCCTCAGCTCGCTCTGCAGGGAGATTGTCTTCCTGTATTTGCTGGTGGGTGGGCAATCCTGTTAGGATCGCCTTTGAATGTGGCTGAGGTGGGAGCAGTTGACTCAGGGAGGAGCCATCAGTGTCTCTGGAGCCCATAGATTACCATCCAGCAGTCACCAATGCAACTGTGTCAGGGAAAGCCCAGATTGGCATTTAATATATTATGGAATCTTGTTTCTACTGTCTATTAAATATTTAATTATAACAACTCAATGCAATGATATAGCCCATCCTGTCACACAAGATCCAAAGCGGGTACCTAAAGGGTAATATACGATGCATGTAGGAGGGAAAAGTTTGATGGACATTATTAGAGACACATGAGAAAGTTTTGGCATGTAAGAGGCAGTCTGATAGGCATTAAATTAAATGTAGAGGAGTTTGTGGGCATGTGAGGGGATCTGATGGGCATTATAAGGGACCATTAAAGGGTCTGGGGACATGTGGGGGTCCTGATGGGCATATAAATGTAATGGAGGGAATATTTTGACCTACTGCTGAGAATTTAAGGTCCATCAATCTGAGAAAGATTGAGAACTACTGCACATAAACAAGCTCTTTCTGTCAATATTCCGGTTAAGTAACATTGAGTGGAAGTGCTATTAGCCACAATTCTCTGTCTAACATCAGGTTATTGTGACTGCACAAACATAAGACTTGTGACACACCTAATTTTCTTGCTGTATTGTACTGATTCTCTCTGAGATACTGCAATAAATCAGCCCATATCAGTCATGTAACTAGATACACATGGCCCCTTAGCAAACTTTTTACACAAATGTGTTTCATGGCCTCCCCTGCTGTCCCTTACTCATTGCGGTGTGGGCACTTGCACAAGTCTGGTATCCCAGCCAGCTCTCCTCACTGATGCTGGGAAAAGGTGCGGTCCTAGTTCCAGGGATGCCCCAGCAGTGTTGGCATGGCCACACCTTCTCCCAGCATCTGTGAGCAGATATAGGAGTATATTTACTAAAGTGCAGGTTTTTAGGAGTGGAGATGTTGCCCATAGCAACCAATTAGATTCTACTTACCATTTATCTAGCACCTACAAGAAGCTAATAGCTAGAATCTGATTGGTTGCTATAGGGGCAACATCTCCACTTCTAAAACCCCACTCTTTCGTACATAGACACCCCATAGAATGATCCGGGACAACAGATGCTCATTCAGCAGCACACTGCTAAAAAAGGAGAAGCCACCAATAAGGCTGAGGAGGTGAGCGCCTGCCCCACACTGACTCTGGGTCTGATTCAGGCCCGTTTGCGAGCGCCGGGTCGATGGTGGCCCACTGGGAATGCGCATGATGATGCCGGCTCCGTCGTGCACATGCGCGAGACCCGGATAGCGACGGGCACTCCGTCGCTCCGGGTCTCGCAACAAAGGGGGCAAGCTGTCGATGGTGAGTGACAGCTCGCCCGCTTTGGTAGGCGGGCCGGGGGCATGGCCGGGCAAATGGAGGGGGGGCCCCACTGACATCACAAGGGGGCGTGCTGTCGATGTAGAGTGACAGCATGCCCCCTTTGGTGGGCAGGCCGGGGGAGTGGCTGCCCAAACAGAGGCGTTCCCATGTGAACGCCTCCGTTTTGGGGCGGCCCCACTGACATCACAAGTGATGTCAGTGGGAGAGCTTCCGGCTCAATTTGAGCCGAAAGCTCTCTGGGGCTTGCGGCAATGAGACCCTACCAAAAGGGTCTCGTCACAAGCCTGATAGTCGCGATGGTCTTGACCATCGCGACCATCTTCCTGGCCGCTCGCTATAGCTGTGGGTGGTCACCCACAGCTATGCGAGAGGCCAGGAGGCCGCTCTAATAAACAAGAAGGCCGGCCCTGATTCAGAGCGAGCGCTCTGTCAGAGTGTCTGGCTCTGAATCAGGGCCTCAGTTTGGTGCAGCTTAACTGGGTGTTTCAGAATGATCTGCCATTTTATTTATATATTTGTGAAGCTCTGGTAATTTCCTTGAAAGTGTTCTCTTTGTCGTGACAGGAACCCAGTGGGTGACATTTTGTTGTTTTTTTGTTATACCAAGACCTTTTGATGCTACATGGACTGAAGATGATCTGTTCCATTGATGCATAACCAATGATGTTTGGTGTGTCTTTATTTAATAAAATATGAAAACATTCAGTACTGTATGTGTGTAATTTTTTCAATATACGTTGTACAAGTGGACTGACTACATGTGCCAGTGGGCTATGGATATGCTGACATTTGTGACTCCTGCCCTGGTAGGCTTGCTGCAACCAGTTGTCCATGTGTAAACAATAATATTATTACTATTAATTATTACCTACTTTCTCAATTCTCAATTTTGGGGAATCACTAGGGATTCCATCCCTTAGCTTACCAATCTAGGGCTGTTTGTCTTGATAGACGGTGGACCTCACGCTGCAAGTCTCATTATACTGTAGTTTCGCCAGTCCTAGCTGGTTTCGCCTAAAAAACTCGGGGGACTCCATGCCATATGGTAGTTTTAAAATGACAGTCAAAACAGATTCAAATGTTGCATTTCGAAACTCAAAACCACAGGCGATGCTCATTGATTTTGAATTGACAGCAAAAACAGATGCTTAGTAAATTTACCATAAGCTCTTCTATCCTTTACTTCCCATGCCCACAATTTATTCTATCTGACTGTTATTAGTAGTGGCTCTGAATTTAGAGGATGACCAGCAATCAACAAAATAGTGGGGGGACTAATTCCAAGGACCTCCCAGCACTCTATAGGGCTAATTTATTAAACATCGTGATCTTGGCCCAATAACTATAATTTCTAAAAGCCACTCTTAATGGCAGTAAGATATTCTGTACTGCCCAGATGTATTAATAACCACATGCAGGGACAAGGACTATGGTAGGAACCCATCCCTGGGATGCATAAAGAAAGTGCTAGCTGATTCCAGTGTGTGGGGTTTATTTACTTTTAAAAACATTGACCTTTCAAATTTCGGGCTAAAACATACTGGGAAGAGTTGACTTTTACATATCTCTAGGCGAAAGTACGTCAAAACTAAATTTGACAAGAGGAACAAGACTGTAGACATCAAATCACTGACTGGCCACACAATCTCCAGAATTACACCCCAATGAGCAGGTTTTGGGCATAACAGGACAGAAGGGTGAGTGACATTTGTGGGAACTTCTTCAAAAGTGTTGGCAAGAACTAACAAGGTTTGGTTTCCATTATTGAAAGAAAGCCACCAGTATGTTCAGCGATTAGATCTGCAAAAGGCGGCTACTTTGCAGAGACAAACAATGTACTTCAATTTTGCTGAACAAATTGTTTCTATGATCTTTTTTATCTAGAATTGTTTATTTTTTTCTATGTTTTAATTTCAGAGTATGCTGAGACATTCAACTTAGATTTCAATAAAAACTGGAAAAATGGGGGCGTTTTAGCATGTTAACCAGTAGTGTGTATATGTATATATGTATATACTAGGGGTGTGCACCGGCCACTTTTCGTGTTTTGTGTTTTGGTTTTGGATCTGGATCTTTCTTCGTGTTTTGGATCTGGATTGGTTTTGCCAAAACCACCCTTCGGTGTTCTGGGTTCTGGGTTTTGTGTTTTGGATCTGTAATTTTTTTTAAAAAAAAGCATAAAAACAGCTAAAATCACAGAATGTGTTGATTTTTCTGCTCCTATGCTATTATTAACCTCAAAAACCTTAATTTCGACTCATTTCCAGTCTATTCTGAACACCTCACACTTCACAATAGTGTTTTTATGTCCAAAAGGTTGCACCGAGGTAGATGGATGACTATGCTAAGCGACACGAGTGGGCGGCACAAACACGTGGCCCATCTAGGAGTGACACTGTAGTGGCAGACAGGATGGCAGTTCGAAAAACTAGGCCCCAAACAGTACATAATGCAAAGAAAAACAAGAGGTGCAAGATGGAATTGTCGTTGGGCCCTTATGTTGTATAAACAGGACATGCACACTTTAACAAACCAATCATTTCAGCGCCAGTTTCTGCCACACGACTGTGGCTGAAATGATTGGTTCGTTTGGGCCCCCACAAAACAAGCTGGCAATTAATCTGTCCCTGCACAAACTGACTCTACGGAGGCAAGATGTCGTCCTCATCCTCCTCATTCACCGAATCCTCACCCTCTTCATTGTTGTGTACATCCTCATCCTCACAGAGTATTAATTTGTCCCCGCTGGAATCCACCACCACAGGTCCCTCTGTACGTTCTGGAGGCTGGTCTCCCTGGAAAAGTTGATAATTCATTTTTATGAACATCATCTTCTCCACATTTTGTGGAAGCAACCTCCTACGCCTTTTGCTGACAAGGTTCCCGGCTGCACTAAACACTCTTTCAGAGTGCACACTGGAGGGGGGCAACTCAGGTAAAATAGAGCCAGTTTGTACAGGGGCCTCCAAATTGCCTCTTTTTCCTGCCAGTACATGTACGGACTGTCTGACATGCCTACTTGGATGCTGTCACCGATGTAATCCTTTAACAGACAGACGCACGCTTGTCGCTGCTGATTTAAGGATGCAGGTGCGGCAAACAGCCCAAACATTTCACAAAGACAGAAAAAAAAGAAGAATTTTTTTATTGTTTGTGGAGCGCACTTTGAGGGTTACTCCACCCTTTAACAGACAGACGCACGCTTGTCGCTGCTGCTTTGAGGATGCAGGTGGAATCTAGATGGGATTTGGAACCGGGGACACACTACCTCCATCAATTGTCTAAATCCCACTGCACTAATGGCGGATACCGGACGCACGTCTATCACCAACATAGCAGTCAAGGCCTCAGTTATACGTTTTGCTTCAGGATGACTGCTGTTGTACTTCATCCTCCTCGCTAGGGACTGTTGGAGGGTCAATTGTTTAGTAAAAGTAGTGGTGTTCCTACTTCCTCTCTGGGATGATGAACAACTCCCAGCAGCAGCAACAGCACTAGGAGGAAGTGGTTCTTGATCTTTCCCTATTTTATTTTTATTGGAGAAAGTTTGGTCCTCCATTTATGTTATATTGATATATACGTGAGGCTAAGGCGCACACAAACACAGAAAATATTTTTTTATTTTTGCTGGAGAGTAGTGCACTTTGTGGGTTACACCACCCTTTAAGAAATGAGCCAGCCAGCTCTTTACTTATGACACAGGCGCACGCTTGGCACTACTTTGTTGATGCACGTGCGGCTACTGCGCACACAATTCACAAACATAGAAAATATTTTTTTATTTTGTTTGGAGTGTACTTTGGGGGTTACAGCACCCTTTAACGGACAAGCCAGCTGGCCCTTTACTTATGGGACACAGATGCACGCTTGGCACTGCTCCTTTGTTGATGCACTTGCAGCCACAGTGCGCACAATTCACAAACACAGAAAATATATATTTTTTTTGTTTGGAGTGTACTTTGGGGGTTAAAGCACCCTTTAACGGACAAGCCAGTTGGCCCTTTACTAATGGGACACAGACGCCCGCTTGGCGCTGCTCCTTTGTTGATGCACATGCAGCCACAGTGCGTACAATTCACAAACACAGAAAATATTTATTTTATTTGTTTGGAGTGTACTTTGGGGGTTAAAGCACCCTTTAATGGACAAGCCAGTTGGCCCTTTACTAATGGGACACAGACGCATGCTTGGCGCTGCTCCTTTGTTGATGCACTTGCAGCCACAGTGCGCACAATTCACAAACACAGAAAATATTTTTTTTTTTTTGTGCTCTTGGTGGGAGCACCCCTGATGGACAGAGCAAACCCCTGGACATCACTACAGCACCCCTTTAGGACTGGGACACTGCACAGGACTTTGGAGTGGACACAGCCCCTATGGACAACGGACTGCACAACGCAGTCCAGCCAGCCCCTATGGCCTTTGAAGGAGTGGACACAGCCCCTATGGACAACAACAGCGCAGCACAACACAGCCAGCCCCTATGGCCTTTGAAGGAGTGGACACAGCCCCTATGGACAACTACAGCACAGCACAGCACAACACTACACTGCACTACACTACACTACACTACACAGCCCAGCCAGCCCAAACTCCCACCCTCCCTCTTCACTGTCCACAGCCGAGTGAGAAAATGGCGCCGACGCGGGTACCTTATATAGGATCCAAAACCCGCAAGACCCGGAAGGCAGGATGATGACATTTTGCCTCGATTTCAGATCCGAGTCAGGCGGGAACAGTCGAGCCTGACTCGGATCGGCCTCGGATCAGTGGGGCTCAGGGGGGTTCGGATTTCAGAAATCCGAACCCGCTCACCCCTAGTATATATAGTATGTATATATATATATATATATATACATATATAAGCTGATCATTGGAAGTTGAGGATTTGCACTATCATGTGACAAGTCTGATTATTTTAGTTATGAATACCCCAACTCTATAAGTAACTTTCTATGTAATTCTATATCATTAGTTATGGTTTACTTGTTTGCAGGGTTGTCCGGCTCCCATAACGGATCACTGAATGGACACTGTTAAGACCAACACAGTATCTGAGCACCACGAAGCAGTAATATGTATCATAGTCTGTTTCTCGACTCCCCTTTATATGGAGATCAGCCAATCCTCTCAGCTCTGTCCTTCCTCTGTAGCTGGGATGAACCATCTCTTTGGAGGGGTGGTAAGCATACACATCACTTGGGCTGCCGACTCTCCAGTAAATTCCAGTCCACATAGGGTCTCTGTCTGGTGGGAGGGAGTATGAGCAGCGGAGAGTAACAGAGTCTTCTGTGCTCCCTGATGGTATAGACTGGAAGATTTTGAATTCAGGAATAATTTCGGACGCTGTAAAGATAGCATAAGACATTGATTATTACATAAATTCTAATTATTTTGTAATTATTATTACTAATTACTATCCACAGTTTTTACATTGTAATAGCTTTACAAAGGGTTGTGAAATGATGGGAGGATAAGTACAACATTTTTGTCCCCATTTTTCTCCCCATTTGCAGTGCATGGTATTTTTTATATTTTTGGAGAGGGTGTGGACATGCCTTTCTTGATATGGTCATGCCCCCCAATACCCATCAGCTCTCATTGGCCCTGAGTGCACCTCACTTTTATTTACTTAGAACAGAGGATAATAAACACATTTATCAATAATGGGCAATGCCATGAATATTGGGGGTTTCACATGCAGCTCCCAACATTTTTATGGAGCTGCTCAGTATAATAAAGGTGCATTTAGGTACTGTATGTGTGTTTTCAAGCATATGACCTAATTTTCAATGCACTCTAGATTGTTCACCTATTCATCTAGATAATCTAACAAGTAAATCCATACTTTCTGCACTAAGGAAATGCAATCGCAAACAAGAAATGCCCTTTTAAAATTCACACCATAAATATTATTTACAAAGTGAGCACTAAAAGGAACTGTATGATAAGAGGACACCATGGGGAGCTGTATGTTAAGAGGACACCATGGGGAGCTGAATGCTTAGGGGTCACCATGGGGAGCTGTATGCTAAGGGGTCACCATGTGGAACTGTATGCTATGGGGTCACCATGGGGAGCTGTATGTAATGGAGTCACCAAAGGGAGCTGAATGCTAAGGGTTCACCATGGGGAGCTGTTTGTTAAGGGGTCACCATGGGGAGCTGTATGCTAAGAGGACACCATGGGGAGATGTATGCTAAAGGTTCACTATGGGGAGCTGTATGCTAAGGGGTCACCACAGGGAGCTGTATGCTTAGGTGTCACCATGGGGAGCTGAATGCTTAGGGGTCACCATGGGGAGCTGTATACTAAGAGGACACCATGGGGAGATGTATGCAAAGGGGTCACCATGGGGAGATGTATCCTAATGGGTCACCATGGGGAGCTGTATGCTAATGGGTCACCATGGGGAGCTGTATGCTAAGGATCACCATGGGGAGTTGTATGCTAAGGGGTCACCATGGGGAGCTGTATGCTAAGGGGTCACCATGGGGAGCTGTATTCTAAGAGGACACCATGGGGAACTGTATGTTAAGGGGTCACCATGGGGAGCTGTATGCTAAGAGGACACCATGGGGAGATGTATGCTAAAGGTTCACTATGTGGAGCTGTATGCTAAGGGGTCACCACAGGGAGCTGTATGCTTAGGTGTCACCATGGGGAGCTGTATGCTAATGGGTCACCATGGGGAGCTGTATGCTAAGGATCACCATGGGGAGTTGTATGCTAAGGGGTCACCATGGGGACCTGTATTCTAAGAGGACACCATGGGGAGCTGTATGCTAAGGGGTCACCATTCGGAGCTGTATGCTAAGGGGTCACCATGGGGAGCTGTATTCTAAGAGGAAACCATGGGGAGCTGTATGCTAGGGGGTCAAAATGGGGAGTTGCATGCTAAGGGGTCACCACAGAGACCTGTATGCTAAGGGATCACCGTGGGAACTGTAAACTAATTGTTCACCACAGAGACCTTTATGCTAAGGGATCACCATGGGAGCTGTATATGCTAAGGGTTCATCATGGGGAGATGTATGCTAAGGGTTCACCATAGGAAGCTTTATGCTAAGAGGTCACCACGTGGAGCTGTATTCTAAGGTCTCACCATGGGGAACTGTATGGTAAGGGGTCCCCATAGGGAGCTATATGCTAAGGGGTCACCACAGGGAGCTTTAAGCTAAGGGGTCACTATGGTAGCTGGACTAAATTTAGAAGACCTCAGCCTTTGCAGGCTAATACTGACTTCTCCAGTGACTCAGGGACAACATTCAGTAATAGTAACTCAGCAGGTCTTACTCAAAAACCATCAGGTCAGGACCTCCTTTTAGGGACATGCACCAGAGCCCAAGCCTCAGTGCAAAGAGAGCCCCTATGATGGGGTCAGGACAAAACAATAGGAAAAAAAAGCCACCAATTCAATGAATAGTTTTTTATTCAACCATTCAGTCCACACTTTGACTAAATAAGAAAGTTTTGTTCTTAGATGAAGACTTTTATTTTGTAATTATTATATAATTTGATACTTTGGAAAGGAAGCTGGAAATGTTTAAGCTTAACAGGACACTCAAGTTGAAAGTACATTTTGGTGCCCAGCCTGGTTTGACACTATTTCTACCAATGCTTTCTTTAAAACATTTTCCAGGATGTTTAATAACTCTGTTTCCAGGTCAGAAATATTATAACTCTGAATCCCAATATGTCATAGGATGAATATGAAGCCTTGCAGAATTCTAAAATTGTCCTGTGGAAAATGGTTGGTACATGGTGGTGCAAAATATAGATGACTGTCATAGTGAAATTGTGTCCCAACTATCTGATCAAGAAGTTTAGAAACCATAAGTTGGTGATTTAACTATGGTGTTCAAAAAATAATTAGACCTGATCATTATTGCTTGTTCCCCAAGCTTCAAGTGCTCTATTTTGCAAGCATGGTTTGGGAGTCAGAGAGTGGGGCACAGAATGATGTACCTCCTGCTGAAGTAGAAATTATTGTTAACAGTTTGGCTGATCTTTAAGAGATGAGGTATTTGCCTTAGCATAGTTTAAGGACCTTACTTTGTTAAAAGCTATAGGGAATGTTAAAGTGGTTGATGGAAACCCAGTAGTGCCCTCACATGGCAATTGGTCAATATTTGTTGTACCAAGTGTCCAAGAACAGAGAAGATATTGTGAAACAATGAACAATGAACAGCTGTAAAGGTATACAGAATAATAGTGTTAGACAAAGCTCATGGTCATATAACTGCAGGACATCTGGCAATAGTGGTTTTTCTGGCCAAGGGTTCATAAATATGTGTCAGAATAAAGTGCATCATGCCTTGAGTATCAGTACTATGCTCCAGGGCCACATTATACAAGTCCTCTTTAACTATTACTCATTACTGTGGTCCTCTTTGAGAGAATATCTTTGGATTTGGTTGAACATAAGTCTGGCTGTGGTCATCAGTATATTTTAGTGGTAATAGATTACACTACCAGATACCCAAAAGCAATACCACTGCACAATATGTCAACAAAAACAAATGCTAGTGAACTAATATATGTCTTTAGCAGAGTGGGGAACTGTAGGATAATCTAATGTACCAGGGTACCACATTTATGTCAAAACTCATGAAAGAGTTGTTCCACCTCTTTAAGGTTACTCAGCTAAGGGCCTCCATGTATCACCCTCAGACTAATGGTGTAGTGAAGAGATTTAACAAAATGTTAAAGAATATGCTAAAGAAAGTGGTGTATAAAAATGGGAAAGATTAGGATTAATAGTTATCCTATTTATTGCTGGCCATTAGAGAGGTTTCTCAATCATCCACAGGGTTCTCGCCTTTTGATTTGCTGCGTGGGAGAAATCCAAGGGGATTGGTGGATATTGCAAAAGAGATATGGGAGGAACAACTCAATCCTTATAAAACTGTTATTGATCATGATTCTCAGATGCACAAAAGAATAGCTGCAGTAGTCCCAATAGTGAGACAGCACTTAGAACAAGCCCAACATGCACAGCACAGGGGGCACAATCATAACGGCCAATTATGCACCTTTGCTCTTGGGGACAGAGGACCTCATTCAGAGTCGGTCGTTAGGTCTGCTCTCTCATAAGGGAAAAGGGGCCAGATATGAAAATGAAGCGCTTGCAAGTTGCGTCGCTAAGATGGGATCGTTAGCTGGACAAGCAAGGGTAAGAAGCGGCCATAAGACTAAAAACACGCCCCCTTCTCAATCACAAAACACTTCATCTCCGGGCATATAAGGATTAATCGAGACCATCGGGACCCATCAGAGCTGCTCGTAGAGCTTAAGGCTGACCATACCCTCTCTCAAGCACTATGATCTAGTCAGTGTAAAAACCTCCCATGTCAGGTGTGCCATGATACTTTGTTAATTATGCACTCCCATTAAACTCCATTTGCATAGTCAGGCACGCCTGCATCCGGATCTCCACTCCCTCGTTCACAAGCACCTTCCCCTGTTACCACCCACAAATGGCTCATCCCGTCACTGAAAACTAACGACCTGGCTGTGTTCAAGGAGAGATAAATTTCCGATCACAACAGCGAGTTTGCACATGCACATTGTGAATCTTGCGCATGCACAGTTTAGTGAACATCGCTGGGTACGACCGAGCGGCCACTTACAACCGACTCTGAATGAGGTCCGGAGAGTTTGTTTTGGTTCCCATTTTAGAAATTACATTTTTGTCCAAGAGACTAGGACCTTTTGAAATCCTAGAAAAAGTGAGTGATTTTAATTAGAAAGTGTACCAGACTGGGAAAAGAAAGCCAGAATAGATCAACCATGTAAATCTTATAAAACCTTGGAAGGATAAAGTAGCTGTTAGCAACCATGGTCCCTCGGGTGATTGCAGTGCCTTTGATATCCAACGTAATGATAGCCAAAATCCTCTCAACTATTCAACAGCATGAGGCTAAAGACTTTTTCATAAGAAATAAATATTTGTTTTCTGACATACCTGGCAAAACAGCAGCCATTTAAATAGACATAATCACTAAACCAGGTGTTAAGGTTAACCTATAGCACTATAGAATCCAAGAAGCCCAACTGGAATTAATGTCTACAGAAAATTTAAAATTTTTTTAGTTATATATAATTGAAAAGTCACTTAGTGAGTGGTCAAGACCCATTGTACTAATTTCGAAACAAAAGGGGAGCTAGCATTTCTGCACTGATTTCAGTAAATTGTATAATGTGTCTAAGTTTGATGACTATCCAATGAACTCATGTGGATTAAATTATTAAAAGGTTGGGAATGGTACAGTACTTGACCATTTTAGACTTAACCAAAGGGTACTGGCAAGTGCCTTTGACAGACAAGACAAAAGAAAAGACAGCTTTATCTGCACCGAAGGGTTTGTTCCAATACAAGATAGTTGCTTTTTGGCTTACATGGGACACATGCCACCATTAAGAGGATGATGGAAAAAATTGTAAAGCCCAACAGACAATTTGCTGCTGCTTAGCTCAATTATGTAGTCAGCTATAGTCTTGATTGGGAGTCTTATTTACCCAGGGTATAAGCAGTGTTGGACTTTTACTGTGAGGCTGGATTAACAGCCAACCCAAAAAAGTGTTCCTTAGGAATGGAAGGTTTAAGTATCTTAGTTACACCATAGGGAGAGGCAATACAAAATTGTCCATAACCCATAAATAAGGAGGCGGAAGCTTTGTTAGGAATTACAGGTTATTATATAAGGTTCATAGAGTATTATATAAGGTTTTGCCACAATTGCTGTCTCATATACTGACCTAACCAAGGTCAAACAAAATCATTTATGATTAAAGGGAATTCTGAGGCAGAAAAGGTGTCACAAACGTGGAATTTAGGAGCTGTGTTCCCGGACTGGGCATTGGATCTGTATTACTTGGCGCAGACGCTCGCTGGAGGAGACTTGGCTTAATGAAGTTTCTCCGCATGAGAGGGTGCAGCGAACTGACAGGAGTTTGAGGAATGCGGCAGTAACGTGGTAGCTAGGAAGCTACGTGGAGCGGCTGGATAGCCGTGGGTAGACATTGGCAGCTGAGTGGCTACGTGGAGCGGCTGGATAGCCGAGGGTAGACGTTGGTAGCTGAGTGGCTACGTGGAGCGGCTGGATAGCCGTGGGTAGACGTTGGTAGCTGAGTGGCTACGTGGAGCGGCTGGATAGCCGTGGGTAGATGTTGGTAGCTGAGTGGCTACGTGGAGCGGCTGGATAGTCGTGGGTAGACGTTGGTAGCTGAGTGGCTACGTGGAGCGGCTGGATAGCCGTGGGTAGACGTTGGTAGCTGAGCGGCTACGTGGAGCAGCTGGATAGCCGTGGGTAGACGTTGGTAGCTGAGTGGCTACGTGGAGCGGCTGGATAGCCGAGGGTAGACGTTGGTAGCTGAGTGGCTACGTGGAGTGGCTGGAGCGCAGTGGGAAGGCTTGCTTAGCTAAACTAAGAAACTAGTTGCACTGGCAACTTGTGTGAGCATTGGGGATCCTTTTATAGTGGACACTGGGAGCTGACAGGCTGAGAGAGAAGGAGAAGGCTCCTCATTGGTGGTAGTGGGGTCACATGGGCAATCCAAGATGGCCGCGCCCATGGACCGGAGGACAGCGCTTCCTGGAGGTAGTCAGCAGGGACCAGCAGTTAGCAGGAGCTGGCGTGGGAGCAGCAGAGCAGCGGGACCCTCCAGAGGACAACAGCGGAGACTGCCTTGGGAGAAGAGGAAGGAGCGTACAGCGTGGGAGCCGGAAGACAGCGCGGGTCAGCGCCCGCACAGGTAAGCGACGGGGTCTGATTCTGGGGTCTCCAGGCCGGTGTGTGACAAAAGGCTTTTCAGGCATTGAAGGTAGCATTGTGCAACCATCCAGTTTTGATGATGCCTGACTTTACATGTGAAATTGTGGGGCAAACAGATGCTTTGGATGTAGGGATGGGTGTAGTTTTGTCTTAGAATAAAGTGGGGGAAGTTATTTAAGTCAAAAATTAAATATACATGAGATACATTATGGCACTATTTAAAAAGAAGCATTGGCTATTAAGTGGGATTTAGAAACACTTAGGTATCACCTTTTGGGGTTAAAATTTAGGTTGATTACTGATCATGCTACCTTGAAATGGATGTCTAAAAATAAAGATGGCAATTGGAGAAAAACAAGATGGTTCTTGGCATTGCAAAATTTTTAATTGTCAGTAGAACAGAGGCTAGGAAGTAAACTGGCTAATGCAGATGGTTTATCCCTAATCTTTTAGGATCCACAGGTGTGTGATATATTATAAAAATACAGGAAAAGTAGTAAATGGAACCAATTATGCCCTAGATTCCTGGTATCTGTCTGGTGGACAGAAGCCAATTGGCAACATTGATTGTCTAAGCACTTGGATGCTAATCTCAGTATCGCACTACCAGGGGAACAGACAAAAGGCCTGTTGAGATATACTATGATTACAGTCAGTAAGTGCTGTGCTAATAATGTTTTGCAAGATGGAAACTAGGTTCATCCATGCTGATAGAGCAAATATTTTTTTTAGTTAGAGTCAGACAGACTATTATTTAATTTTATATTTTATTTATCTTTATGCTGCAACATAAAACTAACTGCAGAAATTTTGCCTAGGACCCGGACTGGTGTGCCACTAATTTGGTGCAGTGTGAAAGGGTACCTCTCTACCTCAGGAGATGGCACCCTTATCCAGATCTTGCCACACACCCTAATGGGTCTTTCCGAGTTTGAAAGAATAGCCTTTAATTTGTGTAATACACCTAAGACTTTTAAGAGAATGATGGAAAATTGCATATGGCGCAATAAAGTTGGTGTAGTCCTGCTGTGTTTTGACAACATAATAGTTTTTACAAAGACCTACGAAGAAAACTTTTAGAATCTGGGAGAAGTATTAAAAACATTAGCAGGTTATGACCAAAAAGTTAAAACATCAAAGTGTCACTTGTTGAAGCCTGAAGTCCAATATCTGGGAAATATTATTAGTGCTCAAGAAGAGGAACCTGACCCTGGGAAGATTAAAGTAGTGGAAGACTGGTGTGGACCAACCACAGTAAGAGAAGTGAGGAAGGTCCTAGGCTTTACTAGGTGCCAATTACGGTATGTGAAGAATATTGCCTCTGTAGCTGCACTCTTGTATGACTCTTCCATGATACCCCTTAACAAACTCAATACCAGAATCTCATCTTTCAATTAACAGAAATAAAGCAGGTCACAAATGAACTCATGCAGAAGTTATTAGTAAATACACCTTGTTGGCCTACCCAGACTACAGTCTACCTTTCCTTTTGTATACAGATGCCAGTGCTTGTGGGCTAGGAGCTGTGTTATCTCAAGTGCAAGGACATAAGAAGGGAAGCAGTCGGGAAGCCGATGGAAGGAATCCTGACCGCCGGCTTCCTGACTGTCTTTACCCAGCAAGGGTTAAACGACAGGCGTCAAATCTTGATGCCTGTCATTTTATCTATGCTGGGAGACCGGCGCCTGGCATCCTGATCAAAGGGATGCTGGTGCTGTGCGTGGACAGCCGAGGGGGGAGGGTTAAGTTTAAGGCTCCCGGAGAGGACTTATGGTTGGGCATTCCCTCGGGAGGTTAGGGTTAGGCTAGGGGAAGGGGGGTTAGGGTTAGGCACCCCCACAGGGGAAGGGACTTAGGTTTAGGCAGCGGGGAAGGGAGAGTTAGGTTTAGGCACTTAGAGTGGGGATTAGGGTTAGGCACTTGGGGGGATTTTAGGGTTAGGCACCACCTAAGGGAGGGTTAGGGTTAGAGGGGAGAATTAGGTTAGTGAATAATAACTTTAGACGATTGGGATTTTCACCCCTGCCGGGCAGCCGCAGTCAGGTTTATAATCGCTGGCCCTTGTGGCCGGAGGTAAATCATACTGAATCCGATAAGAAACATGTAATTGCCTATGCTAGTTATAAATGGAAGAATACAGAGCAGAACAATGCCAATTATAGTGCTTTCAAACTTGTACTCTTAAACTTAGTATGAGCTGTGACTGAGAAATTCAGAGATCACTTGGCTGCTACACCCTTCACAGTATCAACAGATAAAAAACATTGGCCCTCATTCAGAGCCGTACGCTCTGAGCAGAGCGCACGCTCTGAATGAGGGCCGCCCTCCATAATTATGGAGCGTCCTCCTGGATGCTCGTATAGCTGTGGGTCACCACCCACAGCCTATATGAGTGTGCAGTTTGATGGACGCGATGGTCTCGACCATCGCGACCATCGCCACTGCGAGCCGGAGCCTGCGGTTGAGTTTTTCAACCGCAAGGCCCGGAGTGATTTTGGCTCTATCAGAGCCAAAATCACTCCCACTGACATCACTAGTGATGTCAGTGTGCCGGCTTCTGACGGTAGGCGTTCCCTTGGGAACGCCCCCGTCAGGGAGGCACGCCCCCGGCACGCCCACCAAAGGGGGCGTGCTGTCAATCAACATCGACAGCACGCCCCCTTTGATCAGACACAACGCCGTCGTGCAATTGCGCAGTGCACAACATCGACCCACTTGCGAGCGGACAGCCGCTTGCGAGTGGGTCTGAATCAGGCCCATTGTCTCATCTACAGACAGCATGTCTTGTAGCTCTAGAACAAAAATGGTCATTCTAATAAGCCAACTTCCAGTTCACAATTAAGTGTTGCAGTGGCAAGACTAATGTCAATGCAGATGCACTATCCCGTTTATCAGTATGCTCTGACAATCATTGAACCCTATACTAAATTTGTTGAAGCCTTACCAGTGAAAGATTTGATGGCAAAGGCTACAGCTGAGCTGTATTTTGAGAGCATTTGAATGGCCCTATGGATTGCCAGAGTGTTTTCTGAACAACAGAGAAGCTTCACTTGAATCTCAACTTTTCTAGAATTGTGTGATCTATAGGGATGTGAGAACTATTGCATATCACCCATATGGTAATGACCTTTGCATGAAAATGAACCAGACTCTTTTTGGAATGCTGAAAGCCATTTCTCATCAGGTGTGGTATGTTAGGTCTACAGTTATCATAATGACATGCATCAGGTTCACATGAGATTGTCAAAACGGTCAAAATGTTGGCATGCAACAGTGATCATGTCACCATTAATCAGGTCTACCCGAATGACATGCTGACATGAAAGAATGTTGACCAAATGTTCCTGGTGGCCCAGTGGTCACTTACCTGATCCGGATGGCTGCAGTAGCTTCCACGAGGCTCCTGGTGGTCATGTGATCATCACATTTGGTGCAAAGCTCTGCTTTTGGCGAGTATTCTCTGCATATTCCTAACCCCTCCCCCCCTAGTGCCTATCCATAACCTCCCCCTGCAGCGTAACCCTACCCCTCCTGGCAGCGCCTAACTCTAACCATTGCCATTTTGCAAATGTCATCATTTCAATTGGTGAACATGTTGTTAATCTGTGGATGTCAACTGTCGACATTTTGAACCATGTTAACACTAGTGTCGACATGGCAGCAACATTATGAATATAGACATGGTAACTGTGTGACTGGATCCCCCCTCATCCACAACGGTTAAATTGGCTTACTCTTCTTCCAAAAATAACCAATCTCTACATGCACACTGAGCACTGTACCACAGGATTTACTCCTTACTGATAGTTGTTTGGAAGAGAAGATGTGTATGGAACACCATATGAGGATGTTTCTGATTGAGTGCCTGATTCAGCAAGGATTGCAAGTGCGATTACATACACAATCGGACGAGTTTTGCATTCTGAACATGCATATGCATCGCAGTGCTCGATCTCTACACTGCGATCGGTACTGCGTTTGCAGTCACTAAGCAGACCCAGTACTGTTTGGGGGTGGTGACGGAGGTGGGGTTGGTGAAACGCAGACATGCAAGTGCATTTGATCGCCATTACAGGGGCGTACTTAAATTAGGGATGAGCTCCAAACATCGGGGATCCGAGTCCACCTGAGATCCTACTGCGTGGCTGAACGTCAGCCACCTGTTGTCGGATCCTCGTGAGAGGCGAGAGGCCCGGATTATCGTGAGAGGTGAGAGTTAGCCTCTACATAAGGCACCGAGCACGGGAATCAGAGCCATTTCACTTCCACTCTCTACTTAATGTGCACTGCTCTGCTGTGCTGTGTGTGTGTACAGGGAGTGGGACAAGTGGCTGTGCTGGCAAAGTGACAGTATAGGGGGTACACTGCACACTGATGTCTGCTGCGCTATACTCTGCTGATTAGGTGCTATGTCCAGAGACTCACAATTGGCTTTGCTGCCAAAGTGACTGTGTATAGGGGGCACACTGACTGCACGCTGATGTATGCTGCATTGCTGAACTATACTCTTCAGCATAAAGTGTCAAGACTCACAAGTGGCTGTGTGTAAAAAAATTAAAAGTTTAAAAAAAGTAAAAAAAGAAAATTAAAAGTTTAAAAAGAAAAACAGAAAAGTTATTTTTTAGTGCTTTACCCCACTGTGTATACAGGCACTGTGACTCCATGGGCCTTAACCCTCTGTGTATAAAAGCACCATGACTCTGTGGGCCTTAGCCCTCTGTGTATACAAGCTCTGTGACTGCTTGGGCCTTAGCTCTCTGTATACAAGCACCGTGACTCTCTGGTGTCTGTATCGCTGCGCCGCTGCTCTGTCACTTACTAACCAGTCAGCTCACTGCAACCTTTGCCCAATAATGGTGAAAACAATATTATAAGCTGTGAGGTGGTCTAAATTGACTTGAAATGACTGGAAATTAATGTTATTGAGGTTAATAATACTCTAGGAACAAAAAAACCCCAAATTATGTTATTTTAGCGTTTTTTGTAAATTTTTGTAAAAAATCCAAATCCAAATTCAAAGCCGGATGATGAATCAGAGCCAAATCCAAATCCAGATCCAGCAAAAATGGTCTTTCGCACATCCCTTACATAAATTATCCACTGTAATGCCATAGGCAGCCTTGCTGAATCAGGCCCTGACTTCCACAGACAGATTGGGTGGCTGAACAGCATCACAGAATGAAAGAAGATCAAAGCATAGCGGATAGAAGATAACTACAATGTAGATGTTCTGACACATTGAACTGTGTACGGGTGAAGAAGAATTACCACTCAAGCCACACTAATGTGGTCACAGAGATTTACAGTCCTAGTGCAGCCAATTACCAGAGTTAATGTCAAAGTAGTGGAGGATCCACGTTAGTACATCGAGATCAGCTGAAGAAATATACAATGTATGACTGCAGAATAGAGACCAATTGCAGAGAAGTCTAGTACCCAATGTTTTAATTTTTCTGATTTTAAAAAACAACCTGTATCAGTTTCCATGTGTGCTAAATCTGTCAGTTTATATGTGTGATGAACCTGTGCCATTTTCCATGTGTGATGAACCTGTGCCAGCTACTATGTGTGATGAAACTGTGCCAGTTACTATGTGTTATGAACTTGTGCCAGTTTCTATGTGTGATGAACCTTTGCCAGTTTCTATTTGTGATGAACCTGTGCCAGTTTCTATGTGTGATGAACCTGTGCCAGTTTCTATGTGTGATGAACCTGTGCCAGCTACTATGTGTGATGAACCTGTGCCAGTTTCTATGTGTGATGAAACTGTGCCAGTTACTATGTGTGATGAACCGGTGGCAGTTTGTATGCGTGATGAACTTGTGCCATTTTCCATGTGTAATGAACCTATGCCAGCTACTATGTGTGATGAAACTGTGCCAGTTTCTATGTGTGATGAAACTGTGCCAGTTACTATGTGTGATGAACCTGTACCAGTTTCTGTGTGTGACGAAACTGTGCCAGTTACTATGTGTGATGAACCTGTGCCAGTTTCTATGTGTGATGAAACTGTGCCAGTTACTATGTGTGATGAACCTGTGCCAGTGTCACGATCCTGTCTAGTTGTCACCTTTTTGCCTTGAGACTTACCTCTGTCAGCTGCTCCATGGATCTGTGTTTGCAATTCTCCTGGGACATCTGCTCTGGCTGAATCATGCAGGCTGTGATATTGCTGTGTGTGCAGACTGCTCTCCTAGCCAAACTGATTAATCACCTGGACCCTGCTCTGTCTGTGAGCATTGCTAGTCTTAATTGGAATCACAGGTGTGGTCCTGATTCTCAGAGCTGCAGAGATGAATACTCCTTTTGCATGCTGTGTCTTGCTCCACTCTGAATGCCACTGCCAGACCACCTGTCTGCATCCACCAATCGCTGCCAGACTCTTGGTATATAGATCTTCTTTTAATAGCACTCTGTGCTTGAACATATCGTTACGTTCCATGGTGTACAACTTGTGCAGTAGCTGTACCTGAGTTCCAGTGTGTCCCAGGCTCCTGCTGGTTCCTAGACCAGTGCTATCTGTAAAGCCTGCTATGTTCAGTTATCCACATGGCTCCCAGGCCGCTCCAAGTGAGTATCCACGCTACCCGCTTCTCCACACGGCTCCCAGTCCGCACAAAGTAGCTTCCACACTACCACTTCTCGCCTACGGCTCCCAGGCTGCTCCAAGTGACTATTCACGCTACCCGCTTCTCCACACAGCTCCCAGGCCACACAAAGTAGCTTTCACGCTACCACTTCTCGCCTACGGCTCCCAGGCTGCTCCAAGTAGCTTCCACGCTACCAGCTTCTCCAAGTGGCTACCCAGCTACCATCTTCTCCACACGGCTCCCAGGCCGCACCAAGTAGCTTCCATGCTACCACCTCTCGCCCACGGCTCCCAGGCCGCTCCAAGTAGCTTCCACGCTACCACGTCTACCCACGGCTTCCCAAGCCACAACAAGTAGCTTCCACGCTACCATCCATCTGCAAGCTCATCTACTGGTACCCCGACCAGCTCAGTCTGCCTACCTGCCGGTCCCAGTCCGGTCCTTCCAAGTTCCTTCTGGTGTCATTCCAACCTCTCAAGTTTCCAGTTCCAGTCACTCATCACCCAAGGCAGTTCTCACTGCTACCCACTTCTTTTATTAAAAGAGCTATTCATGTCCCCCATGGTTCCAGTCCAGCCGGCCTCCAGTGTTTCCAGTTCATCACCTGATACAGGTAACCCTCGAGCACCAATTGTGACAGTCAGTTTCTATGTGTGATGAACCTTTGCCAGTTTGTATGCGTGATGAACTTGTGCCAGCTACTATGTGTGATGAACCTGTGCCAGTTTCTATGTGCGATGAACCTTTGCTAGTTTCTACAGTATGTGTGATAAACCTGTGCCAGTTTCTTTGTGTGATGAACCTTTGCTAGTTTCGATGTGTGATGAACCTGTGCCAGCTTTTTGTGTAATGAACCTTTGTCAGTTGCTATGTGTGATGAACCTGTGCCAGTTGACAATGCATTGATCAGAGGGTGAGAGTGTATATAATGCCCCAATTGTGTAGAGAGGTTCTGCAAGACCCAATAAGGGTCATTTGCCTGCTAGTTATTTGCAGTGATATGTTTTTATTGTTTGTACGGTAATATATATATATATATATTTGTATTTTGTTTAAAAATTATACAGTACAACAGTTCTGATATCCCTTTCCAATGGACTGTGAATGACTTTGTAGAACATGAAGATATGCATCTATTTGCCATTTCCACATGATTTTAATGACTGATCAGCCTAATAAAACCTCTATAGTGAGCCAGATCTGAATGGAAAACCTAGAAATGTATCATATTGCTTAATGCTTGTCTCAGCAATTTCAGAAACTTATAAAAAGATAAATATCACAGCACATTTGACTTCATGTTTTCTCCTAATACACTATTGTTATTTATATTAACACTAGTTTATATAGCACCAGCAAATTATTGTACTCTACTGTATGTCTATTACTATTCTCAGTAACTCTAATAAGTATGTATTTAAAAAAAATATTTGGGATACTGGCCTCCTGGCACTATACAATATTCCATAGTCAATAGTAGTAATGCAAATAATTTAATGAAATATAAAACATGAGAAGACATACATGTCAATAAAAGCTACAAAAGCATAAAGAGCATATACACTACTTGATTTAGACTTTTTCAGTAAAAACATTAAATACTGTAGAAGATGAAGGATAAGCTGATAAAAAAAACTATTATTGTATGTCTATAACTCCTATGGAGCATCCAGTCGACACATCCAGCAGTATGATAAATGCAAATGGTTACAAAATGAATGTCCAAGCAGGAATGTAAGTGAAGAAGATCCTGCCCAAATTAAGTATTGGAGCCACAAGTGAAAAAATGCAAGGCAACTCCGGAGTAACCTGCATAGGCTCAAAAGTCAACTCCAGTTGGGTCAGCAATATCCTTCCAGGCAATGCAGGCACAGTCCTAAAGCCAATGCTTGTCGAGCTGCAGTGAGCTCTTTGTCAAGGCTTTTTACTTTGCTGCATGTTTCCTTCTTTTATCCTACCTCAATTTTGACGGTATTGTCCTGGAAGTGCGCCGATGACTACATCCGGTGCACGTGACAGAGACGCAGCCAAAAGTGTTCACAGTTAGTGCTCATGCTCACGATTTATGCATTGAACCATGTCCAAAAGTAAGTGAATGCCCAACCACGTTGAGAAGTATTGACTGGAAGTGTTCATGGTTGGTGCTTGTGTTACTTCCGGTTCATGTATATATGTTAAAAGACATGTTAAAATATGGAAAAACTATTGTCAAAATAAAATATGGTCCTGAAACATAAGAACACTAAACATATATCTAAAAACCCTGTATGGTTTAAAAAAATAGTTGTTTTGAAAAAAAACATTTTAATTGAAAGTCTTTATTAAATCCAGTGGGTATGAGTGTTATTAATGGAAAGATCCATTGCGTTTATTTTTTGGGGGGCTAATCTTGTGTCCCTGCCCCTGTTCTTCCATGCATTTTTGATGCTTTACATGGCCATAAATTGATTAATATTGTCACTGGAGCAGTTGTGGGACCTTTTTTAATAATTCTTAAATGTTCCTGCATCCACGTCTTCAGGGCTCTAGAGGTTTGACCAATATAAAAACAGGGATATTCTATCAAATATAAAAATAGGGGTGTGACAGGTAATAAAATCCTTGATACGATATCCTCTTCCCTTATTTTCAGATGTCAATGACTTGGTATTGGGACATTTAACAGTTTTACACATGGCACATGAACAACATTGGTGAAATCCCTTTGTATCATTATCCAGGGTGCATCTCATTAGCTTGTTTTTGAGGTGATTGGCTCTCCTGTAAATAAAACTTGGTTGAGTCAGCAGAATTGGGGCAAAAACATGGTCCTTGCGAAGAATATGCCTGTGTTTTTTAAAGGATTTTTCTAACAGATGATGATGGGAGCCATATTTAGTGATGAAAGAAAATTAATTGTTGTCAGTATTGGATTTTCTTTCCAATTTCAGGATTTCTTGTTTAACTTTCTCTACTTTATCTTCATTGTATCCTTTTGCAATAATATTAAGGCTCTCAATGTCCATTTTCCCTTGGCATATGGTTTCTTCCTTTAAATTCCATTTCACTCTCATGTTTTTGCTTTTTGGGACTTTCTCTAGCCATCTATGCAGATGTTTGCCGTTTTTATTTATATAACTATTGATGTCTGTAGGTTTATTGTAACAATTGGTATATATGTTACCCCTCTTTAATGTAAATAGTTAGGTGTAGGAAATTGATTTCCTCTTGACTTATTTTGAAAGATATTTTTATGTTATGATTGTTATTGTTCAAGTTGGCGCAAAATGAATGGAGTTCTTCTAGTTCAAGTTGGCATAGAATGAATGGCATTATTCTAGATTGCCTTTCCAGAAGATAAATATATAATCTATGTAACAGTGCCATGACACCAGGTTAGTGCCCCAATATGTGCTATACCATATAGTGTCCTCCTCCCATTTGGCAAGAAAGAGGTTAGCATAGCTTGGAGCAAACATGGTGCCCATGGAGGTAACTGTGCATTGTAGATAAAAGATGCTTGTTTAAAATTAATTTAACACTTTCCAGAATTAAAGATATATTTTCTTGCATAATTTGATTTTCTCAAGGTGCAGTTTAGTAGCTTTGAGTCCATTTGTATGTTATATTATAGTATAAAGAGATGCTACTTCTGCGGACACCTTGTACATGTTATCTTCCCATTTTATAGTATTATGTTTATTGAGGGTGTCCATGGTGTCTTTTTGATAGAATTGATTTTTGAAAACCAAGGTTGCAGATGATTATCAAGAAAGGATGATAAAGTGCTGATGATGCTGTTGGTGCCCGAAATTAAGGAATGACCAGGAGGATTATTTTCATCCATGTGAACCTTTGGTAAAAGATATATGATCGCTGTAGTCAGGTTTTGGATTTCCAGTAATGAGCATTCTTGTTGGGTAATAGTTTCTTATCTTTCCACTTCTTCCAATAGTGTGATGAAATTCTGCATCATTTTGTTGGTGGGATCAAACCTGGGTGTTTTATGTTTCAATTTGCATAATTTCTTGTATGTACTATGCTTCCACTTTTGTCAGAAGGCTTGATGACAATGTCTTTATCTCTTTTAAGATCCTTGATCGCATCACTTTCTCTTTTTGTTAGGTTCCACTTTAATATATTTTTCTTTCCTTCTATTTTTTCAATATTATCTAGGACCAATTTGGTGAAACTTTCCAAAAAAGGACCCTTCATATGGGATAGATAAAAACATAATTTATTTTTGAATTTGCTTATTTCATGATTTTCTTTTGGTTCTTGGGTGCAAAAGAATTTCTTTAAAGTCAATCTCCCCATGTATTTGTTGTATGTCAATATAGGATTGGAATGTATCCATCTTGCTAGTTGGAGCAAATTTGAGGCCTTTTTGAAGAACTTTTTCTTCTTCATTGGTGAGGATCTTTGAGCTCAAATTGAATATTCTGCAGGGTTGATCTGGTACTGTGTTTAAGGTCTTTTTGGGGCCAATTTTCTTCTATTTCTTTTTGGTTTTCTTTTCCCACTATTGATTTTAAATGTTGTCATGGTCTGTTCCTTCAATTTCTCCCCCATTTTCCAAAAAAGGAGCCCTCCATGTGTTGTTATCCACTTCCAGTGCATGGTACCAATTAAAAGTAGTCACATGTTGATTGGAGTATTTTTTTTATCAGTTGTTTGAAAGAGCATCTTGGTATCTGCCAATTATGGTTGGAGAGTTTGTCTCTTCAATTGTTGTAGGAGTGAAATTGATCTACTGACATCTTATCTTATTCTCTGAATAGTTCATATCAGTATATGAATTTCCTATGATGAGGTATTCTTCTTCTTGGTCTTGATGTGGCAATGAAATTCCTTTCTTCTTGTCAGTCTTCTTTTTTGATTACTTTTTTGCACTTCTTATATTTTTTCCTCTCTACCTGATTTTGAGAAACTGAAATCCCTTTGAAATTTTCTCAATTTTTTTATTATGAATTTTCTTGTGTTTTTTTTATTGTGTTTCAAACTGAAACATATATATAAAAAACTCAGGTCTGACCCCAGCAACAAAATGTGATACATACAAAAATTATGAAACTACTTCAAACTGAAACATATAAAAAAACTCATGTCGGATCCCACAAACAAAATGATCCAGAATTTCATCAAGCTATTGGAAGAAGTGGAAAGAGAAGAATCTATCACCAAACAAGAATAATCATTTCTGAGGATCCAAAACCTGACTACAGTGACCATATATCTTTTACCAAAGGTTCACAAGGATGAAAAATATCCACCTGGCCATCCCTTAATTTCAGTCACAAACAGCATGAACAGCATCTTATCCTTTATTGATCATCATCTGCATGTCAAAAATCAATCTTTTCTAATAGACACCATGGACATCCTCAATAAACTTAATACCTTAAAATGGGAAGATAAAATGTACATGGTATATGCAGATGTAGCATCCATATATACAATAATAGAACATACTAGCATACTCAAATCTACTGAGTGGTACCTTGAGAAAGACAAATTATGCGAGAAAATAATATCTTTAATTCTAGTAATAAATTAATTTTAAACAATATATTTTTCTTCAATAAAGAATACTATCTACTATGTATAGGTACCGCAATGGGCACCAGGTTTGCCCCAAGCTATGCCAACCTCTCTCTCACCAAATGGGAGGACACAATATGGCATAGCACATCTTGGGGCACAAACCTGGTGTCATGACAATGTTACATAGATGATATATTGTTATTCTGGAAAGGAAATCTATAAGAACTCCATTCATTCTGTGCAAACTTGAACAATAACAATCATTATATAAAATGACATATCAATCTAAGTAAAAAAGAAGTAAATTGCCAGGACCTCTCCATTTATTTTAAAGATGGTAACATAAACACCAATTGTCACCATACAACAGTTATATAAATAAAAACAGCAGACACCTGCATAGATGGCTAGAAGGAGTCCCAAAAAGCCAATCAATGTGAGTGAAATGGAAATGAATGGAATACACCATATTCCAGAAGCAAATGGACATCATGAGCTTTCATTTTATTGCAAGAGGATACAAGGAAAATGAAGTAGAGTAATTGAAACAGGAAACTCTGAAATTGGATAGGAAATCCATAATCATTTCTAAGACTAAAAAGAATACTGACAACAATGAATTTTCTTTCTTCATTAAATATAGCTCCCATCATCATTTTCTAAAAATATCCTTTAAAAATCACTGGGATATTTTTCACAAGAACCCTGTTTTTGCCTCCATTCTACTGACTCAACCCAGTTAAATTTACAGATGAGCCAATTACCTCAAAAACAAGTTAGTGAGAAGCTCCCTGGAAAATTATGCTCATATCAGGATAAGAGCAAGGGGAATTCACTGATGTTGCTCATGTGCCATGTGTAAAACTGCTAAATGTTCCAATACCAAGTCATTGACATCTGAAGTAAATGGAAGAGAATATCATATCAAGGATTTTATTACGTGTGACACCCCCTATGTGGTATATTTGATATAACATTCCTGTGGAGTTTTTATATTGTCAAACCGCAAGAGTCCTGAAGATGAGGAAGCAGGAACATTTAAGAAATATTAAAAAAGGGCAAGATACCCACTCTCTATTAAAACATTTTAAAAAATCCCACAACTGTTTCAGTCACAATATTAATCAATGTATGGCCAATGGAATCATCAAAAATTCATTGACTGGGGCAGGGACACAAGATTAGCCCAAAAAGAAATGCAATGGATCTTTCAATTACAAACACTCATACCCACTTGACTTAATAAAAGACTTTGAATTAAAATAGTTTTATGGAACAATATTTTAAACCATACAGGTTATTTTGTTTTTTTTTATACTTTTAGTGGTCTTATGTTTTATATTTTAACTAGACCATATTTTATTTTGACAATAGCTTTTCCATTTTATATTATGTCTTTAATATTTATTTTTTCGAGAGTGTGAAAACCAAAGAAAAATCAGTTCATCACTAAAATGGCTGATGAAACTAAGCATCACACCTCATTTGAACATCATGGGAACAAATCTTTACATTCAACTTCCAGGAATAATTCTTTGCAACACTCCAGCTAGCAGCCGGGCACCCCATCACTTCCGGTTGTGGATCCATATGCGAACTGGAAGTGACCCAAGCACCAAACCATGTACACTTCCTGCCAATACTTCTCCATGTATTGGCTGGGCATTCCCTTACTTCCGGACACGACTCCACACACAAACCAGAAGTCACAAATGCACTAACTGTGGACACTTCAGGCCGCATCTTGCAAACTGGAAGTAGTCATCGACACACTTCTGGGACAATGTCAGTGGGCTAGATGGAGGATAAAGGAAGGAAACATGTGGCATAGTAATATCCCTTCATCGCAGGTCAAAACGCATTGGATTGAGGTTGTGTCTGCGTCGCCTGGAAGGTATTGCTACCCAACTGGAGTTGCCTTTGGAACATTTTTTTACTTGTGGCTCCAACACCTAAGCTGGGTAGGATCCTCTTCACTTACATTCATGTTTGAACATTACATATGAAACCATTTGCATTTATCATACTGCTGGATGTGTTGACTGGATGCTCCATTGGAGCTATGGACATAGACTATTTGTTTTTTATCAGCTTATCTTTCATCTACTATTTCAAGTTTTTACAGAAAAAGCCTAAATCTTACTGTATATGCTCTTTATGTTCTTTGTAATGTTTTTGACATGTATGTCTTCTCATGTTTGAATTTTTTTTCTTTCATTACGACTATTGACTAGGGTGCATTGCATAGTGCCAGGAAGCCAGTAGCTCAAATCTTTTTTCTGTATTTTACTGTGGGTATACAGGGTAACAGTACATACTGTATATCTAGGCTGCAGAACATTTGCACTAAGGATCATATCACATCACTGTATCCACATGTATTTATTTACATTACTTTCAGAAAACATTGTAGGTTATTTTCCAGCCAAGAATTCCCTTACCTGCAACTACTACAGCTGTACCATGTGCAGATACAGGGACAGGACTTCCTAGCATTGTCCTCACCTCACAGCAGTACCGGTTACTGTCAGACAATGTCACATCACTTATATGTAATGAGAGGTCCTCAGGGAAATTCACTACTGACCATCGTCCAATCTTCTCTGTCTTATTCTCCTCTGTCCATGTCCTAATTATATTGTTACCAGAGCACAGGACTTTGTTACCCATCCTCCAGGTGACCTCATGTATAAAATAATGATCAGGATTATTATGGACATAACAAGGTATAGTTATATCTTCTCCCAATGTAGCAGGGACAACATGTGTCTGTTCTACTGAGAACTCATCTATAGAGAGAGGAGAGAAAAATGTCACATTCACAGAAGGTAGATATGAGCCTTTACCTCCCCCTGCAGGGTGACACAGACAGAAGGTAGCTATGAGCCTGTCTCTCCCCCTGCAAGGTGACACAGACAGAAAGGAGCTATGAGCCTGTACCTCCCCCTGCAGGGTGACACAGTGACACAGACAGAAGGGAGATATGAGTCTGTCCCTCCCCCTGCAGGGTGACACAGACATAAGGGAGCTATGATCCTATCCCTCCCCCTGCAGGGTGACACAGTGACCAAGTTGAAATGTAGCTATGATATATGAATTATGTTTTTTTACCATTGAACTGAATTAATGTTCCGGGATAATTTTGCCATTGTTCATATTTTCTTTTATTTTCTATTTGGACCCGACAGCAGAACACGGGACCATCTGTCCTCCTCAGGTCCTGGATTCTGATAGTTGCTGTCCTCTGTTCCTTTGGGTTTCCCACCAATGAGATCCGTCCTCTGTAGTTATTATGCTTCCAGCCTTCTGTGTGATTGTAAATGAAGTCTCCATTCCCACAGGGGCTTCTGTCTCCCTGTCTCCAGTACACTCTGACCTCTGTGGAGCTGTCCCAGTCCTTAGGATAACTGAAGGTGCATGGAAGAGTCACAGATCCTCCTTCCTCCACCATTATTGTTCCTGGTTGCTCTACACAATATGCTTTATCTGGGTCACAGAAGGCTCCTCCTGAAGTAAAAGGATTGTTCATTTATTTTCTAAAAGTGGTGAGTAACCAGTTTCTTACATCACATTATTTAAACTTTTATTTTAATTGTCACTGTTACATACTGTAAGCAGAAAGGTGCAGAATCCATGCTAGGGCAACCACAGTCTACAATTCTGCATGGGAAAGGAATATATATGTACCCTAATTAACAAGCAGAGGTCAGGAGGCAGATATCCCTATTGCCAAATACTATAATTTTGTATGCTTATTGCTTTTAGCTATAGAAGGTTGGCGGTGCTCCCCTGAGTCAGAATTGCAACATTCAAAAGGGAAAATAGAGAAAGAAGACTCTTGTTTGGGGGCACACTTATGTAATAATGATGTGATTAACTTAGCTTTTAATAAGCAACACTAAAATAAGTAGAATAAGATTTTTGGTTTCAAAACTAAAAAAAATGCAAAGAAAGAAGAAAAATATATGAAAAAGTATATGTATTTTTTTATTTTTTTTTTTTATAAAAAATGATGTTAGTTGCTTATGTGGGTAATTGTCCCATCATGCAGTGCTGTATTGGCAAGGCGAAATATTTTGCATATATACACACTGTGAAAAAACGGATAACTATACCCTTGTGCTGCACAGTCAGCATCAGAAAATAATAATGATGGAGAAAGTATTAATAACAACTCTGTCAATTTCTCCTAGAGCAATGAAATCAGAATATATGCTGTGAATAATTTAACCCTTGTTTCAGGAAATATTAGGAAATATTGTGTCAATCTTAAGCAATGATATATAATCATATAATCTTCTTATGACTATATATCCAGACACATTGCTGCAGTATGACTCTGGCACAAAATAAATGGGGGCTCCCAGCTGCCAGGGTAAGTAAATAGATAGAATGGTTAAAGGTCAAAGAATGTCTGTAAGGTCTCCTTCATCAGGTGTGGAGCTAATGTTAGCCGGGTCTCAACCTATTTATGCTTTTACTACAGCAAAGAGAGAAAATAGCTCAATCACAGAGGATACATTTGTATCAAACAGTAACAGTAAATATTGTGTTGCTCAGTGTTAAGGTGCCTACACACTTGGCGATGTTCTCATGGTCCGACATCATGTACGAATTCCCCTGAACTCTCTCCGGGAGCTCCCTGGCAGTCGTGGTCACGATCAGGTCTAAAAAACTACCAATTTGATTCACGATCTCATGATCTATCATGCAACATGTCGGAAGTCCAAATTGTGAGATCATGCACGGTAGATTATGAGTTTACCAAACAACACACGAGAATCCTCACAATTGGTTGGGAATTTAAATAATGGGTGGGGCTAGCTAGGGGGTATAAAAAGCAGGTGCCATTTTAACCCTGTGCACATTCTGCTCTGCTACTAGTGAGGCTAGGTGTATACCTGCTGAATCCTGTACATTGCTACTGTGCTCTGCTTTGTATTTGGCTTGCCTTTTACAAAGTCTGTTCTACCTGCAAGTGTGTGCTACCTGCATTCTATCCTGTTCCTGAATTCTGTGCTGATGGTTCCCTATCGGTATAGAGTGTTGGTCGCTCATGCTGGGGTCAAGGTGATTCAGGAGAGGGCCCAGCGAAGGAGGAGAGCATGCTGGACCAAGGAGTGGCTGTTGTAAAGGGATACTCACTCTCACATGTCCCTGCTGATGGAGATCAAGGAGAACAACCTGGATGACTACCGCAACTACCTGCGCATTTATGACGACACCTTCCAGGAGTTGCTGAGTATGGTGTCCCCCCACATCCAGAGTCAGGACACAAGGCTGAAGAGGGCAATCCCTGCTGAAGAGAGGCTGGTGGCTACCCTGAGGTACCTGGCTACAGGAAGGTCACTGGAAGACCTTTATGTCCCCTCAGTCCTTGGGCATCATCATCCCATAGAACTGCAAGGCTATTTTGAAAGTGCTGCAGTACCAGTATTGCCAACAACCCCACAGCAGTAAATACAGTTTTTTTGTGTTTTTTTTATATATAAATTTTAAATTATGCATATAAAATGTAGAAAACAGCATTATCCCCAAATTTTATGAGTCCCAATAGCTGCTGCTGTATGCTATACGGTGGGTCAGATGCCAGATTGAACAGGCCAATACACACATGGCACAAGTACAGATTGTGGCCCCGGCTTCCATCAATCTGTACTTTTGCCATGTGTGTAGTGACCTTGTCCAATCAGCATCATCACCACCATATAGCATACAGTACCTATTGGGAGTGATAACATTTGGTGCTAGAACAGGCAACAATAATACAAAAAAAGACATTACATGTTCGAATAATGGGGCAAATCAACCACTGCCTCCAGCAGAGCAGTATAAATAGCCTGGCTTGCAAATGGGGTACTGGGTGTTGGAGTAACCTCCAACTGGGCTGGGGGGGCCTCACAGAGGTGGTTGGGGCAGGTGAGTTCAGAAGTGGGTCAGCTACGTATGTTGACCAATGCAAATTTGAATTTAGAGACCTTATTAAGAACTCATACACCAGCCTTTTGAAATCCTTCTTTGTTTGGTCATTAATTGTATGCATAGTGCTATTTTTATGTGCCGTGAAGTCATCAATGTCATCTGGCTGTATTTGCAGGATTCGTTCCACTTGTTGCAGGAATATGTCCTCCTGCTCTGTGTTTGCTGCTGCTTCTTTTTACCCTGCCTTTTCTTTTTCATTTGAGGAGGTGCGGAAGATGATGTGGGGGTTGAATGGTCAGTGGGCATGGAGATGAAGTATCCACCTTGCTGTCCCCGATCGGACTGATGTCCGGAGTAGAGGACAATTCAGGCTCTTGGGTGGTAGTCTATATAGGAAAAAAAATGGAGAAAAAAATATTACACTAATGTTTTAACCCATTTTTTACAATTTTTCTAGTTTCCAAACACCGTGGATGAGTGGAAGAGCATCGCTGAAGAGTTTAAACAATGTTGGAATTTCCCTAACTGAGGAAGAGCCATAGATGGAAAACATATACACATCAACCCACCTGCCAACACCGGATCATATTACTACAACTATAAAGGCTTCTTCAGCATCATTCTCATGGCAGTGGTGAATGCCAACTATGAATTTTTGTTTGTGGATGTTGACAAGAATGATCATGCTTTTGATGGTGGGTCCATCAAACAGATGTCATTCTACCAGAGACTCACCAACAAATTCCTCAACTTGCTGTCAGTGGACAAGACAAAGCACAGCCTAAATTATGTTTTCGTCACAGCCAAGGCTTTTACTTTACATGAACATGTGATGAAGCCATTTGCACAGAGGGGCCTGACCAGAGAGAAGAGGATCTACAGCTATCATTTATCCCGGACACAGCGCATTGTGAAAAATGCATTTGGAATACTAAGTAACCAGTTCTGCATTTTCCACACCACCATAAACCTACATATGGACAAGATAGACTGGGTCATGAGGGCATGCTGTGTGCTATATAACTTTTTGCAAAGGAAAACTACACAACGAGGACCAGTCACAGCTAGACCAAAAGATACAGGATATCTGGAAGAGATTTCCCAGTTTACACCAGTGTCTGCACCACCAATTCAAACAACATCGACAGCACGTGCCAAAGAAGTGAGGTAGGAGTATATGGCCTATTTCAATGGACCAGGTGCGGTGCCATGGCAGGAGGACTGTCTGTGAGATAACTGACTACAGTGGACATTTGGGATTGATCTAAAATGTTTTGTTTGAAAAAAAAAGGTTTTGGTATATGAACTGTATGTCTACTTACCAAAACTTCCTCAGATGGTCCACTCACTTCTGCCGCCTCTTCTTCCTCTCACTCAGCCATCAGGATAACAGACCAATGTTGTGGCTGCTGATCGCTGATGAAGCTGATCATGTTATAGTACCACAGTGTTGCTAGATAGAGGTCGTTGGTGCCCACTCTTGACCGATTGGAATCATCCACTTTCTTCTTCTCCTTGATGTACACCGTATACAAGTTCTGTATTTTCTGATGGATTGTTTTCAGGGTAGCATCCAAAACAAACTTTTTGGTGTACTCCAACAACACCTCCAATGCTGCCAATTTTTTGGACTTATTATGGTGTTGTCTATAGCTTATCTGCCATAGACATTCTTTGGACTGCAGAATCTCAATGAATCCTGTGACAAATTCTCACTCGCTATGCATAGACATTCCTAGGAAGGAGAAAAATATGGACATATATAGTTTTAGCAATAATTGTAAATAGTTTTGTGATTTTTAATGTTGATTTCATTATTTTAATATGTTTGTTATGGCATCTTATTGTTTTTTTTTTTTACAGGATTTTAATATTTTTGTTATGGTATTTTATAATATTTTTTTTCTTATAGGATTTTAATGTTTGTTATGATATTTTAATGTTTTTTTTCTTACCGGATTATAATATGTTTGTTTATGTTGCTGTAATATATATGTTTATGTTGTTGTGACATATGTTTATGTTGTAATATATATGCTTATGTTGTTGTAATATATTTGTTTTTGTTGCTGCAATATATTTGTTTATAGTGTTGTGATATTTATTTGTTTATTTTTTTTTTGGTGTTTTCATATTTTCTAGGTATTAGGTGGGCCATGATGTGGGTGGGCATGGGAGTATAATGCATGACCCAGCCACCGCCTGCCTCATATAGGTGGGTGGTGGGGCTGGGTCATGCATTTATAGGTGAGTGGCTGACATTGGTGGGTAGGTGGGTGGTGCACATTGGTTGGGGTTGCATCAATATAGTAGCAAGCAATATACTCACCAAAGCAAGAGTCCAGACTTCAGGTGTGCATGAAATTGCATCCTTCTCCTTCAAATCACAATTGGGCATGTACAGAGTCCTGTCAGTCAAAATACGCGACATACGATGAATTGTGCGATAGAGCGTGAGTAAAAAATACTCACGATTGGCACCGTATCGTGTCCCGGATTGACAAATCTGCCCTACAGCATAGCAGATTTGAAGATGCGATGTACGTCGAGCAGGAAAGTGCATCGGCAAAGTGATCATGAGTGGAAACTCACGATTTGGGCATATTTTACATGATTTGTCATCACGATTCGTCAAAATCAGGCAAATCATGTAAAATAATCACCAAGTGTATAGTCCATCACCCGCGCACCCTGGCCAACCTGATCGATATTGACCAAGTTACTATAGGGACCAGCGATTGTTGATTGCGGGTTGTTATAGTCGTTAGTGAGTTGGTGGTGTGCTGGGTGATCACTATTGATCATCCAGTACACCAGGAGGTTGTAGGATGACCAGACAATGATATCGTTATCGTTGTCTGATTGCTGCATGTGTACGCAGCATTAGTATCTGGTTGTGCTCACTTGATACAATTTGCCTGATGACATAGAGGTATGTCAAGCTGTGCTCAATTAACAGCCAGCTGACTGAGCTAAGGTATATCACTTCCAAGGATTTTCTTTGTTCTATGACATTTGTGTCTCACTGCAGATCATCAATAGAAAAAGCTAAGGTTAATCACAGACAAATAGACATATAGGGCCAAATGTAATAGGGTGAGAGTTTAGAAAAGTGAGAGTTTCTGACACTTTTTAAACTTTGCCGATGTAATAGAGTCCAAAAACAAAGTAACAGAGCGAACTTGCATGTTTTTTTAGACTTAAAAAACTCTCACAATTTAAAATCTCATTCAGATGTTTTCCCATTTTGAAGATAAAACTCAACCAATGTGAGAGTTTACTGCTAAACTCTCACATTTTCTAAACTCTCACCCTATTTCATTTGGCCCTTATAGCTCAAATTTCAAACAAAAAAAAAACGTTTTTTTAAACAGTGTTATTAATCCAGGAGCCGTGCAGTCGGGTAATATATGTTCACTTAGCCTGCAGCCAGGATTGGTGTGTTGTTTTCAAATCCGCAATGCAGCAGCTATATTTTAGCAAAGTAGCAGTGATAAACATAATGCTATATCTATAATTGATGGATTTGTTATTTGCACCATTCACAAATATTCATAGCTCCCATAAGACCTATAGGCTCCAATTAATATATCAAACATAGGTGAACATTTTGTGAAACTCTAATTCCATAAATATAAAAAAAAAATTCTGTCTAAGAACAAGGGGCCTGATTCAGAGCTGAACACTCTGACCAGAGCGCTCGCTCTGAATCAGGGCCATCCCAGCTAAATTTGGAGCGGCCTCCTGGCCACTCGCATAGCTGTGGGTAACCACCCACAGCATATGCGAGCGGCCAAAAAGATGGTCACGATGGTCTTTGACCATCGCAACCATCGGGCTTGCGACGAGACCCTGCGGTAGGGTCTCGTTTCCGCAAGCCCAGGAGTGATTTTGGCTCTATTAGAGCCAAAATCACTCCCACTGACATCATTACTGATGTCAGTGGGGCCGGGCTCAGATGGTAGGCGTTCCCATGGGAACACCTCCGTCTAGCAGTCACGCCCCCGGCATGCCCACCAAAGGGGGCGTGCTGTCAATCAACATCGACAGCACGCCCACTTTGGTGCGAGACCCGAGCGGCGAGATCCGTCGCTATCCGGGTTTCGCGCATGCGCACGATGGAGCTCCGTCCGTCGTGCGCATGCGCAGTGGGGCAACATCGACCCGTTTGCGAGCGTCCTTTGCTCGCGAACAGGTATGAATGACCCCCAAGGTCCAAACAGGTAAGCTCACCTGAGGGTTATAGATGAGAGAGCATGGTGGGGTCCCAAATGGGGGTGAAAGATAGTAACAGTGGCACTTCTGCTGTGGAGACAAGTACCAGGCTGTCCGTTGTGATACCAATTGGCAGTGCAGAATGGGCAGTGGGGAGTCCGGATGAGAGAGCATGAAGTGATATGAGAGGTAAGTAAGATAATATTCCTACCCAACGGTGTGGTGCTAACTGTGGTAAGCAGGAGACACAAGTAATAAGGTAATGAATAAGGGTAAATACATCCTATATCACCACCCTCTCAACATATAAACCATTATAAGGTTTGCAGACCTGAGGTAACAGTGGTGTCTCAAGAACAGCATATGTGTATAAGGGTACGTTATCAGACATTAAAGAATAGCTTAACTAATATTGTTAATATCACTATCCCCTCAAATCAGTCTCGTGGCAGATGACGATCGTTTTGCCTCCTAGGCTTGGTCACATCCTCGCCAGGATGTGACCAAGCCTAGGAGGCGAAACGATTGTCGACTGCCACATCACTGATTTATAACACCTGTAGTTTGGTGATAGAGCTGTATTTTTGTTATAGGGTTATATTTTCGTGATAGGGCTGTATTTTGGTGATAGGTTTGTATTTTGGTGATAGGGCTATATTTTGGTGATAGGGCTGTAAGTTTGATGATAGGGCTATATTTTGGTGATAGGGCTGTAAGTTTGATGATGGGGCTATATTTTGGTGATAGGGCTGTATTTTAGTGACAGGGCTGTAGTTTGATAATAGGGCTGTGTTTTGGTGATATATCTGTATTTTAGTGATATGGCTGTAGTTTGATGATAGAGCTGAATTTAGTGATAGAGGGCTGTATTTTGATGATAGAGCTGTATTTTGGTAATAGGGCTGCAGTTTGATAATAGAGCTGAATTTAGTGATAGAGGTCCGTATTTTGATGATAGAGCTGTATTTTGATAATAGGGCTGTAGTTTGATGATAGAGCTGAATTTAGTGATAGAGGGCTGTATTTTGATGATAGAGCTGTATTTTGGTAATAGGGCTGCAGTTTGATGATAGAGCTGAATTTAGTGATAGAGGTCTGTATTTTGATGATAGAGCTGTATTTTGGTAATAGGGCTGTAGTTTGATGATAGAGCTGTATTTTGGTGATATTGCTGTAGTTTGATGATAGAGCTGTGTTTTGTGATAGGGCTCTAGTTTGATGATAGAGCTGAATTTAGTGATAGAGCTGTAATTTGGTGATTGGGCAGTATGTTGGTCATATGGCTGTATTTTAATTATAGGGCTATATTTTGGTGATAGGGCTTTATTTTGGTGATAGGGTAATATTTTGGTGATAGGGCTGTAGTTTGGTGATAGGGCAGTATTTTAGTGATAGGGTTATAGGGCTACAGTTTGGTGATAGGGCTGTATTTTGGTTATAGGGATACAGTTTGGTGATAGGGCTGTATTTTGATTTAATTGCTGTATTTGGTTATAGGGCTGTGTTTTAGTGATAGGGCAGTATTTTGCTGATAGGGCTGTATTTTGTTGATAGGGCTGTATTTTGGTGATATGGCTGTGTTTGATTATATGGCTGTGTTTTGGTGATAGGGCTGTATTCTGGCGATTTACCTATATTTAAATAGGATATTGATATAAAGACATTTCTTATTTAAAAACATTTCAAAAGGGAAAAAAACACTTTTTTTTCTGAATTCTTTTCTTACTGTACTTAGTTTTGCTCAACTAGTAATTTCCACTAAATTCACCAGAAAACAAACACGTTTATGAATTCTGAAACATTTGTATGATTATAAATGAAATGTTTGTTACCACACAGTTTCTGCTTCTCACTGTCTCCAGTACATATTAACCACTCTGGAGCTGTCCTAGTCCCATGTAGACATTCAAAATGTTGACAAACATAATGTTAGCACCAAAATGTCAACAGTTATGATGTCAACAATAATGAAATGTTGACATTCTACAAGGGAGCAGTGGGTTAAGGTTTGGCTGCCAGAGGGAAGGTTAGAGTTAGACACTAGGGTGAGGGTTAGGCTACAGAATGGGAGGTTAGGGTTAGACACTAAGGGGAGGGTTAGGCTACAGAAGGGGAGGTTAGAGTTATGCACTAATAAGAGGGTTAGGGACAGGCTGCAGAAGGGGAGGTTAGGGTTAGGCACTAAGGGGAGGGTTAGGGTTAGTCTATGGGAGGAGAGGTTAGGGTTAGGCACTAGGAAGAGAGTTAGGGATAGGTTGTGGGAGGGGAGATTAGGGTTAGGCACTAGGAAGAGGTTTGGCTTAGGGTAGAGAAGGGGAGGTTAGGGTTAGGCACTAGGGGGAGAGTTAGGGATAGGCTGCAGGAGGGGAGGTTAGGGTTAGGCACTAGGGAGACGCTAGGCTTAGGGTACGGAAGGAGAGGTTAGGGTAAGGCACTAGGGAAGGGGTAGGGATAGGCTGCATGATAGGTGATTAGGGTATAGCACTTGGGAGAGGTTTAGGCGTCAGGATTAGCAATACTTACTGCCAGAACCCATGCATAATCCACTGGCAGTCATCAGGCTATCAACACTGGAGATAAGTGCTTCCCCACAACTAAAGTGCCACCATAATGAGAAAAAGATGGAGCAACATTAGATACCTTGTCATGTTGTCCATCTACCACTCAAAATTCCATCCAGATATGCCCCAAATCCCATGGAGGCAGCTGTGTCAGGGTAGAGATGCAAATGGATGCTACTGTAAGTGACACCGGGGGAAGGAAGAACCTTATTGAACTGCATAAGGGAAGCACCCCAAACAAGGATGTCCCTCTTGATTTCAGTAAACAGGCAAATAAAAATGTTTTGACCTACGAACACCAGCTGTTCCTACAATAAACATCTCCCAAGGGAATCAATCTGCAAACAAAACCTGAGCAGACCCAGCAGAGACTGCCTGGTGCAATGTGACCTTGCCAGCTGCTAAAGCTAGCAATTTGTCAACATGTACTTTAGCCACCTTGTCATTCAGAAGAAGACAACAGACATCCAAAGTATTCATTGCAATCCCAGGGGATGACAGGTTGCAAGACAGACCTGTCTCATCATAGGCGAGAAGAAAACTGAACTCCAAGATCAATGCCTGTACCAAGCAAAATAAGTTAGTGTAGCAGGAAATCCAGCTGGATGAACAAAAGGTAGAGAGCTCCCCACATTTCCCCTGTGCCCACACAAACACTCCGATGTACAAAATTGCTGATCCACTCACAAATTGTGCAGGATGCTGAGCAACCCTCCTCCCCCTTGTTCTTTCCTTGCAATATGTTTACCACCAGTACTCCTTCTCTTTTGTCTCCTTCTTCTCTTAAGTGACTCTGACACTGTCTGTTCATCTATTTTATGGGTACAGGATCATTGAGAGCTGTTTTGCCTTCCTCTGTGGCTCACCCCTGCCTGATGATTCTGGATACAGTGAGGTGCCCAACTTTTTCCAATGTACGTGTTACTTTCTGGTTATGGTTTTGTTGCAAAGTTTCCTATTTACTGTACAGTGTGCTGTTTACTCACTGTTGTGCATTATATATCTGTCTACACCTCGTGGCACCTAACAAATAAAAGGTAATAATAATAAAAACCCATAAGCAGTCATATGCAAACATAGAAGCCATGATTGATCTGTAACCTGCTACCATATAGGTATTTTTTTAAAATACAATATAATTTAGTAAGTAATATCAGGATTGAAGGAAAATTATTGGAGCTCAATTATCATTATTTACTAAATGTGATAGATATATATATAGATATATATATATATATATATATTTATACTAATGAGTAAATGAAACGGTTTTCATTGTATAGGTTAAATAAAAGATAATTATGTTTTCAAGGTTTGTACATGTGTGAAAATAACTATGTGTTTTAAGACTGAGTCATTGTGTATCTTTAAGTTTTCTTTGCATAGACTAGTAAGTACTGAGATTAGGAAGTCTTAGGTATGTTGCTCAGAACTGGTTTTCCTTGGATCTACAGTGGAAACCAGACAATAGATCCATGTGTGGAAGTCCAAATATGCTATGGCATTTGGCAAGGCCTCATTGCAATTTAAAATACAAAGAAGTTAAAAAGTTGTATTTTTTTATAACAAGAGTCTTGGCCTAAATTGTTATTCGTATAAACAATGGATGGATGGTCCATATTTTTTTTATTTTGCAGGTCTAAAACACAAGACCTTCACACCTACAGTAAGTATAAAACAAGATAATTAACCTGATGAAGTAGAATGCGCCAATGGCATAGAAGGAAACAGATAACTTTCGGGGCAGCTTAGATGGAGTCCTGACAGCGGCCGCCTGACATGGGTGAAAATCCCGATTTGCCCCAGGTAAGTATTCACTAACCTAACCTCCCCCCTAACCCTAACCCTCCTTAGGGGTGCCTAACCCTAACCTTCCCCCCAGTGCCTAACCCTGATCCCCCTTCTAAGTGCCTAAACCTAACCTCCCCTTCCCCACTGCCTAAACCTAAGTCCCCCGAGGGGGTGTCTATCCTAACCCTAACCTCACCCCGGGGGTGCCTAACCCTAACCTTCCCTCCCCTAGCCAAACCCTAACCCCCCAGGGGATGCCTAACCATAAGTCCCCCCCGGGAGCACTAAACCTAACCCTCCCCCCAATGGCTGTCCACGCATGGCGCCCGGTATCCCATCGATCGGAATGCCGGGCGCCGGTCGCCCGGCGCTGGTAAAATGACAAGCGTCTAGATTTTGACACCTGTCATTTAACCCTCGCCGGGATAAAGCAGCCGGTAAGCTGGCTGTCGGGATTGGGTCAACCGGCTTCTCGACTGCATACCACTCAGATTGGTGAATAAGATCAAGGGTACAAATAAGAGGGGTCAGTAGAAATTGTAATAACACTACAGAGAGACAGAGACAGACAGAAGAGATCAAGAAAAAGGTTGTTATACATTTCCCCTCATATATTCTAGCAAGTGTACAGTAAGTGTATTAATTGTTTAAGTTAGCACCTATAAAAGAGTTTTTTGTGTTTTGTTATGAAATTAGATAAGGAAGCATAAATATGATTAGAATATGTGTCACTCCAGTGCATTCTCTCTTCTGTGGATTTGTATTACCTGTAAATAAAAATTAGTTAATAGAGCAGATTTTTTTCACTTCTCTGAACTTACTTTGGAATCACTAGTTACATGTGTATGAAAACAAGAGATGAGCAGGATGGTTTTCCAAGTGCTAGATTGCCAGTCTGGCCCTAGTAGGAGTAATAGGCAAAAGGGTAACTCCATATCAATAATACCCATGAGGATGCCAATCCTAACATTCAGGGCACACAATACAATATGTAGGGCATATTCTCTATAATCACATCATTGACAGGAAAAGTCAAACTTTCAGGACATCCCCGACCAATGCGATGATCAAATCTTCCAAAGGAGGTAAAGAAGAAAAAACCCAATAATGTGCCCCAACAGCACCTCCTTCATGACGTTCTATTTGACAATATGAAGCAAGTCAATAGCAAATTAGAAATACTAAGCATTACCACTCAAGAAAGCACCTGCCTCCTCCTAATAAGGGTACTAGGACAACTATTTTGTCATGGCCCACCCAATCACTGGAAATGACATCTTAGAGTTTCTGGGAGCATTGGCCTGCCTATAGGTGAAGTGGTCATCCTGAAGGCAAGGTCTACTGCAGTTCACAGGTTTTCTTTGACTTTAGGAAATGTACCACATTTCAAGCAAATTCGTTGAGAATGACACCTAGCCCTGAGGGAACATTGCCCATTATTATAGTAATAACATGTACAGCTGATAAGGCTACTGACCTATGGTGGCAAATGCAATGTTGGATGATGGAAAATATAAGGCTATGCAGCAAACTTATGGGGTTGCATCACATTGAGCCATACCTCAGCATGTTTGCACCCTAAATCCATAACAGCAACACTGCTTTGCTTCCTTCTGGACTACTCATCATAGGTGTGTGATAGGAAGCCCATAGCAAAGATAAAAATGCCATGAATCCAGTGTAAATAATAAATATACAAGCCACAAAAATATACAATCCACTAAGGCCCTGATTCAGAGCCAGACGCTCTGACCAGAGCGCTCGCTCTGAATCAGGGGCCACCTCCATTACTATGGAGCGTCCTCCTGGATGCTCGTATAGCTGTGGGTCACCACCCACAGCCTATACGAGCATGCAGGATGATGGTCACGATGGTCTTGACCATCGCGACCATCGCCACTGCGTGCAGAAGCCTGCGGTTGAGTTTCTCAACCGCAAGGCCAGGAGTGATTTTGGCTCTATCAGAGCCAAGATCACTCCCACTGACATCACTAGTGATGTCAGTGGGGCCAGCTTCTGATGGTAGGCGTTCCCTTGGGAACACCTTCGTCTGGCAGGCACGCCCCCGGCACGCCCACCAAAGGGGGCGTGCTGTCAATCAACATCGACAGCACGCCCCCTTTGATCAGACACAACGAGCGAAGGAAAGTCCTTCGCTCATCGCGTCTCGCGCATGCGCACGACTGAGCTCCCTCCGTCGTGAGCATGCGCAGTGAACACCATCGACCCACTTGCGAGCGGACAGCCGCTCGCGAGTGGGTCTGAATGAGGCCCTAAGCCCATTATAATAGGACTTATACGTGTCCTTTTCCATACCACATTTCTTTATTGGCTCGGACAACACTATCCTAGATTTACTCATAAGAGCAAAAATATACATATATTTCCCATGTCTGATCATCTGAAGCATGATGCCAAGGAGGACCACAGTCTTTGAGCAATGGTTGACCTTTCTGCTGGACCTAGAAGACTTCCTGATGCAGCTTTTAGAGATATGGGAATGTTGGTGCAACCTACCTAGGAACATATTCTGCCTTGTGACCAAATTATGAAGAGCTATAGCTGGAAGTGGAGGACACCCTGATCAGTTCCTCTGCAGAAGACACCTTACTGTTGACCCTTGAAAATAGAACAGTAGCACTAACCGCTGCAAGACCTAACTCGTCTTGCCCATCATTCCTGAGAAGATAATATATGCAATATAGACCGATAGGGAAAAGTAATTGGGGGTTGGAGTCCTCTTCTGATGAAGCCGCTGACGACATCATATGTGGAGAAATGCATTAAGGAGACAACCACTGCCACTTACCAGCCATTTGTTAAGTTCTGAATAGAGGTCATTTCAGCATTTTCTTATTTATCCTCTGTAAAGAAAGCTGCAAACTAGGAGTGATACCAATAGCTGGGAGGACACTTGCCTTTCTAAACATCACAGAGGACTCCAACCTCTGGTTACTTTTAGCCAAGGGAGTATATTGTATATATTATCTGGCCAGGAATGGATTTTATATGGAGCTGTAAGTAAAACTATTGACCAATTACAAAGGAAACCTTTAACAATCACTAATATGTACTACTGATTATTAATAATATATTAACCAGTAACATTAATCAGTGACTGCTACTGAATAACAATGCCTTGCTATTGTGGTGGCTTTCATGCATAGACGGTCTACTGTATTTAAAGTATTATATTTGCGCTCAGTTCCCGGTGGTCAGAATCCCAATGCCGGCATCCTGACAGGGTTAGGATACCGACACCTTTTGGTAAGTATCCTAATCCTAACACAGGAAAAAAGGTCAACATGGTCATTAGATCGACCATCATTCTGTAGACATGTATTTAAGTTGACAGGGTTCAATAGTCAACACAGTCAAAAGGTTAACATTTGTTTTTTTATGATTTTTAGGTATAAGGTTAGATTTAGGGTTATGGTTACGTTAAAATAACAAAACAAATAAAAAAACAAAAACAAAAAAAATCATGGGTCAACAGTTTAGTGCCGATATGTTAATTGTTGATCTTTTGACTGTATCGACCACTTAACCCTAATGACTTAAAAACATGTCTATAGAATGATGGTCAAGCTATTGACCATGTTGACTTTTTTACTGTCGACTTTCAAAACCAGTCGAACTTCTGGTATCGACCTTCTGAATGTTGACCTTTATACTGTCGACAAATATACAAAGGAGCTAGTGGTACTAATAAACCGCAAACATCAAATTTTAGTATATAATTAGTATTACTATGATATGATGGAACTATCATAGACTGCAGCTACCTAAAGACTGAGGAGCTAAACCTTAGAAAAAAACATACATGTATACAAAGACACTGATAGGAGCACTGTCTACAGATATTAAATATAATTTATTAAATATTAATATAAGAAATAATCACATAAAATTACTTTGGAAAATTATTCAGATATCAACGTTCGGACGTCTACATACAATTTCAGTCAAATTTAGCTTATGTCTATACACTTTTAAAAAATCAGGGAATAAAACATTATTAGAAAAAGCAGATCTCCTTTGCCACATCAACTTTATAGATGTTATGCATGGATTCCTCTGTAAATATCCCAATTGGTTATTTGTTAGTCCTCAGGTGGTTATTAGTATGGAACCAGTCCTTCAGTTAGTACAAAGAAGCAAGTCTGCAGATCAGTAAGGTTAATAAGGGTTAGTAATCATTATCTCCCAATATCCAGTCTCTATTTAGATAATTACAAGAGCATTAGACCATGTCAGTAGTGATGTCTATGCAGTTTTTTTTTTCAGGTTTTTTTCTTTTTCAGTTTTCACTGCAATTTAACCTCCATGATCCCTCCACTGCTGTACAGGGTCAGTTTCCAGGAGTCTAGGCTGATTGTCTGTTTACAGGTTGGCAGAATTATACTTAAGGGGGCAAGAGGTTTCTTATACATTTCATTGGTTTGACAAACTTCTTTACGGATATATTGTATAGTAGGTCTCAATGTTTATGGAGCTGTTATATTGTGTCATACTGTACACTGATTGTTTGATTAAATCTCCTATATTTTTCTTGTTTTCTATGTATGTACTGTTTAACCAACTGTTTCACTCCCCCTCTCCATCCACTAATACCAGAATATACAAACATTTTTAAAAAAAGTATATTTATATCAAGAAAAAAAGAAAAGGAATCAATTTAAATAAGGGTGCACTCAAACCCCGTCTGATAAATAAAATATATACATTTTTATTGGATATGCTTTAAAAAAAATTATAGTTTTTAATACTCTGGCTGGTAAGTATATAATGAAGGAGGATATATATTGACTCTTCAAGTTGTCAGTTAATAGACCATATAAATGCTGACTATTGCTCAAAAATATTCAATAGTACCACATGTTTTTCAGACTAAAAAAGCTCTCACGACTTAAACTCTCATCCAGGTGTTTCCCCATTTTGAAAACACAACTCGACCAATGTAGTAGCCTGAGAGATTACTGCTAAACTCTCACGTTTTCTAAATGCTCACCCTATTACATTTGGCCCATAGTATTTTTTTCACTGAGCCACAATTGTGTTAGTCAAGAGTTGATAAATATCTATAGTTTCCCTATTGGACTATAAGTGGCTCATCCAGTGTGAGTACTACAATAGATGTTGGAGACAAATTCAGCAGATGTGCTCTATACATGCTAAGAACTATTATACTCTACAGAGAATATCACACAAAGTGTTGTGAAATGCGGATAACGCAGCTACTGTTGGCCTGAGGTGGTTTCCCCATACTACCATACCGTAAGTCAATGAATAAACAAAAAAAGGAAGTTCAAGTCCGGTATTTGTCAATCTTCCTATTGCGAGAATATTTCAGTTAAATATGAACAGGTAATAAATGAAAAAATTCTTCTTCACAACTTCTAGAGAACCACATATACAGTATAGAAAGTAATGCAAAGAAGTAGCCTCAATATAGAATACTTCTAACAATATAAATTCTTGCATGGTAGCACCTGAAATGGTCATGATCTGGCTTACATCAGATATTCACTTATTCCAGTCTCAATGGTACAGTATTCTCAAATGAATGGAATAAAACTTTGATGATGATGATGATGGTTATTATTATTATTATTATTATTATTATTATTTATATGGCACCACAAGTGTTCCAAAGCACCTTACAAATTATATAAACATATAAGGGAACATGAAACCAGTGACTTACAGTATAATACAAAGCAGGACAAGGACATGGTTTATATACATTGCTGCATTAGTGATCATAACACTCAAATAAGCAGCACTGCGTCAGTAACCAAGTGTTAGGTGCCTTTGTGGGGAGTAAGGAGTAATTTGAAGTATATGTAAGGAGAAGCAGAAAAGGGTAGAGTGCCCTGCTCGTGAGGGAGCCATTCTATATTCCTGGTCACTTTTGAAGACTGAGGGGTCTATTCGTTAAGAGAAAAATATCCCCTGTGATAATTTAGGATTGAACTAGCTGCAAGTTCAAGCCAAGTATTGGAGGCATTCATTGTGCCTCCTATAATTATCACTTCGGAAAAGCTGCTCTTTTTGTGGAGACAGCTTTTCAGAATAAGGAGACTCTCCTGGTCCCTGGACTCTTCACAGCCTATGAAGAGATAGTGAAGCTGCAGGAGGGTAGACAGAGAAGACCAGCCTCCTGCCCCCTCACCCACTCATCAGCTTGCTCCCCTCCGCTTTCCCCAAGCCAACACTGCTACCTGTCCCCTGACCCCCCCAGTCCCTCCTCACCACAGAGATGCAGCTGCTGTGGGAGTGTCACAACTTGATTAGAACTTGGATCCGGAGTGGACACAGGAGACGTTCGTGGGATGGTTTGCTGGTATTGGAAAGTAGCCGGCCTCAGGGGGGTGTGGCTGGAAGGGTGTGTGCAGGAAGTTCAGGCTGTGGCAACCGAGGGAGATGAGGTAAGTCGGATACTGGAGCTGGAGGCTGATGAGGACACTGAACCCCGGGGACGGCAGGCCCTTTTGCTGGATAGGCAAATAGGGTGATGGGCTCTGGACGGGAGATGGTATAGGCTGGAACAGAGATGTAGAAGTAGCAGGCTGACTACAACAGACTGCAGCAATACTGAGGCAAGGGAGCACAGGAACTAGCACACAGCTTACGCTGTGTATAACGTTGCACTGGCAACCAGACGGTGTGCAAACACCCTTAAGTACCAAACAGGTGCAGTATAGGCTTGCTAGGAGTCCCAGAAGGCTGCTGTGACTGGATTGGCTAACCAGGTCACATGTCGGAATCCAAGATGGCGGCGCCCAGTAGTCATCGGCGCTGCCCGGGAATCCACTGCCTGCTGTACTGCCTGTCACCCTGCCTGATCTCCAGCATCAGGATCACCTCCAGAAGCCAGGAATCCTGCAGGAAGGACCCTGTCAGAACGCCCTGACAGGTAAGGTCCGCGCTTTCTGGGGGCCCGAAGTCCAGGTCGTGACAGGGAGTCTGTAACACCCGCTAAGAGTGTGCAGTCCTGGTGGGTCAGTTCTATGCCACTGCTGCTGTGCCCTCTTCCTTGGCACGGGCTCCCATGATGACTGCACAGAGAGGCAGGAGGGAGCTTCAGTAAGGTGAAAGTATACAGCAGGGAGAGATCTTTTCAGATGCCTCTGCTGTATCTGGTGTTGTACGCCATCTGAGGGTGGTGTACAGTATCACTGTGTAGTTCCAGAACTTGATGAATTACATAATTTCCACATCCCCATATTATAGTATGGGGACTGTGGAAATTATTGGGGGACAATTGTAACCAGGAGATATCAAGGTTATGCTTTAAATGAATGATGTATAACCCTGACACTAGTGGTCGAGTGAGACTTTAGAAGTGGGGGTATGGTATAGAGGGGGTGTGGCCAAATCTAGGGAGATGTAGCCATGCCCCCTAAAAACTTCTACCCGATGCAGCGGGTGCACGGGGTGTACATTTGTCACCCTCAGCAGCGCAGTTGGTCCCAGCCACCATGCACTTCCTTACAGCCTCTGACTGTCCTGTTACCCATATTTATGTGGTCCACAATGTGGTGGGACATAAGCAGAGAGCCTGGATCAGGATAATATATGTCCCACCAACAGACTTCTCACCCTTACGCTGCTGAACATACAAGTCCCTCCTCTTGCTGCCTGCACCTTAATGGCTTCTCGTCACTGTGCCCATGTCAAGTGCGCATCGGCTCCTCCACAGTGCATCCTCTCCAGCTCCTGCCGACATGTCCTTGCTGCTGTCAGGCCAGGCTGCCGGGGATCTGCAGTTGCACCGCGGCACTGATTACACGATGCAGCAGCTTTAGCAGGCCAGCACATCCAGTCTGCTGCTGCTTTAAACTTGTTGCACACCCCCTTCCTCTCTATCCACCAATGAGAAGGAAGGGGGATTGTCAGTATAATCTGCAGCAGACGCTAACTGTAGAAAAGGAAGCACTGATCGGAGCTGCTAAGTCTGCACAGCTGTGAGAATGATTCACTGCTGAGCAGGGAGAATGGCCCATTCCTAAAAATTCAGTGGGGGAATGAAGAGGCGGTATACCATACCATTGTATCCCGCCTCACTTCGAGCACTGCCTGACACTTAATTTATTCAAAATCAGGTGAAAACCTTAAAGTGATGATAAATAGACCTCTGATTGATGTTTAAAGAGCAAAGTATATCACTCTGTCATGATAAATATAAAAAGCAAGATACTGAAATTATTTCTTTAAGATAGATTAGATACATGTTCAGTGCTACTATATATATATATATATATATATATAACTCCATGAAACAAAGTGGCACTCTCAGTCTGCTTTCCAGTGAAAAAACTCAAACTTTACTGCATCAAAGTATCGACGTTTCGGGGTCCAACCCCCGTCTTCAGGACACAAATTACGAATAACCAAAAAAGACAATTTACACTTACAAGTGCGTGCACATTCTCTGCAGCACGCCGTCCAGGTCCCCGGTGTTCAACTTCTTACTTCCGGTTTTTGCGATGACATATTTGTAACTGTATATTTACAGAGTAAGATCGTGTACTGATGTCTTTGTGACAGATTAGTTACACCTCCAGTGTTTTTTTTTGTGCCAAATTATATAAAGGTGGGAGAAGTCATTTAAAAAAAAATACTGAAATAAAATCATAGACTCCTATAGCAACAGTTCCCATCTCCAAGCTTAGAAAGTGAAGTGAGACATTTAAACTTTCTATCGTCAGATGATAGATGTGACCCATAAACTTAAACTAAACTTAACTAAAATAAACACAGGAGACCAAGTTATGCCATTTAAATTAATTGGTCAGCTTTATTTGGTTACAAGGTAGACATGGTGGCAGGAGAAAGAACGGCAACTAACCAGCGTCCACTTGTCTTAGGCCGGAAGTAGATCACAACTTGTGAGGGCCAACTATCCCAGACAAGGGTAGGGTGATCTTAAAACTTGCAAGGGCCAACTATCCCTTTCAGAGCAAGTGATGCGGCCCCAACACCCATGCCAATGCACCATTCATCCTGCTCAGTCGAGAGGTGCCGCTGACCCCAATAGGGTGAAATCAGCCTATCAGTGCATTGAAGGGGTGCGCACCGCTATTACTGCTGCAAGATGGACACTTCAATATTGCCGGTCTTTCCCGCCACAGCGGCTCTCAGGAGAGAAGCAGCCCGCCACCATGCTAACAAACCACACCCTTAAAAACTGCAAAAATATCTTCTAGAAACAAAAAATTACCCTCCTCAGTAAGATGAACTCCATCCCTGCGGAAAAGGTGGGCATCCTGAATCCGAATTAAAGGATGGTGCACCACTAGCCCTCCCAATTCCAACACGTGCCTAGCCACCCATTTGTTAACCTTCCTCTTGGACCTGTCCAAAGCCACACTATTATAGCAATAGCGACAGGAAAGCCTGGCGATGATAGGGGACCACACCAAAAGGCAGTTAGGCAATAACCGAACCACCTCTCTCAAGTCACGAACAATCGCATTGCGCAACTCTAAGGAAGTTTGCTGACCCAAATCGTTGCCCCCGAGATGGATAATTAACACTAAAGGGGGACCAAATTCAGCTACTGCCCTGTGCAAGCTGCGCAACAAAGCTTCCCACAGCATGCCCCTCTGCCCCAACCACCTAACACTCTCCCAACGTGGGAACACGGAGGCATCTTCAGCAAAGCGCGACTGCCCGGCCCAAAAAATAAAAGAGTGACCAATCAACCAAATGGGCCTAGCGTCCAGGAAACCTGCAAATATTCAGAAATATAATAGATAAGTATATATGCAACATGTAAATCACAAAGGAGGAGTGGGAGGGTGGGAGGGGGGGAGGAAGACTTGACCCGAGGTGAAAACCTACAAAAAACCTGCTGGATCTTTTTTATGTTTCTTTATTCATATTAATATTATTTTAAGCTAATCGATCAATGTCCAAAGCAGGGCAAAAAACAGGGCAAAATCTCTCGGGACCCCCACCGGAAAGGCAGCGAGTTGGCCATGGCACTCAAGTCCAAACGAATAAAGTATAACAATTTATGGTTCCACACGAACATAACTTCTGTAGGCATTGGACTTCCAACTTCCGAGAGCCTGGATCTCCTGTGAAGAAAGACCCGATGAGGCCGCAAAAGTGGCGGCACCTATTCTAAAAGAATGGGTGCCGTAATCCGAAAGGGAAAGCCCGAGGTGCCGTATGCAGCGATGAAAGACCGATCTAAATTGGAATTTAGTCAGAGGAGATCCATCCTCATGCATAAGCCAAGCCCCCGGCTGCATTAGCCTGCAAAGAGTATATTGGGAGGCCAAGTGAACCGGACAAATCCCGTCATCAGGACAGGACTTCAGGGACACCCAGCGACCTCTACCCATCTGATCGGTCTTGGAACGCCGAATACGGCACAACAGCGTATCACGCAGCAAAATGTGACAACGAAGCAGAGGGGGTTGAGCGCGGCGCGAAGATGCCACCAGCTCGCTGATGCGAAAAGCCCCATGAAAGGCCATCGCAAAAGCGAGGCGGAATAACAGAACCTCGAATCGCGAAGAACAAAAGCCTATCAAACTTTCACCTAGCCGCGCTAACAAATCAGGACCAATAGGACGACGCTGGTCATCCGTGGCAGGCCTGACTCGAGACCAACCCCTAAGGGCTCTTTGTATTAAAAAACCCTTAGTGATGTCTCTCTGCCCCGCTAGGCGCAAAAAGAATGAAATCCCAGCAAGCCTCTGGGCAACATAAGCCCGTGACCTGCCGGAATCGAACAAGAAACAAACAAAAGCAACCATATTAGTATAACGAGAGCTACCTGACGAACTCCGTCCTTGCAAAAATTTCTCCCACTGTTGCCAAGATGTTTGGTAGGCCGTCAATGTCCGTGGGGCCACGGACCGACGTGCGAGATCTTCCATTCTGGTTTGATGATCTGCCAACAATGAAATGGACAAGGCTCACCTTTTAATGCCGCGTACGGGGCCAATTCGCGGAACCTCCGCCAATCCTGTCTGGAGAGCGCATCTGCAATGGAATTATCAGTACCCGGCACATGACGAGCTGTGAACAATATGTTAAACTGCAATGCGCGCATAACCAGCCAAGCAAGAAGCCGCAACACTGGTAGCGACGACGATCTTTGGTTATTGATCGCATGTACTACCCCCAGGTTATCGCACCAAAAAACTATGGAATGGTCACGCAACCGCTGACACCATAGCTCTAATGCCACCACTATGGGAAACAGCTCCAGTAGGAGCAAGTTCTTGGTCAATCCTGCCTGCACCCATTCCGCCGGCCAAACTGAAAAACACCAATCTCCTCCCAAAAAAGATCCGAAACCTGATGATCCAGCAGCATCCGTGAAGAGCTGCAGGCAAGCATTAGGCTGAGGATCCGCAGGCCAGATGCGCACTCCATTAAAATCGCCCAAAAATGTCTCCCAAACCGCCAGGTCCAGCTTTAGTTCAGACGACAGCCGCAGAAAATGGTGCGGCTGATGTAGCCCTACCAAGGCCCTCTGTAGCTTCCGACAAAAAATCTTCCCCATCGGGATAACTCGACACGCGAAGTTAAACAGCCAAAGCAGGGACTGACCTTGACGAAGTGTTACCTTTCCTCCTGCCAGCGCTAGGAGGATAGTATCCTGCAAACGATGAATCTTGTCCGGCGGCAGCCGGCAAAGACCCTCCAAGGTATCAATTTCAATACCCAAGAAAACCAGCTTAGTGGCTGGGCCCTCAGTTTTATCGTGCGCAATAGGTACTCCAAATTCCGAGAAGAGTGCTTGCAATGAAAAAGGAGACGATTGCAGCGACGCGAACCGGCTGGACCCACGCACAAGAAGTCGTCCAAGTAATGGGCTATGCTCGTCTCCCCAGACCCCACCGCGACACAACAATGGAGAAAGGAACTGAAACGCTCGAAGAACGCGCAGGAAATCGAACAACCCATCGGGAGACATTTGTCCAGGTAATAGCCATCCGGCAACCGAAACCCCATAAAGCGAAATGATTCTGGATGCAGGGGCAACAATCTGAAGGCGGACTCAATGTCCACTTTCGCCATGAAAGAACCTGGACCCGCTGCGTGAACTAACGCTAACGCAGATTCGAATGACTGGTACTGTACGCGGCAGACCTCAACATCTATGGCGTCGTTAACTGACGTGCCTGACGGATGTGACAGGTGCTGAATTAAACGGTAACTCCCGGGGGCCTTCTTGGGGACGACACCCACCGGGGAAAGGACAAGATCAGGTATCGGAGGCTGCGGGAAAGGTCCAATCATGCGACCCAGCCCGGCCTCCTTCATAACCTTGTCCTTAAGCATGTGAGGCAAATCGCAGGCCGAGCGTAAATTCCTAGGGGACCCGGAACCGACAGGCCGTATTATTGGAAGCGAAAACCCCTCTGCAAAACCCTTACTCAAAAAGGCGGCGGCGTCCCGCACAGGATACAAGTCTAACCATTTTGCCATGGCATCCAGACAGATGGGAGTTGTCGCTTTACTTCGAAGTCCCGGCCCCTGACCGTTTGCCAGAGGGTGTCGCAGCGGAGGCCTGAGCTCCTCCTGGACTACGGGAGCAGTCCTTACTGGGGTGTGTCGCGCCGCAGCGGAGGCACTGGTGTCGAAAGCGACACCTGTTACCGAGGGTACAATTCCCATTATTGTACGCGTAACATTTACGCTTGTTTTGCCCTCCACTGGCTGTCCTTGATGCCGAGGGGGACGAGGGTTGAACTGGCCGCCCAGGGAACTGATCAGCAAGGACGCGTGTAGGCTGTGTCACCTCCATTCACACCTCAACGTCTTTACAACCCAATTCCATGACCTTGACCCGATCTTGCTTTCGACGAAACTCTTCGTCGTATTGACGCCACGCCGTACTGCGTGAGGCCTTGAATAGGCCATGTATCAGGTGTAAGTATCGTATTACATTAAGGTACTCGGAAGGCCTGGTTTTAAGATAGCAAGTTGAGAACACGCAGAACCCAGATAGCCAATTCGTGTAGGACTTAAAGGCCTCCAGACCAATACTCCCTTTTGCCTTTGCGGTCGCAGCCGCTTTTTTCGCCGTAGCTGTAAGGGTGAACATATCTACGTAGCGCCCTTTTTTGATCCGCTG